>JAFIRS010000033.1:1200000-1759256 GCA_018342105.1 Gonioctena quinquepunctata | reverse complement strand
TAATTTTGAGTCGGCGCCAAACAGACAACCTACAAAGAAATGATCAAAACAGAATAACATAAAAATGTAACATGAAATCTCCAGCGATAAACAATAACACCTCAAAAATTCGCTCTCTGCACGTCCACTCGCAACGGCGTGTGCCCTCACGTGTATGCTCATTCGGGTATCTCTCTCTGATATTGACTTCGGGAATGCTCGTCAATTTTTGGCGAATGGACGCGCCGCGCAACCCGTTGCCATCATTTTACGTTTTAGGTAATTTTGATTGTTTGTTTGGCGCCGACTCAAAATTAGTTACTCACTTTAGTTTTGGAGCTTGGTTATTAAAACTAAAAAGGTTCATTTAATTTTTTGCTTTTCAGTTGCTTTTTTCGTCGGTTCAATTTTTTCGTAAAAATATAATATTTTTAGTGTTCTGCAGCAAATATGAAAACGACGAACTATCTTTTCTTGAGGATATTTGGTCATAACCCAGTTAGGCGCAGATATAAACTGTAGTAAATTCAATTTAAAAACAAGTAGCAACAAAACAAATGCACGCACATAAGTTTATAATTCACGACCATAAGTTTATAATTTGGGAAATACCATGTTTACAAATCACTCCCAATTTGTCTTTTTTTTTTCTGATATCTGCCGACTGGGCATACGAGGGTAATCCAAGGAATACCACCCAATCAATCAATCAATCAAAAAGAGTTTTAATTTCTTAACAATATATACATATCACTGACAACTGTATTATCTTGCTGTACAAAAATATATCAGAGATTACATAGTATAATATCTGCAATCTTGTACGTACGCCAATCCTATCTCCGTTCAGCGGTCTGGGGGTGTAAGAGGCCCCCATCTCCATGAAAAGGGTGTAGCGGTGCAGCGGTCCATCGGTGCTCTTAAGCCAATCGATTTGGATTCCATAGAGAACGGAACTTTAAACCTCCTGCGTTTCCGCTTATGTTTAACTAGTCTGTCATCATCGTTTCATCAGAACGTTCAGAGAATGATATCACGTAGTCATCCATTGTTAGAGTTTTGGGTTCAGATACCGGAAAAGTTTGATTTGAAAACCGGTCTTAGACTATGGTGATCTTTGGATCTGTACTTATTACTGATTAACTGACTTTTGTGCTTTGCTACCATCGGTAGGGTTGAAAAAGCATAGATTAGTTTCAGAATGCTTGAGCCATTTTGGAGAAATTTTTCACTCTTCCAAAATTATAAATAAAATTAAAATTTTGGTTTCTGAAGGAATCGAGCCCGGGACTTTTCGTTACAAGTTTCAAACGAACTCTCTTGCGCCAAGATGTTGGCACAATTATACAGTAGGGCTTTAAATAGCCCCCACCCCCCTGTTAACTTTTGAACGGTTCGACGTAGATCAATGAAAAAAAATTTTAATGATATCACCGCTACCACTTTTTGTAAGAAAGACATTGTGATTGCCCGATAGATGGCGGCACATCAACTTGGAAAGAACCCCGCGCGAAAACATATGGGAAATTGGCTCTCGGTCGAATTGGCTTAAATTTGATTATGTTATAGTGGCATGGGCCATTAGGAAAAAGTGTGAGTTCAAATGATTTTGTATTTTTAGCTTCTGAGATATAAGCGGCCAAAGTTCGTGAAAACGTCGTTTTGGGGTAGGATTGACAAAGAAAAAACTGTTTCTTTAGTCGAAATAAGACAAAGTAAGGATGAAAATGTATTGATCGGACTTCATAAACATGTTCAATTGTAATCTTATTGATGATAGTACATTAGGGTGTATACGGGGCATAGTCAAAAAAATCGTTTTCCGGATTTTTTTCCAGCACTATTTCAAAACCAACAAAATATATTTTGTTAAGATATCATAGTTTCAGTCTATTGTTGGCGAAAAAACGTGTATTGTTTCTTGATGACTTTCTCTGTTTGAAATATATATATTTTTTAATTTTCGAGTATACCCCCATACTAAAAACAATTGACAGATCGTTTTTTATTACAAAAAAAGGAACTAATTGCTACTGCCCATTGAATAAAAAATAGTGTAACATTCTGATGACCCCAATTGTTCAATATTACCTTTCATTTAGATAAAGGGCGCGTTACATTTTTCTAGGTCATTTACAATGTTTTTATTGAATATCTAGAAAACTGATCCGTTAATTTGAATCATATTCTACTCACAATATTTTGATAATGGTGACTATCATATACGATAGTTTTATCAACTTTGTATGATGCATTTTTAAGATATGCATTTTTGAAGTTTACGGTATGATATATGATCGATTTAACAAAATTTCATGGAACCTTTCCACACATTCAATTCTATTATAAAACTTTCCTGAATCAATTATTTGATACAATAAACAACAGAAACCACACTCATCTACAATTTGGAACTCAACAGTATAGACTCAAAAAAATATAATTATAAATAACGACTTCTAACATAAAAAGTTAATTAATATTATGTAAATTATAATATAACAAATTTTCTCAAATTCATTAGATTAAGTAGAAATTTTGAAACTTGCCTAGACAACGCAAAAAATGTTTTGGCATACTTCTACAGAAATCCTCAAGTTTCCATTCGTAGTGCAGTTCATGATTTAGGTGTGGAAATTTCATCAGTGATACTGTCTGGACCAGTTTGCCGGTTCCGCCACTGCAGCGCTGCAAGTTAAACTCCTCCCCCATGCTCCAAGTTCATAACATGGCGTGATAAAAAAGAGAATAAAATAAATCATTGACACAGAATACATATATCAGTATACCAGGATGTACCCAAATTGTATCGTTGAGGAAATCATCGATTGAATAGTTAGCCTTATTCAATAGAAGTTTTTTTACTCATCGTTTGAATTTGTGAAAATGCATATTTTTGAATTAATTGGGTAATTTGTTGTATAATTCAGCTCCGGAGTAGTTAACACTGTTTTCGAAGAACGATGTGTTATCTGGAGGAGTTGAATCATTTGGTTGCATTTGCACGTTGAGGATGAACTGAAGATATAAAGAGATCTATTTCTGTGAGTGAAGCATAGAGCTTCAATAATGTCGATAGATGGAAGAGTTGAAATATCCAGTTGGGTGGAGTGACCTTCGCATGAATCTGAACGACGGAGACCTAGAATAATTCTGACAGCTCTCTTGGATACCAAAACGGATTGCCATTTTACTGATTTTACTTATACCTGCCAAACGAATACGAAACTACGTAACGTCGTCAAACTTCAAACTCGAACTCTACAAGGTTGGTACTTTCTAGAGCTCGTCCAATATTGAAACGACCGTTTGGTAGGTGGAGAGGGGGAAAACACGAGTGGACACGATTTGCTGTGGCTTATGCTAAGGCGAATCTCCACCAGTGTCTTGGCATGCAGCGTTTGAAAGGTTAGTTATTTATTCAACTTTGCATTTTAGATTTTGACACTTCTCATAAATATATATCTATATGTCTATATTTCTCTGGCAGATTTGTCGAAAAATATTTTTTTTATTCAGACGTTATAGGAGTGTAAGTTCTCTACGTCTCGTGTATCGCCTATACAAAATAATTTGGTACGCCTATGGGATTTACTTTAATAGCCACAGTTCGAGCATCTTCGAGAAAAATTGAAGAATTGGTTTTTAGGTAGGGGAAGGCCAAAGAGGTCGTTTCAATTTCGGACGAGCTCTACCAAAGTCATTCTTTTCAAACAACAATCGCCATCTATACGTCAGGTCGGTTACTTCTCAACCAATGTTGAGGAAGGTCCCCCCTACTCCCTCTTAGTGATGGCACTGAGGTTGACTGCGTTTCAAGCCAAATTTTTGAGTTGATTCATAGACCGAATTCCACAACTACAATAAATTATCCGTGTTTCGGATATCCGTTGGGAGATGAAACGGCGTATTTGTGGGTCACCAGAAAGGTTATCAGTTCGTAGGTAGCACACTCGCTAATGACATTACGAGTTTCTCGCTGCATTCCGGAATATATCCCGAATGGTCTCCATGATAAAATCACCTGATATCAATGCTGTTTCTATTTGGAAATGCGTTGTCAGAATTTCGATACGAATCGCATTTCGTATTGAATTGTCAACGGTGAAACCTACAGTGTCTCATACAGAAGTATTTTTCAAGTTAGGAGTAGGTTGATATTCAGTTAGATATTAGCAAAAGTAACTGTACCTCTGAATGAACAATGATTGAAGATCACTGTTGTTCAATCTACAGATCCAGAAATAGAATTGTGGACTATGGGTTTTATAATGGTATAGAACCAGCACACAATATAACACATATACACGATGGGTAATGAAGTATTTCACTAGACTACTCTAGAATGTTTCTCTTTCATACTGTTGCGTATCCAATGATATATTACTTGAGAAACTTTTCTGTTATGGCATTCGTGGACTTCCATTGGAAATTTTTAGGTCTTATTTGCATGGGCGATCTCAGTGTGTTTCGGTTGAAGGCGCCAAATCAGCATTAATGCAAATCGTCCATGGGGTTCCACAAGACTCTGTTTTGGGACCAATCCTATTCATTCTTGTTGAAATGTGAATAAAATGTTTTCATTTAGATTTTTGTACATCCAGTATATCTTCTAATCTGCTGTTACCATATTTACATATGTTTGAAAAATAGTAGTTGTCAATTATTATTTTTGCTGTCAATATTGTAAAACACTTAAGTAAAGTTCTTCAATTTGGATATCGTTATTTTCAAGTGCTTCTTTTTGGTATAATCTGCAACGGGTTATGGGCCCAGAAACGCAGGAGTGAAAATACGGCAGATAATTTCAAGTGAAGTACAAAGAAACTTAATTATTGAGTGACAACTACCTGTGAGTCACTGAGTTGCTGGTACCTTTCATTTTGACACTGACCGGAGTTGAAGTTGATCAGTTTTCCTTACAAGCACCGAAGGATGGAAGTTCCAAAAGTATTAATTGAAAAACTGGAAGGCAAACCAATTGGATAGATTGGAAATTTCAAATAACAATACAGCTCCGAGTACACAACGCTTGGAATGCTGTTATTGGTACTCTCGAAACGCCCAACGAACCGGCGGAGACTGCAGATGAGGCAGCGAACGTTGCTTATAAAAATTTGTAACAGTCTGTGAACAAAATAGAGTATACTGCACAAAATTTAATTGTATGCAGTTTGAGTACACAAGTTAGACAGCTGATCAATATGTGTAGCAGTTCCAAGGAGATGTGGGATAAACTCCTTAGTATCTTTGAGCAAAGAACAGAACAAAGACGGGATAGACTGTTCAATAAATTCTTTGGAATCAAATAGAAAGATCCCCTGGAAGGTGCAGCAAAACATATTGCTAAACTTGAGAAGTTTTGGGTGGAGCTTCAAGATGAAACATGGAAGGAAGATAAAGTTAAATTGCCCGAATCTTTGTTCATGAATAGAGTACTCAATACTTTACCGAAGGAGTATTTTGAATTCCTAAATGCATGGGAGTCAGTGGCCAAATAGCAGAGAACCATTCAGTTATTACGAAAAAAACTATGCACTGTGGAAATGCGGCTCCAAGAATGGGAAGAAAACAGCGACTTGTCTAGTAAAACAGCGTTTGTAGCTTCAAAGAATTTCCGCGAACAATGTCTTTCGAAACCATCAATTTCTAACAAAAATGATAATAAAAAAAAAGGTTCCTTTTGAAATGTTATCGATGTGGACTCAGAGGTCATCTGAAGAGAGATTGTATGAAAGAAGCAAAGCAGAAATCGGAAGTTAGTTCAACGCAAGGTTCGGCTTTTGTCTCTGATGCCTTTCCACTGAATTTACATCCCAATGATATTTGGATTGCCGACTCAGGTGCTACTCAGCACATGACCATGCACAGAAACTGTTTTTAAACTTTTGAAAACTTCCAATATCCTCAATCAGTTTTGATAGGAAATGGCTCAAGCATGAAAGCTTTCGGCAGGGGCAATATTGATGTTGAAATGCATGTTGGTGGAGAATGGGTTCGAAATTATCTTCAAGATGTCTGGTTCGTGCCTGAAGCTAAGAAAAATCTCTTATCGATACCTTCTATAGTAGATAAAGGAAATCAAGTTTGGAAAATAATGTTTGCAACATTTTGAGAGATGGCGAAATTGTGGCAACAGGAATCCGGAAAAATGACTCCATTTGATGCATAGATAGTTCCTTCAATGAGTGCAGGAGTTCAAATAGCAGCAAGCGATACGTTACAAATTTGGCATGAACGTCTTTGTCATCAAAACAAAACTCATGTGCAAAAGTTCCTCAAGAAAAGTGGGATTGAGGTGACTCTTGATAAATAATTTTGTGATGCTTGTATGTTTGGCAAGCAATATCGTTTACCATTTGGACAGAGAGTGAATAGAGCTCAAAAGCCTGGAGAGCTCATTCATGCCGATGTTTGCGGTCCTATGTCTACTAAATCTATTGGCGGTTCTCGTTATTTTGTCGTTTTCAAAGATGATTTTAGTAAGTTTCGCTGTGTTTACTTCATCAAAGAAAAATCAGAGGTGAAAGTCAAACTTGAGGCTTTTCTGTCTGAGGCTGGGGTGACTGGTCATACAGTAAAAGAATTGTTGACGGATGGTGGCAAAGAATTTGATAATAAGGATGTCAAAGAAATAATCGCCAACTACGGTATCCATCATAGGATTACAATGCTGTACTCGCCTGAACAGAACGGTGCAGCAGAAAGGGGGAATAGAACACTTGTGGAATTGGCACGGACGCTATTACATGCTAAGGATATTCCTGAAAAGCTGTGGGCAGAGGCAGTGAATACCGTTGCATATGTCCTGAACCGAACCGGTGCCACTTCAATGGAAGGTATGACTCCGTTCATGATTTGGAACAGCAAGCAAGCTCCAGTTACCCATTTGAAAATTTTTTGATTGCTTTGTCCACGTTCCAAAACAGAAACGTTCAAAATGGGAGAAAAAGAGCGAAAAAGGATACCTTGTTGGTTATTGTGGAGACAAGGATGGGTATAGAATATGGATGCCCCATAAAAATGATGTGGTTTTGAGTCGGGACGTCATTTTCAAAAATGAAGTAACTGTCAAAGAAAATATTGCAATTTCTGATGGAACTGTCACCAATGTTCCAATTGCACACAATTGACATGTTGAAAGTCCCTAGAACTCGAGCCACTTCAGAATCAAATGGAGATTTCTCAACTACTTTTCACTATGAATTGGTGTTCTGTGAACCAATATTTCCAACAAACCAATTATCTCAACAATTGAGGTCCGGGGAACCTAGGCGGCCATGCAAGTGGTCCTCCAACACCTATCCAGCGATGATTTTATTTGTTGTTTAAATATTTGCGTGCCAGAGCACTGAAATCTTCAAACGAGAATATTTTCCAAACGAGAATATGTGAGATATTCAAATTGTTCCCAATTTTTCGTGTATTTAAACCGGGATCTTCCTCTCAACCGCTACCTCAATTCCTAGTGTTCTTACAGTACGTTGTACTCCTTTCAGATGATTGT
Source organism: Gonioctena quinquepunctata (assembly GCA_018342105.1). Taxonomy (NCBI): domain Eukaryota; kingdom Metazoa; phylum Arthropoda; class Insecta; order Coleoptera; family Chrysomelidae; genus Gonioctena; species Gonioctena quinquepunctata. The sequence continues at coordinate 1,751,770 of JAFIRS010000033.1, read as the reverse complement.
CTGGTTCAAAACATCCGTTTTCGCACAACCTTCTATGAATGTTTGCAAATGTTCGTGCATCCAGAATATTTCTGAAAAAAACACTGGCGGATCTGAGGGGAGACTATGTGGGCCAGTCCGTCCCCCCTCCCCCACTAGAGTTCTGGATAGTTGATATTGGTTCAAACAACCAAAGTCGATTCAGTGCTGCCACAACCAGTTTGTTCAATTTGAACATTATAATACCCACGTTAATTAACGTTATTGGTATGACATCTCTGGATTCAATGGCACCTGCCTTGGTGGAAAGATTTAACAAACTTTTTCATCAGATTCTGGAGGTTTTGTTCAAAGAATTTCAAAATCGAACTGAGGTTTTGGAAGGCAAAGTGGGTAAAAATCTCCGAAGAAAAACTTGCTATTCCTGACGAGGCTCCAGGAGCCCTTGCTCACTGCGATAAAGTAATGTTTCCTTTAATAACATCATCTCAGAAATTCTTATTACACTGCCGATCAGTTTTTCTTCGTTGAGGCGAATAAAAAGTTGGCTCCGATCACTTTTATCAAAAGGGCAGAGTTTAATATAATTGATAAGAAAAATATTGAATTTTGGGGTATTAATTCATTTAAATTCCTAATCATAATAACAGAATATAATAAAACTGTTAGGCTTTGGATAATAAAATATTTCATTGAGGCTTCTGAGATCAGATGATAGGCTATCTGGATCAGCCTTCATTAACGCCCATCCGATCAATGAACAATTAGTTATTTATTGATTTGCCAACAGTTGTCAAAGGCATATGGATTTTGTTTTATAAACAATAAATTGATATGTTTATTATTGGAATTGTGTATTTGTTTTCGTTTGTTTCGTCACATTTTTTTTCCATTCTATTTATGTTATTGTTAACTGATTTCAGTTGTTCTCAGTATATTTGCATTACGCAAACAGTGACCAAAGAAATAAATATTTTGTTGAAAAGGGAAACATTCTCAATTAAATATTGATAGAAATATTTTTCTGTGAATTGAAAAATCCAGGATTAAAATGAAGTTATTTTTTGTGAATGTCTAACAGAAAATAACTACTTCCCCGACTAAAGCCACGCTGGACATTGAACTACATCTGATAGATATTCTGAAAAGGCCCTAACTCAAAAGAAAAAATCTGAAATTGAAAATTTGCATTTTCATTCAGATAGTTATTCGATTTTCTATTCCAGTCTCAATTAAGAACTCATAAAGATGAATGAGGCAAAGAAGAATGTTTTCCAAAAGAGAGTACTCACCAGAAATCATTCATAACATTGACGCAGGAGAGACATCGCATTCACTAGGTCTTCAATACATTTTTGTCGACGAAAATCTATTTCACGCTTCCACGATCATCAGGAAGACCGGAAGAAATGGGAAACACATTTTCAAGAAGCAATCTCACTTTGCAAGGATGGAAGAAGTTAGAATCATTTCTTTTGGAGAGACACTTTGAAATTTGTGTTTTCTGACATTAAAACCTGTCATGGGGTATGGTAGATTGATTTGTTGAAAATATAAACAGGATGTTCATAAAATCAGATGTAGAATCATCTGCGACTGAAAGATAAACTTTAGTCACTATCTTCCATCTGATTTTATGAACATCCTGTTTATATTTTCAACAAATCAAATATTTTTTGTTTTATGAACAATAGTTTTATGAATTTTTTTTCCGCATGTTTTATTTTTGAGAGTTTATTATTTAAATCAATTGTCAAATTGTGTTTTTGTTTGTTTCGCAATATTGTTTCCATCTTATTCATATCATTGTTAACTGGTTTCGTTTGATTCAAATAAAAAAAAAATTTCATTCCCATGGATTTTATAACTTTGGTTACAAATGTCCATTAACTCTGCCCCAAAAACTCCCTAGATCCGCCAGTGTTTGGAAAGCGGTTTTCATTCAACCGACTGGCTTCCAGTGCGTTACCATCAGTAAGCCCATACATGTAATGCATATCTGCAAACTCAGAATACGTAAAATGGACCATGTTTTTTCAATGATATTGTTAATTTTGATGACTTAAATACGTGACAACTAGACTAGGTAGACAACTGTCAAAACTGTTTATGTTTACAAAACAGAATACGCTTCTTACGTACTAGATACGTTTTTAATCCTTGATAATACCCGATTTCATAACAACGTATAAATGAATAATTTTCATTTATTTATGAGAAAACAGTACGTCAAACGAATAACAATCGGGAGACCAGATTTGCTCAGAAAAGAATGGGGATTTCAGCAGTGGCGTATCACTTTTCTCTTTAAAATGATTCAGTGAGAATCCCCCACGAACGCCACTGGCAAGAATGAAAAAATATTTTTTCTACGGCTATAATACTAAACTGCCTTTTTCAAACTGTTTTTGACTAAACAATGAAGTACATTGTATGTTTTCAATTTCATTTCCTCATCTGATAACACAATGAAGTCATTGTGTTATTGTTGGTCATTAAATCACGTCTCCCATGGAAAGCAAGGAAAACTGAAGACATCTGTCAATTCAAATTCATCAAAACTTGTCAAAGTTTAAAGGTATGATGAGCAGTGAAATTGACGAACTAACTCCTCCAGACATAATTGCAGCCGCAAATCAGGCATGTATAAACTTGATTCCGGAAGTATCGAAAGAGAAATATGAAAAAGCCTACAAATCCTTCACATATTGGCAAAAGGAAAAGGTCACCGCGTCAACTTCAGAAAATGTATTACTTTCATACTTTGATGAATTGTCTCAGAAATTTAAATCCTCAACTTTATGGGCGCAATATTCCATGTTAAGGACCATGATAAATATCAACAGAACTGTAGACATTGGCAACTATTCAAAACTTAGAGCATTCCTAAAGAGAAAATCAAACGGATACAGGCCGAAGAAATCGAAAATTTTCTCCACTGATGAAATCGATAAGTTTATAAAAAACGCTCCCGATGACATACATTTACTTGATGAGGTAAGTTATTATTTTTTTGAGTGAATTGGCTCAGATTGAAAAAAATCACAATTAATACTTTATTACTTATATCATGTCTGCACGTTATATGACATTAAAGCAAAGTAGCTCAGCGGTACAACGCTAGCGCAATTAGGTATCACTTTTACTAGAAGTTGAATGTTCGAGCCCACGCAGTGCATTTTTTTTTATTCAATAGGTTATTATTTATTTTATTTTTTCAGGTCCTTTTAATCACGGGGATTATGGGTGCTTCTAGAAGGGATGAACTTTACAAAATGAAAACAACAGATTGTAGAGATTTGGGTTCCACAGCAATTCTTGTACAAATACCAAATACAAAAACCAAAGTTCCAAGAAAATTCACTATAACAGGTGTTTTTTATGATATTTATAAGAAGTACAGGGAGCTCCGTCCTGGACACGTTGGACAAGATTATCTTTTTATAAATTATCAAAAAGGAAAATGCTTAATACAAAGAGTTGGTATTAATAAAATTGGTTATACGGGAAAACGAATAGCTGAATACTTGAAACTTCCAGATCCTGAACTATACACTGGTCATTGCTTCAGGAGATCATCAGCAACAATCCTAATAGACGCTGGCGAAGATATCACCTCACTTAAGCGACATGGAGGTTGGAAATCAACCACAGTTGCGGATAGTTATATTGACAAGTCAATGAAAAATAAATATGACATCGCCAATAAAATTGTGAGTTCGATTAATAAATCTGAAAACCTGTCATCTACTTCAATGTCATATAATTTTGAAAATGAAGAAATATCAAATGTGCCATTGCAATGCTCAAATGCTTCACAGATCACATTTAATCATTGTAACAATATAACTGTAAATATTGCGAATAAGTCAATTTAAAAAAATGTGAATCAGAACATTGTACAGTTATTCAATATGTTTCCAATTGTAAATGAAAATGTTCTATACAATTAAAATTGAAGTTTAAGTATATGTTGTAAATTCATTTCACTATTTTATGTTAGAGCCGTAGAAAAAGTATAGTGTATAACTCACACGGAATGTTCATTTCTCACTCGTATGATTTGCAGCACTCGCCTACGGCTCATGCTGCAAACATCATACTCGTGGGAAATGAGTATCATTCCGTGCTTGTTAAACATTATACTATTGTACATCAGAAAATACCTTTAGATGCATAGAAGATGCGTACTACGTTTCACAGAAATATTTAGAGTCGTACCATGAAAAAAATAATTTTGTCTTAAAACTTCAGCACCCTGTAGTTCAAAAGTTAAGACCTTCAGGACATATGTTCATATGGCGTTTTTCACTCAAAATGGACCCCAGAATGAAATCGTTTATCAGCATGTTACTAAAAAACACCCTGTATAGCAAGGTCATGTTAGGTTGACAGCGATTTGTTGGCGAACAACTTGTATACCAAGTGCGGGTCAGGTTGTTCCTCTTTCCCCCTACTTATTGAGTGATTGTATAACTAGCAAATGGTATAACAAGTTTCAGCAAGTTTGATTTTGTCGTGTCCCTTCTTTTACGTTACATTTTGATCAGATTGCGAGCAACACTGAAAACGATGTTCTTGGTTAGGTTGACGTCCCTCTTTTTCAAATCAAAAAGTGATTGGATTGCCTCTAACACGGTTAGAAAAAAACAAGTTGAATTTCCTTCTTTCATGAACCTTCGACGAGTCTCGTTTTCTTACCGAACAATTCCTTGTTTTGAATCCTTAAATAAACATAAACAGATTGTTCAGGTCTCGTTAGCTTATGATGAATTATTCTGTTTGAGGCATTGAATCTGCATACCACCACGTATATTTCATGTCATTCAGTAATCAAATAATAATGATGACGTTTTGTTTTTTCTGGGTTTCACATAAGAGGTTTGTGTGCGTTATCTACTCGAGATAATATGTGATCATAAAAGAAGATAGATACGTAAACAGAATTCAGTCGAGATATGCGTGGATGAATTGGCACGACTTTTATTTTTTCAGTGGTTCTGCCCAGTTTAGTGAATGAAATAGTTATCATGGAATGGCTCATTCTAGTTGTAAACAGGTAAATTATTGTTCCATATAGAATCAGCTGGGACTTTATAATTTATAGTTGATCGGAAGTAGATGCTTTTTCCTATTTTGCCGAAAAATGGAAATGGAAAGTGGATAGTGTTATTAAATACAACAAGCAGAACTATCACAAAAATAAAGGTTCGTTTCAATCAAACTGTCCCAGCTCTAGAGTTATTTCTGGATAATTCAACTTTTTTGGAACGGATTAATCAGCCCTTTATACTCGATCTTTTTTCCAGAGCTAACGTAGTTTGTTGGTTTTGATATTCAGCATGAGAAGAACATTTTGATATCTGTCACTTTTTGAGTATATACTTCCAATGTCAACAAAATATAATTTTCTCCTTAACTTTTTAATCGCACAATGAATATTTTGATTTTTCTAATGATCCCGAAAAAAATCTGAGTTTGAAAGTAACTTCTCTTGGTGGATTCAATGGAGATATAAGCAATTACAAATCTAGATCTCACTTTCACTTACTCCAGTTGGGTTCAAAGATGGGCCGAACCTGTTGGGTATTTTCAAAATGACGACTGTTGAAAGATTGAGAAAAAAACTTTCAAGTTTCAATTTTCATACCAATATTGCCAAAATGACGTTTGGTGAAACTTTCTAAGCCACACAACTTTTATCGGAAACGTTTTTCCTCTAAGATATACATAAAAACAGAAAATCGCTGTGTATCACTGTTGATGTTTTTTCGATTAATTCATAAAATTCGGTTTTCCTTCTTTCATAGGTATTCCGTTCGTGATTATTAGATGATATTCCACACATTTTGTACACACATAACTTATCAGAATTTGTCTTTCCAGAAAAGCATATCATAGATGCAGCTGATATAAGTCAGATCAGAACGCTATCCATTTGTCAAAACAGTTGAGAGAGAAATTATAATAATGTAGTCTCAAAAACTATATGTTCTCTCTGTTCCAACAATTTCCCAAATTCAAGTTTTTTAGAGTCTCCTTCATTTGAAGAGAGCCGCAATAATAATAATCGTGTTGAGGATTTAAGTATTTGTGCTTACTCCCCAAAAACTCACTTGAGATACAGGGTGTCCCTGGACTTCCTCTTTTCCTCTCGAGAACGTATAGATGGGCTCAAAATATCACCAGTACTTCATATAACTTTTGTTCCTGAAAACCTTCGATACCAAGTTACGGACCCTCAAAGTTACAAAATGAAAAATGTTTTTCTTTGATAACTTTCAAAGTGAATATTCAAAATCATCTAAATTCTGGTGATTGACTGAACAAATGAATTCCTTCGATGAGCTTTCATGCAGGAGTCAGTTGATTTGCTACAAAGTCAGGAACGGACTACTCCCGATGGTCCACACCCCAAAACTTTGAAATGACTGGGATTTGTCAATATATTTTAACAAAACAAGGTTACCTGGACAATTTCCTGAATAAAAGTACTCGTGTGGAAAATCGATCGGTGCAACGAATTTTTATAAAAATGCATTTTTGTTCGACGACATCCAACCTGAGATGTCTACCATTATTCGAAAAGATTAATTTGTAATGAAAATAGAAATGATAGGCACAATGTTCATAACGAATTTTTATCATGCAAACACGTTTACCTTACAAAACTCATGCTGTAAATAATCAATCGCAAGCCTCAAGAGCAAGCAGAAATGCAAAATCCGCTACAAAAACTGCTCGATATGACCCCCGTCTCTCTCAATACATTTTTTTAGTCGGCGCAAACACCCTCTCTGCACTTGAAATAGCATGCCAGGGTCGTTTCGTATGGCTTCAGGATGTAATGTAATTTCATTCAACATTCATTCAACAAGGCATCTCTGGTGTGAATAGGTGTAGCGTGAACAATGCTTTCCAGATGCCCCTACAGAAAGAAATCCAATGGATTTAAATCCGGAGACCTCGGTGGCCTGAATATGGCCCCTCCACCAATCCATCTATTGGGAAAATCTGGTTCAGATGGTCCCGCACAATCAAACTGAAATGGAAAGGACGCCATCATGCATAAACCACATATCTTTTCGGGTTTCCAATGGAACATGTTCCAAAAGTCCATTAAAATCATTCTGAATGAACTCCAAATAACGTTCTCCATTCAATCGGTCATGTAGAACGAATGGTCCTATGAGATGGTTTCCTATGATACCAGCCCAAACATTCACGTTGAATTTCCGTTGGTGTTTGGTTTGCAATATCCCATGAGGATTTTCGGCTATATGTGGAGATTATGAGGTTGATTACTCCATCTATACTGAAACCTTCATCAGTGAATAAAACTCGAGTAATAAAGTCATATCCTCTCTTGGCTTATCCAGGGAACATTGGATATTCAGTCGTCTGGAAAATCTTCAGGTGTCATGGCATGTACCGTCTGGATGTGATATGGGCGGAGCAGTTGTTCCTAATTATTCTATGAATAGGTGGACTTGGATGTATGGAACTGTTCTGATAGGTTTCTGATGCTCATTGAAGGATCATTAGCGACAGCTTCCAAAATATTTTCCTCAATACAACGGTACGCACAGCCCTAGGAGCGCCCTCACCACCTCGTTTTGGCAAAACTGAGACCTACAATAATATCGAAATAAACAACGGGCTCCAGTAATTATCATTAGACATACCTGTCTCCCCAAGCTGCGATCGACACGCTCAACGTTTCTCTTGCCGGTAATCGTTCGATTGGGAAAATGTTGGCATCCAGACGACGGGCTCGCGCATTACCAAATGCTCGTCCATACAATGCATGCATATCTGCATATTCGGTGAATGTAAACTGTTCGCATATCAAAATACTTCAACTGTCCCATTATAATATTGACAATACAATGACAACGCACCACCCAATAAATCGAAATCGCATTCCAGTTGTCATTTTTATCCGCACTAATTTTATTTATTTTCTACAAGGTGTTTTGTCAACATCTGTGGAAGAAATGGAACATGAATTTATTCACCGGATATTTTCACCTATTCATGTGCTGCCGTTTTGTAGTTTATTCGTTTGATTTTTATCAGTTATGTCTTCCGATGTGCGTTTTCAGCTAAATTTATCTTCGGGTTGAAGATTTTCTCCCATGAAATTATACTTATCATGAAACTCCTCAACATTTAATCTGTGAATACGAATTTGCAACATGTAAATGTTGAGTTTCATGAATTCAGATAACAAACGAAACGTGTTATTCCAGCGTACATACAAAATATGGATGAATTCGATATTTCAGTGGAGTAGCTTGTTAGTTCAAAAAAATCTACATAACTTGATATTTCATTTGAAAAATATCTAATTGTGGATGAACATTCAACTAGGTACTTTCTCTTTACGACTTTATTTTAGCATATTTTGTATTTTTCCCTGTTATAAATGTTGTTGAATTAACGTTAGCATTAGTATTTTTCATTTCAAATAATGGTGGACGATCGGGTTTGATGTCTTCGGGTAAAACTGCATTTTATTAAAAATCGTTGTCCGATCGACTTTCCACACGAGTACTTTTATTCAGGAAATTGCCCAGGTAACCTTTTGACATATTGACAAATCTCAGTCATTTCAAAGTTTTGTGGTGGGGACCATCGGGGTAACCGTTCCTGACTTTGTAGCAAAACAACTGACTCCTGCATGAAAGCTCATCGAAGGAATTCATTTGTTTAGTCAATACCAAATTAAGATGATTTTGAACATTCATTTTAAAGTTATCAAAGAAAAACTTTTTTCATTTTGAACTTTGAGGGCCCATAACTTGGTAACAAGGCTTTTAGGAACAAAAGTTATATGAAGTACTGGTGATATTTTGACCCCATCTATACATTTCCGGAGGAAACGAGAAGCCCAGGGACACCCTGTATAATAGGTTGAAAAACATAGTGGAATTGACTTATTTCAATAAAAAACTCCTCAATATCAATGAAATGATAATATGGGGTGATCGACTCCTTGCCATAAAAGTTGAAGAAAATGTATATTTGTTCACCACCAAGACGCTGATATCAGTGGTGATTTTTACAAAAATATATTCAGTCGAACATGCCGACTTCATCGCCAGCTTCCTTGTTGCTGAATGCTGCTAAAAATGTATATTGAAAAAAATACATGAGTAGCAGCGTTGACATGAATCTATAATGTGTTTTGATTGAATTGAATCATCATACCACCACATATATTTCATAATGTTCAATAATCAAATAACATGGATGTTTTTTATCGAAATAATTTTTCTGGGTTTCAGCTGGGTGCATTGTCTACGTTATCTTCTCGAGAAGATATAAGGTATAAGAATCTAAACAGTCCCAAACATATGTGGCAGTGCGTCACAAAAATGCTAGGAAATATGAAATCACAGATGAAAAAACTACTATTCAGGATAATGCTTTGATCGCAAAAAAATTTTATTATTATTTAACGAACATTGGAGCTAAACTCGCATAGACAAAATGTAAAAGACATACAAAAAATATAAAGAAAAAAGATTTAGGCATTCTATCTATCTAATGGAAGTGGAGAAAAATAAAGTCAGGAAGGTAACAAATGAACAAAAAACAAACAAAGCTCCAGGTCTCGATAATATTACAGCAGGCACCATAAAAAAATGTGATACAAACTTGTGCAAACATGGTCATTCCAAAGCTAACCAAAGTTGCCGTCATCAAACCTCTCTTCAAGTCTGGGAATAGAATGGATATATCAAATTACAGACCAATTTCCTCACTTTCGACTCTCAGCAAAATTTTTGAAAAATTGACCTATGAATCAATATATGTGTGACATACTTAAGATAAAGACACCCCTTATTTTGTCATTTTTAAAGCAGAGATTTGATTTTTGACTTAGACTTGACTTAGACCTTCATGGGCCGCACTTTTCGCAATACTCAGCCCGAGTGACAGCCTTAAACCCAGTCTACTGAGATCCCGCAAAAAGGTCAAATTCTCGATATTATACTTCGCGTTGGAAATAACGAAAAAAGTTATTCGAAAAAGTTGCTTAGAAATCGATTTCAACGCAATATTCGAATTTTGAATGTTTTTGTAATTTTCATATTTAAGTCCGATTTTCAATTAATGGTTCTGAATAAGAAATGATAAAATAGTCAAAAAATTGAATAAATGTATTGAAATAACCAAAATTGAAAATTGTTATTTTATCAAATGTAAGTTAATCGAATTTAGTCTCCTTTAATAGCTTGTCTCCAATTTTGAAGAATTTTTCAATTGAATATGATTGGTTGCGAATAATACCATTTGCCTAATTTTGGATGGAAAATTGTAATTCTCAATATTTCAAAGAAGTCTCATATTTTGTGTTTCAACAGTTTTCAATTTGGCCTAGAGTGTCATGGAAACAAATGAACTATTTATACCAAATGTCAGTTTGAAAGTAAATGCGTCAAAAACAGTAACAAAATGCCCATTAAACGCCATAATTTACGTGAATTTTTTTAAATAATAAGGTTATTTGGTGATGGTGCTCGAACTAGCAAACAAGTTGCTCATGAATTCAACAGAAGACATCCGCAACGCAATCGATTTCGACATGGAACGGCAGCCTCCGTGAATAAACTTTTTACTCAAACCGAAAGTGTATTAAAATATCGTCCAGCTATTGACAATCCACAACGAAATCGAAGATACCATGTTGATGATAATATCTTAGATTCAGTTCGTGCCAATCCCAAAATTAGTCTGAGCAATTAAATTTGAGTAGAGAGAAAATCAGAAGATGTCTCGTTCGTCATAAAATCAAACCTTTTAAACCAAAGTTCTTGCACACATTGAAAGAAGGTGACGGATAAAAACGATTATATCACTGCTATTGGGCCCGAGAATTTTTTTTAAATGATAGAAATTTCCTAAGAAAAATTTTGTTCACTGATGATGCTATGATCACTATCAGTGGAATATATCTGCTCAAAATTGCAGATACTGGTCTACCGAAAATCCCCACTGGGTTATAAACTGTAAGGACCAATACTCTCAAGAAGTCAATGTATGGTGTGATATTTTAGGCGACAGAATAATTCGTTTTTCTTCAATAATACCATTAACACTGCACGACTATTGAATTTTTATGATAATTAATTATGGGAAATCATTGAAAATCTACCCCTCAATGTGCGACAAGAGATGTACGTTCAGCTAGACGGAGCTTCCTTTCATAATTATTGGATGGTTCGAGAGTGGTTAAACGAACATTTTCCATTACGTTGGATTGGTAGAAATAGCCCTTATGAACAATGGCCTCCTCGCTCTCCTGACATAACACCATTGGATTTTTACTTCAGGGGAACTGTCAAGAATAAGGTTCATAAGTCTAGGCCACGAAATCGACAAGAACATTGGGAGAGAATAAGGCAAGCCTGCCGTGAAATAAGTATTACAGAACTTAGGAGTGACCAATAATAATAGAAAAAGAATTGAAAATGTATCAGAGTTGAGGGCGGACCAGTTGAAAGACAATTTTAAATTCCAATTTTTTTTTTTCCTGTTCGAATTCGGTTCAATAAATAGTTTTTCATTAATTGTCATTTAATTTTGACCGATTTTATCGTCTCTGTGGCATTTAAGTAACAATGAATATTGAGTTTTTCATTCTTATTCCTACATTATGACGAATTTATTGTTTTCGTAGCTTCTTATTCAGAACCATTAATTGAAAATCGGACTTGAATATGAAAATTACAAAAAACTTAAAATTCGAATTTTGCGTTGAAATGGTATGTAGGGTCAAAATCGATTTCTAAGCAACTTTTTCGAATAACTTTTTTCAGTCTCCAACGCGAAGCAAAATATCGAGGATTTGCCCTTTTCGCGGGAAAGCTGTAGTTGGGTTTAAGGCTGTCACTAGGGGCTGAGTATTGCGAAAAGTGCGGCCCATGAAGGTCTACGTCTGTACCAAAAATCAAATCTCTGCTTTCAAAAATGACTAAAATACAGGGGTGTCTTCATCTTGAGTGTGTCACAATGTATATGAAATAAGAAGAAAGACAGTTTTGTTTCAACTTCAAATTATAGATGCAACATCTATAATTTGTAAATCCGCAAATTATAGATGTCACATCTATAATTTTGTGCATATATATATATATATATATATATATATATATATATATATATATATATATATATATATAGTTGAAGGTATTTTTGGGTTCTGGAGACCATAACCGGAGCTGAATGGAAAGAGATCAGTTATATAGGACTGAACTCCTTGCATTGCGTATCTATCATGTAGAATGAGAATTATAGATAATTGATGATGAATCATCCCCAGTTATGAGTTTGAAATGATACAAATAATGTATAAACCCTTCAATAAATTGTTCATTCGTTTTTAGAAGTCACAGAAAGAGTTTATTATTCTTCGCCATAAAATAGCTATTCATTTGCTCAGATAATCATCATCATCATCAATCATCGTGAATGAAAGTTCGTTGAATGATATGGAAGTTTCAAGAACTTGGCAAATTTTTTTCTGTAACGTATCAATAAAAACGTTCTCAACAAATGAAATAAAATCATTCCATCTTCGATAATTTTCAGTTTCTTCTTGGCGATGGCCCAGCACTCTTTTCCAGACAATTTCATGTTTGGAGTTGCCTCTTCGGCGTATCAAATCGAAGGAGCCTGGAATGAGGACGGAAAAGGAGAGAATATTTGGGATGACTACGTTCACAGTCTACCCGACAAGCTAGATGGTGATCCTGATACTGCTGCAGATTCATATCATAAATACAAAGAAGACGTAAAGCTCATTGCTAGTATGAACTTGAAACATTACAAGTTTTCACTATCTTGGTCGAGGTAAGTGGTACACAAGATTCTGCCTTTTCGATATAAGATTGGGACAACGTTCTGAGAAATGAAGTATTTGAAAAAAAAAATTATAAGAACTGAATCTCTAGTTTCAGAGTTATTTTTTGTTTGAAATCTTTGAGTTGGAAAAAAACGTCGTGAAGTACCGATTCTTCTCATTCGCAGTAAAAAATTTCATTCTTCTATTACCGATATTCTTCATTACATAACTTGTTTTATGAAAGTGGTATTTTTAGCCAGCTGTTGTGCACTATTCAGACGGGATGAAAACATATATTCATGCAAAAATTAGAATAATTTTTTCAATAAAAATTATTTAATTATGGAATTCAAATTTCAGAAAATATTTCGTCTACCCCTGGAATGTAAACTACATTAGATAAATTGATACATGTTTTTAAAATAAACCTGATGTTTCTAATTGAAAACGGGCTAAGTCATTTTTTAAGTTTTGGGATATAAGTTTTAGGTTGTAAACTCTCTGAGAAGCAGTAGATAAAATTGAAAAAAAATGAGGATGACTGTTGGGTATGCTCAAATGTAAATGGGCAGATATTGTTGAAAAAATTTATTTTTAGAAAAAAACGAGTGTGCTTTAGACCACACGACTGAAGTAAAACTTCTTTAGCGCCATCTATACCTATGTATATATATATATATATATATTTAGATATATTTATATATATTTATATATGTTTATATATATATATATATATAATATATACATGTATATACATATACTTAATTAATTTTTAATAACCTATAATTTCATCATTTTAGTTTAGTAAATTTAGTAAATTATTATTAGAGTCATGAATGATTGTAAAAATAAAATAAAAATTAATTTACCCAAGTAATTTGTCTCGGTTTTTGTGCATGATCTATAGTGGGATTCTCATCATCAACTTCCATTTGATTATTGTCATGTTCAATCACCATGTCACCAATTATTTGCAATGGTGAACCTCTACAATTAATAAGTATCTTATTATTCACGTATTAGTTAAATTTTATGTTTTCCTATTTTAAAAATTTGCTGAAGTAAATTGTAGAAACGCGAGGCCGAAATACGGAAGAGTAACAAGGAGAAAGAGAGAGAAAAAGACAAGAAAAGGACAGAGAATCAAACGCGCCCCAATGTCGAGAGTAGAATGAAGGCTAGTTTTCATCACAGCGGATTGCGGATGGCGGAATGAAATTCCGCGTAAGGGATGATCCTCGCATCAAACAAACGTTTTCATAAACGCGGAGCGTATTTAGTGAATTCTAGTAACATTTTTATTTGACAAGATAACTATCTGGTTTTTGACAAACGACAGAACATCATTGTCATGTCAAAGATTGTTTTGATTTTTGATTTCCAAACGAATTGAGTAGTACAAATTAGTATATTAAAGTATAAGTGGATAAAAAGGGCTTTAAAACACGCGCGATTTTCGAGCACGACGGCGCAACCGGAGCTCGAAATAAACAAAGTGTTTTAAGACCAGTTATCCACGAATACTTTATGTAATTTTTTTATTGGTGCACTTTGAAATCATATATACTGGTATTATTACTACAAATAATAGAAATAAGAACTAATAATGCAAGAAGGTTGAATTCGTGATGTGACATCAGTATACCTTTCGTTGACATGGAAATGAGAAAAACATTCATTTGCAATTTGTTACCAAAGATCAATATTTGTTGTCACCAGAGCTCAAAAATGAATTATTCTAATATCGTTTTTTTGAATAGTGAGGCAGAATCGCGGTTAATACCGCGAAAATCCAGTGATATATATATAAAAAAGAATATGAAAAGTTCATCAAATGGATGGAGGAGCACATATAAATGAACGAATTGTGAGTAATATTTTGACGTTACAAGGTACTCCTGTCAGATCAATAATCAAAAATTTGTCATTTAGACTTCACGTTTCTCGATTTGTTGATGTTGTCATGGTTACCTTTAAAAAACGCGTTTTTTAAAGTTCGATTTAAACACGCTGGGGCGTGTTTTAAAATGGGTAAAAAGGGGCACCAATAAAAAAAAATAAATATATTATTCATTCAGTATTCAGGTTAAAATGTGGTATAGAAAAAAAATTAACACAAAAGTTCGAAAAATTTGCTTGTTGGGACTACTTTATGCATTTTCCAAAATAATTAAAAGAAAACGGCAACCTAAACGATGGTGGGTAAGAAACATATTTTTAAACAGAAAAGCACAGGGATCATATCATAATCTCTTAGAAGAAATGCGATTGACTTGACATCGAAAAATATTTTAATTATTTAAGAATGTCACCCATCCAGTTTGAAGAATTACTGTCCCTTGTTGGTCCAGATATCAATAGGTTGAATATAAGCAGGGAGCCAATAATAAACAAATATAAACCCGAGCTGGGATTATAACCTCACTTATCTAATTTCAAACTGCCAAAAGCTCTGAAAAACCGCCAGAAAGTTGAAAAATGTTTAACATACAATGAGACTCCGCAAAATGTTAAAATATCCGCAAATATTTCGCGCCATTCACATTTTGAATATTTTCTACCAATCAGAAAAAGTCCGCAACAAAATAATCCGCCATCCGCTGTGATGAAAACTAGACTTGACGCGTATTAATAGAGGGAGAAATTAGACAAGGAAAAAGGAACGCTGCATGTGACGCTACGACGCTAGCAATTAGTATGAGATACGCACTCACCCATAGACAAATTAAAAATAAAGAGACTGTTTGAAACATTGGCGATCTTGACCACCAAGTTTTTGGTACGGCCAGTCGCGCATGGAGGCGCTGCCCGCAATCAACAGACGATATGATAATTTTCCAATTTCGACATTTGTCAGAGAATGACAAACCACGTAATAATTTCAGAATAATTCTACTGTTAATTGTCATCGAAAAATTAATTATAGAAATTATACCATGGACTTGAATTATGAACCCAACATCGAAAATGGAATGTTTTGTTATTCGAGTTGACGCTGAAATTCCTCGAAATATTCTTTTACAAGGTAAAATATAAGCTGCTTTTCACAAACTGATACTTATTTCCATCCATCAGTTGTAGAAATTTTTTCAAACTGGTCTCATTTCCATCCATCAGTTTCCATTTCCTATCACCATTTGAGGAAGTACGAAGTACATGGTCTCCCTTTATTTCTAATAAATTAACAAAATTATTGAAGGTTTGTTGTAAAATGTAATTTGTTTTATTTTGGTTGATTTGATGATAAGCGACTGAAGAATATTTTTAATTTTGTTGTTTTTCGGAGTTTTATTATTGTTTTGTCTGTAGTTGTACCTTGCCCTAGTTACAATAAAATGTGTTTTTATAGTGTTCAACTTATTATTCTTGTTTTATAAGATGTTCAGTTTTGTTCTTGATATCATGAAATAAAGATTTACTTTGAAACTTTATTTTAACCACGAACGAACTAACAGATTCTACGAATCGATTACTGTATATATTTCATTAGTGATCGATTTGCCATTTCTGTATTTCATACGATACAACCATTCATATGGAATACAAGAATGGCAAATCGATTATTTATAAAATATATACCATATCAATCATATAAAAGTAACACATTTGAAAAACCCGCCTTATCTCAATTGGTCTTACCAACTGTACTTAGTTCGGCCAGTTGCGAGATATGTCGCCACTGTCTAAACGTGGTGCCAACTTTTACTGCAGGTTTGACAACTCTCTTTATTTTTAGTTTCTCTATGCACTCACCTTCGTCGAGACCGTTCGCCTCGCCTGATCACACTTTTCGTAACGCTCTCGTCACGCATTCACCAGCTTACGCCGCAAGGCAAGCGTGCGTAAAGAAGATTTACTTCAAAAAAAATATAATAACTTGTCCCCAGTTTATTGCATGCTTTTTGAACATTTTTATCTTCATCGCAAGTTTCGCAATGTGTATAGTACACAAAATCTAATAATAATAAACAAACCACTTTGACTCACGTACGCAATTCTGAAAAACAATGGCTGCCTCGTACCCATGCATCAATGCGACTGAAATTGACTTACCCCGTTTTTGCTCTGTTACGCGCGGACTAGCACGTTTTTCCCCTGAATAGGTAGTAAACAATTATATTTAATAACTCGAGACTTATTTCGTTCTTGATCAAACGTGTATGCTCTGATTAAAGTTTAGCTTATTCTCTATAAGATGGCGCGGTTATCTCAATTTTGATAAAAATTGACTAGCTCGTTTTTCCCCTGTACCCTTCAATTGGGTTATTTTATGCTTATTACTGTTCCTCAAATTGCTAATGGGATCTTGATGATTTAATGAGGATTGAGGTGAACAAGGTGGAATACATCGGCACTCATCCATTATTAAGTAAATTTTTATGATGATTTTTGTGGATAACTATACTCTCCAGGCAATTTTATTCTCTAACTTCGTTTTGTCGTTTTGTCCTGCGAGTTTCCTAGTAACGTTTGCAAATTATTTCTATTGCTGTAAATTGCTTATACTCGTAAGTTTCGGATTGAAAGGGATTCCCATGAATCTTTTGCTTTCCGTCATCTTTCTCAGAGTGGTGATTCCATTCACTGTACGTGTGAAACGCTTCTTTCTCAAGAAATAATCAGTAATGTCTGGTGTACATCCATTGATTTTTGCTAGTTCCTTGATATTTTAAATTCCATTTTGAAAACAATCAGCATTCAATGAAAAGTTTACGGCTCTGTGTACTAGAAAATCAAAACTAGCCATTTTGTGTTGAATGTGGTGTTTTGAATCGGCTGGGATGTTGGTGGGCTTTGTATATTTCCAAACGCTCTTTATTTCAAATGACAAGACTGTCGAGGAAAAGTAATCGTCCATCAACTTCCATTTCTACCACGAAGTTTATTCGTTCGGAAACTGAGTTCATGGAGGTTAGGAAGACGTCTATGTTTTGTCTTTTCGTGTTGAAAATACAGAACACATCATTCATATACCAAATCTATTTTTTTTTTTATATTGACTTTGAAGTTTCAGATTCTTTTCGAATTTACTCATGAAAAGGTTTCCCATGATATAAATCTTCAAGCAGTTCATAGCAATGAAAATAACTTGCAAATGTTATTAGGAAACCCGAAGGACAAAACTGACATGCTATATAAGTCGGGAAAAATAATGAAATGAGCTGTCGAAATTGTGTCACGTCACGTTAACTTCAGACATAATTTAATTCTCGTCTTACCGATAATCTTTGAGATATAAGCTATTTCACTGGAAAAATTCAGATATGAAAACATATTTTCTCAAGTAAGAAGATAAAATGACATATTTTGCCGTTTTTTTTAGTAAACAATTGTATAGATGAGAATTATTCCAGTAATCAGGGGTATTTTCAAGCCCTCTCGATTCAAATATTGGAAAAAGTCTCTTTTAGTTCGTACCTTACCCTAAAATGTAACCCACATGCGACACTTTTCACCTGCTAGAGTGCAGAATTTAGATATGAAAAAATGTGTTCTCAAGCGGAAATATGAAAAAAGAATGGGATGTCTTGTAGTTTTCATTGAAAAAACAGTTTTATAGGTGAAAATTATTCAAATATTCAGGGGGTAGTTTCAGCCTCTTGGCATTGTTATGCCCCCATGAGTACAGAAAAACTTTCGAGCACAAGAAACAACACGATATTAATAAATATGAACTCTGTAGCTAGAAAACAAATTCACTGGCCCGTTAAACATATTTTGTCACCTGCCAGAATCGGAATGCACATAAAAAGACACCCTTTTTTTACAAATGAGTCATTAACAACTCATCACCCTACAAGTTACGCGTATCTAAGGAATTTCAGGAGTAAACAAAGCAACTATAAATTATAGGTTTTGACAGCTCGCTAAGTGCAATACGGCCACGAAATGGATAAATATTTGTTTCTGTACATTTTTTTCGACGACAGTAACAAGCCATTAATTACCAAGCCGGTGATTTATTATGATAGATAGAAGATTTGACCCACGAACGATCCGTGAAAGGGTAGGGGATATAAAAGGCGCGACCAAGCGGACAACAATGATGATTCGGTACATAGACGTTGCTCAAGTAACATGTCCTCTCAAAAAGAGGTTAGCTTTCATTCGATTACCATGTAGTGAAATAAAGATGAGAAGTGTAGGCATATAGTCATCTTGCAGTGAACTTGCGAAACTATTAAGGAAGAAAATTCAAATCAAGTTAAACCGGAATTGCACTTGTAATGACTCAACGAAGTGAATACACAAGTAAACAGTATTTGCCATAATTAACAATTATTTAACAATGCTTCAAGAAAGAGATGAGTCAACGAAAACCTCCAATCTATAGTTCATGATCTCATAGAAAAACAGTATCCATACAACTATAATATACAGCAAGATTCGAAAGTAAATGAAGAACTTCCGCGGAAATGAAAAAAATAATAATCAAATGAAACTAATATCGTGAAAAACAAATAAACGAGTGAATGAGTGTTGAAACCTGATGGTCTGGAGTGAGTTATCTGTTTTTCTGAATTTATGTTTGGGCAAATTGAATCATTTATAATCTGTACTTGTTTTTAAAGGTATCTCCATATTTTATGTTACCATATATTTTCAATTCATAATTATCAATAGTCTGATTTGTTGAAAATATAAACAGGATGTTCATTAAATCAGATGTGGAATCATCTGCGAGAATGTTTCCCTTTTCAATATCAATAGTCGTTTACCAATTGATGACATTTTTATTTTTACTTATATTCAGTCTACTTGACTCTGAGACTGATAAAAATTAACTCAAGGTAAACTTTCCACTGTTCTTTGACCATTGTATCTCTTAACAGTATATAAAACGGATGGAAATGTTTTGTAACTTCCATAAAATATATATGTATATTCCAATGCTTTTCCAAGTGCATTATTCCACACACTTTCTGAGGGTACGTGCTCCCTATATAAACGCCTCACAATCCCAAGTATAGAGAGAAAGAGATATTTTCTCGAAGCCGCTCTCGGGAAATAATCTCGGTTCAATTTTTCCCAATTAATTGATGTTCCCTATACGTCAAAGTAATCAACTTTGGCGAGCAACTTTGCAAGGAAGGAATAATCAAAAACTATTAACCCTATATTGGAGGATGTCCTTAGCGTTATGTGGTCTTTTCTTGAAGGAGTGATCCCACATAGAAGGCCAGTGGCGTAACATTTGGTTGGTCAGAGGTGGAGTATTTACTTCCCCAACTCTCCCCAGTCCTAACATTTTGTGTTGCAGGTATGGTGTGTTGGTTCATAACACC
Organism: Gonioctena quinquepunctata; assembly: GCA_018342105.1. Classification (NCBI taxonomy): domain Eukaryota; kingdom Metazoa; phylum Arthropoda; class Insecta; order Coleoptera; family Chrysomelidae; genus Gonioctena; species Gonioctena quinquepunctata. The sequence goes on along the minus strand of JAFIRS010000033.1, from coordinate 1,731,652 downwards.
CTGTATATAACCGGACATACCACTGGAGTTTTCTTTGAGGGATTGTACGCCGATATAATAGGCCAGTGGCGTAACAGCATTTTCATTATGTACCTAACTGGTAAATTCAGACTGAAAAAATCATTCTCAGAAGCAACCGTGTACCACCGTCGGTTCACTGGGCAAGAACTTCAGCAATCCGGATGCAATGAAGTTCGACAATATCAAAACCACCACACTCTATTCTGCAGTATATTTATCGCTTATGTTAATTGTTGAAGCAATCCAGATACATTGGGGGCATTCCTGGATTTTTTTCCAAATATTGAGACTCTTTTAGCTTAATTTCTAGCATAAGGCGTTTTCTTTGGATTTCTCCGGCTAACATAAAGTGCATCTCTTTCTGTTCGTCCTGGTTTGCCCTCATGCGAGAGTTTTTCTTGCAGTATCTGGGTTGCCATTGTTATCATTGTTTTTTTCTTCCATATTTTCATCTCCTGCAGAAGACACTCTATTAGTTTTCGCGAATTTGTAGGATATCTGAATGTTTTCTGTTGTTGCCATGATTGTGTAAAACCTTGGAAAACATCACAAAAAAATAAAAAAATATTGTACCATTTAATAGTTTTTTTGAGGATAGTATTGTAGCATAACATTTGGTCCTGTTTGGCTTCATTGAATGAGATAACTCGTGAATTCAATACGTCTGCTCCATTTCTGTTTTAGGTTCTTGATACTAATAGTTGTAAGTGCCGTGATCAGATACAGTACTTATCGGTAGTAATATATCTAGGACATTGATAATAGACGAGTTAATTTTATGACAATCGAATGCTCGTTCCCTGGTAACAGCCCGAAGCCGAAGGCTGAGGGCTGTTACCAAGCAACGAGCTTGAGAAATTTGTCATACAATTATGAGGCATTTGTCAATGTCCGAGGGATATTCGGCGCAATTTTTTTTGACAAAAACATGTATAACTCAACGCAATGAAACATTCATTCATTTATTAAAAGTACAGTTAGTGAAAGTACAATTATTAAAATTTAACTTAACATTAGATTCGTTGCAGTTCTCTACTATAGAAGATCTATTACCACGCATAATATTCATTATCTTGTTGTGGTGTTCTTGATCGAGATTTAGGTATGGTTTTATAGAATTTTGATTGCTATGACCAGTAATTTTCAGCAATTGTTGTTCTTCTACACCACTTTTTGCCAATTCGCCAACAGCAGTTGATCTATTCGAGTGATTTGTTATCTTTTTGCCCTTTACATTCAAGCCAATTGCCTCAGCAGCAGATTGAGTCCATCCATTAATTTTATTTCTTCCAACAGGTACATTATCGTACCATTTGTCAGTTTCATTTTTCCAGTGTCGATATGGTTTTAAGAACAGTCGTGGTGAGGTAATATTATCGCCTCGTTTTGATATAATAATAATAAATCGCCTTTTTTCATATTTAGGTAATATGAAATGATGAAGTGTCAGCTGAGAGCTGTTTTTCAACTTTGCCAATTTTTTACAAACAATTTGAAGAAAAAAAAAATAATCAAGAAGAAATCGATCATACATGTATACAAATGCAAACAGAATATAATAGTGGTAGATTAATATCTCATAGATATAACAAACAATGGATATACATCAATGCAATTGATACAATAAATATACCCACACACATATCACATAAATTTACATACATATTCACATTAAACACATATATACACATATAAATAACCACTAAATAATAATACAAACTATTAAATACATGACTCAGTTTATGAAAAAGACGTACAGGGCAGCTTTGTCATTCACTATTGGAAACCAACCATTTACTACTTGTATAGCTTTTAGAACCACCTTGGCACGTTTTACTGAACACCGGATTGTATTCAATGCGATTTGTTGGAGAGTCATCGTTATTTTGCTCGATTTGAAAAAAAACCACCAGACAAGCAACTGCCTCTTCTCCTCGCCACCCTAATTCTACAGCAGCAATATGGTAAAATTTACGCATAAGACCTTCAGGAGTATTTTCATCCCATAGCAATATTATTCTGTTAACTACATACAAATTTAATGAAACTGAACTGGACTTACGTTCACATGGATCTGCTCGTAGTTTTTTTCTGATTGCATCGCGGGCATCTCGGGCTGGTTTGAATACTGTGTTGTTAAACGGGTCGATCATAATATTATAGTCATTATAGTATTTTTCCTGCAAAAGTTTGCACGAAACGTTCCACATTGTCTTCACCGTTGCTCCTTTAAATTCGGTCCCGTCTTTCTTTCTCATATTGACCGCCGAATCTTTCAGTATCAACGCCAATCCTTCTAACCTTCTATGTTCATTCAATTCATATTCTTGTTCGCAACAAAATTCCATAAATATTCTCCAAATATATTTGTGACTGTAGGTTGTATTTCTGGGAATTTGTTCTTTAATTAGCGCATTTATACTTTGAACATTCGCATTGCCAGAACGTGACATTTCGAAATTTATTTGGAATGGATTTGTCAAACTCAATCGTGTTGTCATAGTGATTGATAATTGCACTGAATGCAATTATCAGTGTAATGTTGACATGATTGGGTGAAATTGTTTCATATGACACAAAATATGAATGGTTGTTAGAACTGTCAAACAATGTTCATTAGAACAGGTTGCTCATCAACCCATTCCATCAACATTGATCCTATTTGACTTTGGTTGAGCGTAAATTTGCGCTATTATCAACTTTTCATCAATAACGTCTTTCGTTTGTTATTGCTCTTCAAAGTACAAAGACATATGTTCGGAAAGCTTGTTGTTATGTTACTGGATATAATGTTAATCATATCTGTTGGTCTCTTGCACTATTATATCAACAATTCCGTCATTCATGATCTTCCATAGATATCATATCGATTTCAAAGTTGTATACTTAGTTTTAGTTCAGAACACTTTGTCCAGTGAATTTAAAATTGGAAAGCACATTGACACTAAACAACAACTGGGAAATTTTGTGCAGCTTCGGTATCGTTATCCTTAGCTTCATTGTCATTTCCTCCGTTGTCTCCATCTTCGTTGTCTTCACTAGGAAACTGTTGAAAATGGGCTCGGGCATATTTAAGACCAATACATTGTCGGCACGAAAGTGCTGATTTTATATTTTGTTATAGGATTCTTCCCACCGGCTTCAGTGATACCGTAAACGATAAAGCTATAGAATACTATAGAAATCTCATTGACGAACTGACAAAGAATGATATCATCCCGATGGTAACGCTTTATCATTGGGACCTACCTCAACCGATCCAGGAAAAAGGAGGCTGGACCAACGAGAGCATCATCCGATATTTCGTGGACTATGCAAGAATTGCTTTCGAGTCCTTCAAAACCGTCAAATTCTGGATAACAGTCCACGAACCCAAGCAAGTCTGTAGAGAAGGATATGGAAGTGGAAAGTTAGCCCCTTTTCACATAGACTCCGGTATATCAGATTATAAGTGTGCATATGTCTTGCTCAAAGCGCATGCTGCGGTGTACCACTTGTATAAGAAGGAGTTTCCCGATTTGACAGGTAAGAGAAGAAACGGTAAACCGAATGGACCAATACCCAGGGAATGTTTAACCACATAAATTAGTATTAAATCAACTGATATGAATGTTTCGTCTTCAAATTTACAGAGCCTGACATTACTCAACAATGAAGGGTTCCAGTGGACTACTTTCGGAATGTTCAATGAAAGTAGTATCCATTTCACTATCGTATCTTTATCAGAAGTTGATATTTTCATGTGTTTTTTGATGTGCATATTGTTTTGAATTTGTCGAAGAAAATTAAAATGAATTATCTTTAAGAGCTGACGACCTGAAGACCTGAAGTTCAAATACAAAAAATACAGCTTCTAAATGGAAATTGAAATATAAACGGAAACATTAAATTGAGAAACGGAAAAATCAAAGTGATGATCCGGAAAAATGTCTACCGTCATTGTTGGGTGAATTGCTTCTGAAAAATGATAATCCAACTCCTCAGGTTTTCCTAGTGATAGTAGAATTCAGAAATAGAATTATATTCAGTAATTCCTATAGAGACACATTTCTATCTAACCTATTTATTTATGAGAATTTAATTAAAAAAATATGTGAACCGTCAGACTGAAAATTGAAACAATATCTTTCACATCTTTATTTAATTCCGGATTCAAACGATACCTATCAAATGTAATTCAGAACTTTTCAATAAAAATATTGAGCACCTTTTCCAATTTTCTTTCACAAAGGACTCACTTAGTTACTTTTTTGAAAGAATTATGAGGAATTGGAGGTTTATTCAAGTGATGCAGATGATAATGATATGTTTCTATAAGGAGATAAAAATTTAATACCTACTATAGGATAATGGTAGTATCTTGATTTCGTGTACACTTCTTTTGCCATCAAGTTGATTTTTGATTTTGGTAGCCTTCCATTAATTCTGTTCCACTTTACGCCAAAACAATTTGAAATGAATCAGATTGTTGACATGCTAACAACCAAATACATTTAGAAACATGCTTCTCCATCTTGGATGTGAAAATCATCTTCTGTTCGTAGAGAAAACATGAAAAATATATAAATATGCATAAATCTCTCCAAAAAAAATTTCAACATGACATAAAATGCAGTTTTGTTTAATACAGCAATAAAAAATTCTGATTTTGATATCAATTGGAGCAATGGTTTGCCACTTTACCACTTTGTTTTCCAGGGAAAATTTCCATAGCTCTTGATGGTTCCTGGTCTGAACCCCTGAGGGATGTGAAGTTACAGAGGAAAGCTGCCGAAAGAAGGAATGAATTCGAGGTATATTTATTTCAAATATATCATCAATGATGTATGAATGATTCAAATATTGGCGGATACTCAGAAAACCGTTTTTTTTTCAAATGAGACAATCTTCTGTATATATCGCATTCTCCATAAATCATCTGAAATGATCTGATAATTTGAATCCTCCTCTACTTTGAGTTCTAACTTTTTTTCAGTTCAGTTTTTCAGATGAAGATTGGTGGAATGCAGTTATTTAGTAGTTTCTTTCAATTTCCTGTTTTCTCAGTTTGGTTCTTATCGGTATATCTCTTGACCCTGTTAATAAACAGGAAACATTGACATCGAACGAAATAAATATTTAATCAAACCACTAATAACATAACGTACCTAAATATTTCTCGATTATAATTATAAATGGTACAGTATTATATACGATGCTTTGAGCTTGATTATTTGTACTTTAGTCTACTCGACAAGTTGAAAATGGTCTAAAATAGAGATACTGATCTTAAAATTACGTGTGATAGCTCATTGGATCCAGAATAACGCCTAGAAAAATGTGCCGGAAGCGTGTATTAGCACATAAAAAATTGCAAAAGTTATAAACAATTAAAGATGAAAAAAAATGGCATTTCGTTTTTTGCCAATATTTCATGAACTATCGATATTGAAGAAATTTCAAAAGAAGATTCTAAAAGAGGAGGAAATTTCCAATCAAAAACTCCCTTCCGGAACTCTATCTCCATTTCATCTCCATCTTTATAATTTTAATTTAACGCTGAAAATGGGTCTCCGAGCGACATTTTTAGGTTGCGCGCGCGGCGTCAAAAGCGAGTACGACACATTAATTAATTTATTTAAGGTATTAAATATGTTTTTTTAAATTTGCAAAAATCATAGTGTATTCGGAACACTATGAATAATTTATTCCTGTTGGAAATTCTACTTAACGTTGATTTTTCAACAAGTTAAACGATTGTTAATTAACAAAATTTTCTCGAACTTCTGTCTTAATTGTAAATGAAATTTTTTTTTTAAATAATTGTCGTAAAAATGTTTTGCTTCGTAGAGATTTTTTTATATACATACTCAACAAGATCAGGCCATAAAAGTTGAAAAAATATTCATACGTTGTTTATAATAATTTTTGTACTTGAACATAAACTAAAAAATCCAAGTAATGTTGTTGAAAAAAACACATTTTGATTTTTTTTAAAAAAATTGATTTTTAATATTTTTAAAAATTTTTTTTCACAACTAAATTATATTACAAATATTATGATTTTTGAAAAACAAATTTTTTCTCAATAACAATTTTCAATTGTTTATAAACGTTTTTTTTATATTTCTATTGTTTAAATAATTAGTTAGGGAATGATTTTTCTTCTTAAAATCATAATTGACAGTCCTCTATGGAGAAACAAAAAAACAATTTTTTTTATCAACAATTCCATTTTTATTAATTCCAATTTTTATAAATAATTTTTAACTTTTTAATTTTTTTCCTAAACTTCCAAAATTAACAAAAACAACCATATATAACAGAGTATAGAAAAAAAAAACAGTTTTTTATTGTACTTTGGGAATTGGAATTGGGAAAAATTGGGTATTTTTTTTTCTATACTTTGTTGTTATGGTTGTTTTTGTAAATTTTAGAAGTTCCAGAAAAAAAATCTAACAAAGTTAAAAATTTGTTTATAACAAATTGGTAAGTTAATAAACAATGGAATTGTTGATAAAAAAAAAAATGTTTTCTGTTACTCCATAGAAGACTGTCAATTATAAATTCCTTAACTAATTATTTAAACAATAGAAATATAAAAAAACGATTAGGAAAAATTTTTTTTTCAAAAATCATAATATTTGTAATATAATGAAGTTGTGTAATTTTTTTTTCAAAAATATTTAAATAATCAATTTGTTTATAAAAAATTAATCAACAAATAGCGATTAATTTATATAAATTGATATATAAAAAACGTATAATGATTTCTTGAGTATGTATATAAGAAAGGCTCTACGAAGCGAAAATTTTCTACGACAATTATTTAAACATTTTTTTTCATTTACAATTAAGACAAAAGTTCGAGAAAACTTTGTTAGTTAACAATCGTTTAACTTGTTGAAAAATAAGATTTTAGTGAAATTTCCAACGGGAATGAATTATTTATAATGTTCTGAATACAACATAATTTTTTCAAATTAAAAAAAAAAAATTAATATCTTAAATAAATTAATTAATGTGTCGTACTCGCTTTTGACGCCGCGCGCGCAACCTAAAAATGTCGCTCGGAGACCCATTTTCAGCGTTGAATTAAAATTATAAATAATGGAGATAGAGTTCCGGGAGTTGGAGTTTTTTGGAAATTTCCTCCTCTTTCAGAATTTTTTTTTGAAATTTCTCAAATATGAGTAGTTTATGAAATATTGGCAAAAAACAAAATGCCATTTTTTTTTCATCTTCAATTGTTTATAACTTTTGCAATTTTTTATGTGCTAATACACGCTTTTGGTACATTTTTCTGGGCGTTATTCTGGATCCAATGAGCTAACACACATAATTTTAAGAGTAGTATCTCTATTTTAGACCATTTTCAACTTGTCGAGTAGACAACTTGCAATAGATGTTATATTTCGATTGCTATTATTTCTCACATTTGCAATAAGTTATTCGTGATTCTGTTTACTAAGTTGGATGTAAAGTTTCAGCGAATTAGAGATCGAATGTCCTGTGATTTTGATGGCTTCTTGTTCACCTACATAAAAGTTGACTGACTGCAGTTGCTCGATTTGAGTGGTGGATTATTTTTTGCTTTTTTACATCAAGCCCTATATCCTGAGCTGATGTTTGGGTCCATTTACTGATCGTATTAATCCCTAGAGGCATATTTTTTACCAAGGAGTGCAGTGATCACCGGGCTTCCAATGTCCATTCACAGTTAGCAACAACCTATTAGATTTTACATTATTACCTCGTTTTGAAATCAACTTTTTAAAGTCTCACGGCGCACATTGTTGGATTTTGCACCCTTTTAATCAACCATTTGCTGTTCGCACATCGCTGACCACTTTCTTGGCAAGTTTTTGAAAAAACTGTGTATTATAATTGATTCTACCAGTAGGCGCCCCCTTATTATACAAACTCTTCTTTAAAATAATTTAACAAACAATATGTAGCTTCACCTCCTCTCCAAGCAAGCTCAGCTGCTGCGATATGGAAACATTTCTTTTGGAGTCCTGTGGGTGGATTTTCATCCCATTGGGTAAATATCGCTTGATGTTCTTCATGGGTCAACGATGCCGAACTGATTTTTCGTTTCTGTGCATTACCTTGAAGCAACTCACGTTTTGTATCCCGTGCATTTCTTGCCGATTGAAAAATGCTATCTCTGAATGGGTCGAAACTCCGTCCATATTCGTTATAATATTGGGAAAAGGTAAAGAATATGAGATCACCCAGTATCTTCACGAAATTACTACAGGTGCTTCAAAACATGGTAGAAACAGTATAGCAATCGAAAATTTTGCGCGGAAAAGATAATATTAGGAGATATGGGCCCCCGAAGGTCCATAAAGAGAGTTTATAGGATATCACTTTTGGAAATTATAAACTGATATAAACAATTTCTATTTATACTAAAATAGTAACTACACACACGTTTTACCTTTTAGTAATATTAAAATCACATAATTTTCGATAAAGACATGAAAAAACTCCGATTACTTTTCATATAATTTTACAGAAGAAATGTCAAAAATCAAATGTTATGATTATTCGAATCTTGAAGTTTATTGATATGCGACGTTGCTTATGTCTCCAAAAGGGGAAAATAAAATACTGAAATTCAATGCGTCATACATATTGAGCATATAAATGATAAGTATTACAGCATGAAATAACGATCTGATATCTGTGTTTAAAATGCAAAGTATATTTCGCCACGCTTCTTGATAGTGCTTATAATTGTGAAAATTAAGCATGAAGTTGATGTGCCGCATTTGGAAAGTTACCAAACATATAAAATAATGTGACTTCAGATTATTTTGTTTTGAGTAATTTTAAACTGGACCAAGAAACGCATTTGGATTGGATATTTTTTTGTATGCCTAACCTAACTTGGCTAACCTTATTACCCAAGTTGAATGCAATCTATTCAACCTTACAAGGCGACGCTTCGCTCCGCTCGCGAACATGTCGATCAATCAATTTCTAACGTTAAAATAAGGAACACAACCTAACCTAACTTGGCTAACCTTGCTATCCAAGTCGAATGCAAGCTAATCAACCTTATAAAGCAACGCTTCGCTCCGCTCGCGAAAATTTCCATCCAATTAATTGCGAAAATCCGGATTGGCCAAATTCACTTGAATAGTTGGCAACGTGGCATGTCCATAAAACGCACAATGCAACCACGAATATTTGATTTTTGACAGTTCATGTGAAAAATTTAATGAAACATAATTGGAGTTTTTTCATGTCTTTATTGATCATTAAGTGATTGTAATATTACTTAAACGTTGAATGAGTGTACAGTTAATAGTTTAGTGCAGAAAGCTATTCTTTATATCAGTTTGCAGTTTCCAAAAGTGATATTCCATGACCTCTATTTATGGACCTTACATAACCTCTATTTATGGACCTTCCCATAACCTCTATTTATGGACCATATCTCCTAAAATTATCTTTTCCGCGCTAAATTTTCGATTGCTATACTGTTTTCATCGTCTTCTCAAGCTCCTGTGAAAATTTCGTGAAGATACTGGGTGATCTCATATTCTTAACCTTTACCTAATATTTTTCTAGCAATAATTTAGCACTCGTATTCCAGATCGTTTTTACGACACATTCCTTGTAATCAGAACCATAAATTTTTCTCATGTTGAAGCCCCAGTCCTTTAATAGCTAGTCTCTCGACAGGCGTTGCTTCATCAAATAGGTATTTCCGTTCATCGCAAAATCTTGCTTCCAAACGTACTCATTCGATGACCAGCCTGCTCGCCAGATTTGACACCTGTAGCGTTTTTTTATGGGGCTATTTGAAGCAAAAGGTGTACGAAACTGAACCTGCTCCAATATTGGATATACGGCAGAGAATAATAAATATTTGTAGAAATATCGACGTTAGTGTGTTTAATAATGTTCGGCGTGAAATATCGGATAGGCTGTTCTCATGTCAAGCAGTTCAAGGCAACCATTTCGAGCATATTCCGAACTGAACTCAGCTTCTTTCCTCAAATTATGGAGTTAAACGTCGATGTATCCAGGCAATTATTAAATTTTCCGCCATTTTGTAGTAGGTGAAGATATTGACTTTATATCCTAGGGTTGTGAAGTATTCGTCAGGAGCTTCAAAAGGATGTGTCACAAACCCCCCCTTTCAATTTAATTTGATTCCCAGGTGGCGCCCAGTCGCCATCTTGAAAGTTTCTTCTGTCAATTTTACTCCAAAATATAGTATTCATGCATCAATTTCATTATCTCAAGTTTCAATTCTTTGAGTTGACCCGTTCAAAAAATAAAAGGGGGGGGCATTAAAGAAAAGGACTGTATATCGATATTGTCGTAGAAAAAATATGTTTGTGAATAAAAATATTCCTTTTTTGCGACGTTTCAGAAACTATAACTGTTCCTTTTTGAAGCCTTTGGTTCACTTCATAAAATTGGAGAAATAATTCAGTTTTGTCTTTGACAAATCAATATCAAAATTTGATACTTCAGTGTACGGTATACTGAATGTTTTGTTGTACCAAATGCAATTCCCGACACTTGATTGACAACAGAGAAAAAAAACACTTCTCCCTTCTTTTCCAGTTTGGAATATACGCAAACCCGATATTCAATAAAAATTGGCCAGCAAATATGAAACAGAGGATTGATCAGAGGAGTAAGGATGAAAATCTGACTTGCTCACGCCTTCCCGCTTTCACTGAAGAAGAAATTTTAGGAATAAAAGGCACTGCTGACTTTATGGCTTTGAACTATTATGGAGCCCGTGTTGTTGAGCATACCAAAGAAGATAACTTTAGCACTTATGGATACGATACAGACATGCGAATAACATATGGAAATAATTCTTCTTGGGCTGAGAGTGCCGATGGAAGAGCGGTAAGTCTGTTCATCCATTCATCTATTCATCCATTCATATAAGTTCCATTACACACTTGAATCTAAATGGATCATTAATATTTAAAGACGATACTACATTAATTCTGTGGCTTGGAGCTGCAAGGACCAATGTCAATATTTTGCTGTTTTGTGTTAATCATGGCATTTTATTTCTATTATTGCTCTTTCCCATATGCTAAAACGGCAGATGACAAATTCAACCAATGGCAGTTCCATGGATCGCCAATGTCACTATAAATTTTTACATTGGACCTTTCAGCTCCACATAATTTAAACTGATCATGACTACCATCTACATTCATTTGGAAAACGATTTAAAAATATTATTAGAATAGAATAGAATATTTATTGGTCCTCTATGATCAAATACATGATATAGGATAGGTCACAATGGGCATATAGTCCATTACGTCAATGTACAAATGACAGAAATTTTAGTTTATTGGAGTATATGTTCGGAGATTCAATAAAGAACCACATAAGTTGTGGAGCCACAGAGTTGTGACATAGAAATATAAAATAGGTCACTAAGTACATATATAACATCAAATAATATAACGATACATCATAACAACATAGGAATATATAAAATATAATATAAGATCACATAAAAACATAGGTTACCACTATAACAATATAAGAATATCCACAAAGTAAATTGACATGTACAGTTTACAGTTTTTCGATCACCTGAAATTGAGATATTCTATGGTGGAATAGAAACTATGGTTCCTTAAGAATAACCTGAGTTTTTTTTTTTGAATAATTTTAAAGGCTTGACATCTTTTATGTCAGAAGGTAGGTGATTGAATAGTTTTGCTCCTGCCAGTGAAAAAGTTTTCTCATACAAACTTGTTGCGTGTTTTCGGATTCTAATTGAATCAGCGTATCTGGTTGGATATTGGTGTATGTTTGAGTTCTTCACTGAATCTTTCAAATTGGGTTCAATATAGCAAATGCAGCTGTATATACACATACAGGGAACATTTAAAATATGGTGTTCCTGAAAGTACGATCTGCAAGAGTCCAATTTCTTCATATTGAATATTAGCCTCATAACCCTTTTTTGAGCCAAGAATACTCTATTGATTTCTGATGCGTCCCCCCACAGAATTATGTTGTAAGACAAATGAGAATGAATAAGAGCGTAGTAGATATTTAGGAGAGTTGGTCGATCAAGTTCATTTTTTAACTGGAGTATAGCATAGTACCCACTGGAAGCTCTCATGCGAACATGGTCGATGTGATGCTACCAGTTCAATTTTTGATCTATATGTATTCCTAGGAATGTTGTGGTATCTGAGGATTCAACGATATTATTTATGAGTTTTCCTACCAAAGAATTGCATGAGGATTGTTTTTTTGCCATTTACCATTAATCTATTTGTTCTACACCAGGCCGTGAATTGGTCTGCTATTACTGATAGTTTAATCTGTAGATCTGAGGGGTTATCAGCTTCCTCAGCTATAGTTGTATCATCAGCAAACAGGATTAGACATTTAGAACGTATATGAGATGGCATATCATTAATAAACAAAAGAAATATTAATGGTCCCAGAACTGATCTCTGTGGGACTCCCAGGCCCATTTCGTAAAAATCTGACTTGCTCCTCCTAAGTTCTACCAGTATCCTTCTGGAACTCATAAATGACATAATCCATGGAAGAAAGTTGCCCCAAATGCCTATGGAGTAGAGCTTTTCTTCAATGAATCTAAAGTTTATCGAGTCAAATGCTTTGGTGAGGTCGAAAAACAATGCTCCTACATACTTTCCATCATCCATTCGTCTGTAGACGTATTCCATGAAGTCAACGGTGGCAGTTTCTGTTGATCGACCAGGATGGAAACCATTTTGTGATTTGCTGATTATATTGTATTTCAACAAAAAAGAAAATGTTTTATTGAATATACAGCGCTCGATCACTTTACTAATTACACTGGGAATAGTTATTGGTCTATAATTATCAAGTGAAAGTGGATCTTGTTGATAAGGAATTATTTTTTCAATTTTCAACATATCAGGAAATACTCCAGACTCAACTGAGGAGTTAATTATATGTGCCAATGGTATGGCGATATATTCGTTTATTTCTTTCAATACTTTGGTGGATGGGCAGTCCACACCAACTGAATTTTTGTTTTTCAGTTCGCGAATCACTGAGATGGTTTCTTGCTCGTGTACTGGAGAAAAGTAAAAAGTGTTGGAGATATTAGCCATTTTGGTACATTCTTCAGTTAAGTTATTTCCAAACTGTGATTCAATTATGCTTGGCACATTTACAGAGTAATGCTTGGCAAAAGCATTTGAGAGGGTCAGTGGTTATTTTACTGTTGTTACATCGGCTAGGTTAACACAATCTCAATCTGAATCCGGATGAATTTTCCTTCATGCTTCTAACCAAAACCATACTTCGAAATATAAAAAAATATAAAAAATCCCATTTGTATTAAAAATTGCAAAACTTTATATTACAGTGGGGAACTGCAATTGAAAAATATCATGAAGCAATTTATTATAAGAAAAACAAAATAGATACTTTCAAATACTAGCACTCCAAAATACTAATACTAGTACTACACTTCTGCATGTTTTCTAACTAATTTTGGAGAAAGTATGAGATATGTATTGCCCGATAGATCCATTCGTTTTTCATGTGGTATAGTCAAACCATTAACAATTGCAGAAGCATTTTTCCAGTCTTGAGGCGGAATCCTTTGAGCAGCAGAGGCGGAGATAAATAATTTTATTTAGATATTCAAATATTTTTTGAAATACGTAAAATAAAAAAATATGCCATAAGCGAGGAAGTATGTATTAATAGGCATTCGGATCATCATAATTTCATTTTCCCATGTCGAAAAAAAGGCATATTTTCACATGTCTATAAAATATTTTAAAACCTATTCCGATGCCAGACCAGAGACGCTACTGGCTTTCATTTACTCAGTCCTCCTGAAACTGGTGATTTATTAGTCTCAACGTGTAGAAACACCCACAAGCATTATCATTGGCTTGCGGTCACTCAAACAGCTGTCATTCAAACCCACGTTGACTATCGACTCTTTTGATCTTCTTTTGATCTACCGTTCGCCGACGGAGAATGTTTACGAGTAGTACACATTATTTTTCGTTCCGTTTCTTCGCATATACGCTCGTGTTAGCGAAGTGAGTTTTCGATTTGCTGCCTATAGAAAATGGTTAAACTATACCCTCAATAATCTAACCAGCATCTGGCTTTAAAGATGGTTTTCAAAATTTGGCCCAATGAAACGTAGCCATAGTATTCAATTCATATTTTCTTTGTCAAATGTTCACCATTTAACACATCATATTCCCTAATTCGTCAGTCAGTGTAATCACAAGCAAATGATTATGAACAATCACTGTTTCAGATCGTTCCATGGAGTATACAGAGTTTTTTGAAATATATTAAAGATACATACGGGGAACCGGAGATTATAATAACTGGAAATGGTGTGGCAGACAGTGACCTCATCCATGATAATATGAGAATTAATTATATACGAGTAAGTATTAATTTTATTATATTTATATATACAGAGTGGGCCATTGAAAACGAAACAGCGGCCGAATTATATAAAAACGCTCGGACACGTCAAGTACATTTTCGAGGAGGACATCGTTCGCGATGAAATTCACCAGAAATACATTCCATCCCTCGGAGCTGTGACAGCCACCCCTAAATTTTTAAATGCCAACATATGGCAAGTGATACCTCATTTGGAAATTGTTTTCCTTCTTAATATCAAACAACGAAAATAAATTAATTCTATAGATTCGTTTTCGAAATTTAGGAACTTGAAGTTGGGAAATCACTTTTTATTCACTCAATCAATGAACTGAATGTTCAAACTGTCTACCACCCATTTCCATACAATAGTAATAGTCTGTTCAAAACGAGACGGCATTCTTCAATAATTCTCCTTCGTAAATCTTCCAGAGATTCTGGTTCGGTTGCAAATATTTTGTTTTTCAAGTGACCCCACAGGAAAAAGTCGAGAGGGGTTGAATCTGGAGATCTGGCTGGCCACTCTATAGAGCCTCTTCTTCCAATCAATGTTCCAGGAAACATTCTATCCAAAAACGCCCTAACAGGCTGTGCATGATGTGGAGGTGCCCCGTCTTGTTGAAATACCAAGTGGTCTTCATGGTAACGATCGTCATTTTCAATTATGTCTACTAATTAAGGATAAACAAATTCATTCAATAATTCCAAATAAGTTTCTCCTGTCATGTTACCGTCGAAAAATACTGGTCCAATCAAACGGTCCCCAAAAATACCGCCCCCAAACATTGAGTTTTTGGGGAGTTTGGGTATGGACTTCGTGGAAAACATGTGGATTGGCATCTGACCAATAACGACAATTATAACGATTCACAGTCGAATTCAAAAAGAATGTAGACTCATCAGAAAAGCAGATGTTAAAAAAGAAATTCTCATCAGCATCTATTCTCGTAGTCATAATTTCACAAAATTCCTGTCGCCTATCAAAATCATCTTCATTCAATTGGTGTACCAAAAGTGTTCTGTAGGCGTGGAATTTAAGATGTTTCAGGATTCGGCGGATACTGGTTCTACTGATATTGGTAACACTAGCCAATATCCTTGTGCTCAATGTTGGGTCTGCAGAACTTGTCCTAAAAGTGCAACTTCAACAGCTTTATTTCTCAACGGAAATTCACGTTCTGGGTCTCGTTTCTTGTTGGCAACTGATCCAGTGTGACGAAATTCTTGCACTAATTGTAGAACGTATTTTCTAGCAACAAGTTTATCTGGATGCGTTTTATTGAACAAATTAGTTGTACGGTTACCGCACTCATTATTCCTAAAAAAAATGTTATTATTTCAACTCTTTTCGTGATCGTATACACCATTATTGCGGAAAGATATTCAGCAATTTTAGTAATTTATCTCTAATGTAATTCAATCAAAGATCAGTTTGACACTGATAGACGTCCACAATTGCGATTTGGCGAAAACATTTATCTCATACATATTTTTGTTGTACTTGCATTTGAGTCGAATTCGAGAAAACGTCTTTTTATCGATTCTTAAGAATCTTACATTTTTTCGATCAATTAATGAGGATGAAATGAAAATTTGAAACGGAATTGCATGTTATTTGCTGGTAAACAGTTAGATCATTTAATTCCTTGACAATGATAATTATCTTTAAACAGTTGCATTGTTAGATGTAATTTTTATTGATTGAGTGAATAAAAAGTGATTTCCCAACTTCAAGTTCCTATATCTCGAAAACGAATCGATAGAATTAATTTATTTTTATGTTTGATATTAGTAAGGAAAATACCTTTGAAATGAGGTATCACTTACCATATGTTGCCATTTAAAAATTTAGGGGTGGTGGTCACAGCTCCGAGGGATGGAATGTATTTCGGGTAAATTTCATCGCTAACGATGTCCCCCTCGAAAATGTAGTTGACGTGTCCGAGCGTTTTTATTTAATTCGGTTCTGCCGACCTACAGAGCCGCTGTTTCGTTTTCAATGGCCCACTCTGTATATATATATATAAATATATATATATATAATATATATATATATATATATATATATATATATATATATATAGTGAGAGAGAAAGGGAGTATGAAGGGAAAAATCATTGGCTTGACCCAACTAAATAAAATTCATACCAAAACATAGGTGCATTCGATTGATGGAATCAATATATTGCGGTGACAAAATGGATTTCTCACTACAATGCATTTCTTTTATTCAAATAAATGTTCATCTATTGAAACAATCTCCAACTGATATTGAATGAACATTTATTTCAACACAAATATAATATTTATTTGAATCAAACAACGGAAATAGATCTATTCAAATAGAAGAATATTAGTTTGAAGGGGGTGGGGGAAGATTTCGAAGTCTTAACCACAAATAAAACAATATATTTTTTCAAGAAACTGGATGCATTTCGGGGACTTAAGTATCCATCTCCAGCATAAGTTTAATATTACAAGGCTAAAAACAATGTTTTTTAATCCTAAAGGTTAACAATGGAGAAACTTGAAGTTTAGACCAATCAATAGAGATTTTTTCGTGACAAAAATACTACCGGGAAACCGACGGCGCCATCATACGAAAAACGGTCCGTAGTTATATTCAATTATGTTTCCTACTCGCAAGTGTCATCGCTGAATTTGTTATGAACATTTAAATGCAAAAAATATTTTGTTTTTTGTTGTAACATGAAAACTAATGAGGCAATCTAGATGCCTCCAATGGACAAGTTGTAGAGAATCAAAATGCAAAGAAAATGAGCTATAGCACGACTCCATCGGATTATTTTTTTCAAACTAGAAAAAATCAGCGTTTTAAAAAAAACTCATTAGTTCGCCACTTTTTGAGAGCAGTGCAGGCTTTCCACGACATAGTAGTACTTGATATAAACTTTGTGTGTGAGAAATTGAAGCGCTAACGAATTATGAGTTTTTGCGTAATTGCACTCTGAATTTTTTAACGCACTTTATTGCAACAGACCTGGATGCTCCATTTTCAATTTTTCTGAAAGATTTTGAGAGAAGAAGTATAGTACTACGAAATGTCTATTCTCATTTTGCGTTTAAATGCTGCGAAATATGTGAGAAATTCTTGTGTGTCGTTTCGGTAGTTGAACCAGGGGAATTCCTTTCCAGCTGGGGATTTGTTTGGATGGAATTTTTCTTGGCTTATCAAATGAGCTCTTGTGATTTTGATGACAAGCTTTCAATTTCCTGTACTTGGCCTCTTGTGTCTTCCTGCCTGATCTTGTGCACAATCAGTTGCCGATAGGATAGATGAAGTAGGAAAGTGGGCTCTCAGCAGTAGCACAAGACTTTTCCCATTTGTTCTCGTGTAACTTCGATACTCTTATTTGAGAAACCCCACGGTATCTTCAACACCCTTCTTGGCATTCTTCTTTCTTTCCGATAACTTTCTTCATGAAAATTTTCTGCTTTTTGGAGAGTTCTTTATTGAATTGCGTGAGCTTTGCTTTGTAGAAAGTCCAGGCCTTGGCTTCCTTGAATAGCCTAAGCACGTCGACTTGGGGAGCATCAGAGTGCTGGTTTCACCAGATTGAGCTGCCTCTGGTTTATTCTGTATTGTATGGGCAATTCTCATTCACCTATTTCACTGCCGCCACCAGACTGTCAGTGTCCTCAATTTTTACCATTCCGATGACTCCTGGTTTTCGTAACAGTGAGGAGTGGGGTCAGTAGGTCGAATCAAATGTGCATATTGCGATCAGGATGGTTTGTCCGATAGTCCGAGTAGTGGCAAAAGTAGGTTTATTGCCTCCATTAGCTATACATCACCTTTCTCCAGAGATTAATTGTAGTAGGCACTCACCCTTTGTGTTGATATCGTGTGGAATGCGGTGGCATAGCATCCGATTACAAGTTGGGGATTATTGCCCATATGGTAAGCCACTGTGTTGCTGAGGATTGGCGGCTTCAGAAAAGTGGGCGGCACATAACTCACAGATTTTCCTTCCTGTCTCCGTGGATGTTGACCAGATCGCTATAATAAAAATCATAAGTACGTTAGTATTATTGTACAGCTCAATCACTTGCTATGTTCCATACATGCGTGGGGCCTGAAAGCGGTCTGCTTGAGGATTACTTTACTCAATTTGTTATTGGAGCCTGCAATTTTTCAGCTGTAGAGCAGGGTGACAATCTCTATGACTTTTTTATTCAAATCACCATATACGACGACTGATGCAGTCTTGGCATGGTGAAGTGTTTCCTCCGACACTTTGTAACTGGCTGGCGTTCAGCCACTGTTTTTCGTTCCATCTCTTCGAGTTGAAATTTGAGTTTTCTTATACCAGAATAGGAGAATACTCCTAGGTTTTGGAGCCCCTTCAAGGAATTCCTGTCATTTTACCATTTTTCATGTGGGTCTCAGTCCATACTTTCTAGAGCTCGTATCCGGAGTTGCTTCCATATACAACACTATCAAGAAGGCGTCTTCCCCTGGACGTAGGAAGGGAACGACACCCCCCAGCCACTGGGTGTTTGACCTGTCCGCGCATATCATGACGAGGTACCCCCCCAGCCTGTTCTTGCCCTTCGTAATGTATTTGGGGCATTTATGGTGAATTATTCCGTATGCTGCCATGCATTAACTAACGTCAAGCCCCATCTGCATCAGGGAGAAGCTAGTGGGCAATAATGCAACTGTTTTGGCCTCTTTTTCCTTTGTCAGCAATATTCCTTTCCAGTCAATTACATATTTCTTGTTTTTCCAGGAACATTTGACTTACGTATTGAAGGCAATCAATGAAGATAACGTGAATGTTACTGGTTATACCTACTGGAGTCTTTTGGATAGTTTCGAATGGAATCAGGGGTACCGGTAAGATATATATAAATAGATTATTTCTCTCAGTACACCAATGGACTATTTGTAACATATCCATACAGAGTTTTTCGTGATCACTAATAACCATTTGCTTAGATGGCGTTCACAAATGTTCAGTCATTGAGCGTTTCCTAATATTGTTTTTAGAATTAGTGATATCTTCATCCACAGGTCACATTACGGTCTCTTCAACGTGGACATGTCCAGTGCGGATAAAACAAGAAAACCCAAGGATGCAGTTGAATTCTATCGGGACGTTGCAATAAACTCAAAAATTCCTGATACTACTACTACTCCTGGTGCAAGTACGAGGTCTTCTGAAACAACTATTCCAACGACCACTGTTGCAACTACATCTACTACTGTCAATCCCAAAAAATCTGGATCGTTTGAATCACCCAGAATTACTTTACAATTCTTGATATCGATAAGTTTCTTGATTTTTATTTTCAGTTAATTCTGAAAAAGATGGAACTTCAAGAAAACCTATTTAAAACCTGGATGGAATACAATTCATTCTTTATACCCTCAAGATATTTGGATAAATGTTTGATTCAGTGTACCCAGAAGGAATCTTGTGAATCAGTTCAATATCATTCATGTTCAATATTGAAAATATACCTCATTATAAACATTGTTTTTTAAAATATTCAAAATTTATTTTTATTCATCAAGGATGTAATATACAGTGCATTACCTTGGGTGGGTTATTAATAATTGACGGAGAATTACATCCTTGACAGAACCTACTGCCTCCTTTTAATTTCATAATCCAACCATTTTAGTCGCAAAACACATGGGTGAATGAAAAAAAAGTATAGTCGCCCAATTTCTCGAGAATGACCATAATTTCATCTGGAATGTATATTTCGAATGTAAGACAGTCCGATTGACATCAACTTGAACTACACAAACCCTATTCCCTTTCTGAAGATGCATGCAAATAGTTTGTCTCAACAAGACATACTTATTATTCGTGCGTTACTAATTTTTGTATTGCTTGATTCTGAGTTTGCAGTTTGTAGTCCAGTGCCTGCGTTGTCATCTTGCAAACGCTAGAGCATCTGACGGTCGCTTTCCAGGAAGACTCCATGAAATCAATTACAATGTACGGTAGTGAAAAAAGTCCGCCGGAAATACTCAAAAATCACGCCATGGATAAACAATGCTCTTCTCAAATCAATAGACACTAAAAATAAAATGGCCAGGAATCTCAAACGAAATCCCACTAACAATGTTCTCAAGGAACAATATAAAGCTCACAGGAACAAATTAACTACCTTGATGGAGAAAACCAAGTATAACTATTATAAAACACAAATTGATGCAAATAATACAGACAAAAAAAGCTATGGGAAATAGTCAACAAACTGAGTAAAAATAAACGCGGGAATCATGAAATCAAAACAATAAAGAATCTAGCAGGTGATCTTCTAACTGAAAAAAAGTAATAGCTGACGAGTTCAATACCAGATTTGTTAAAATGGGAGAAACCCTGGCTAACAAAATAAAAAGTGATCCCAATTACGAACCTGATCGGCTATTCACTCTTAACTCAATGTTTTTGTCTCCAGTCGATGAAAATGAACTGAGAGCAACTGTCAAAAACCTTAAAAAAAAAATCGGCTGGATCGGACAACATAAGAGCCGAAACAATTAAAATAATAGTGGACGACATCATCCATCCACTATTATACACCATAAATTACTGTTTTAATGAAGGATTGTGGCCTTCTGTTTTTAAAGATACCTTGGTGATACCAATTTATAAAAAAGGCGACAAGACTGACGTGAATAATTATAGACCGATATCACTGATAACCCACCTGTCAAAAATATTCGAAAAATTACTTAAAAACAGACTGCTATCGTACCTAAATAAGTTTCAGCTGATATCTAAAAAACAGTATGGATTTCGCGAAAAGATCTCTACTCAAGATGCCATTACAAATTTATTAGAAAAAGTCCACTCGTCCTTGGACGTTGGAAAGCCGTGCCTATGCATATTTATAGACCTATCTAAAGCTTTCGACACGGTGAGTCACGAATTACTTCTACAGTCACTGGAAGAAATGGGTATACGAAATAACTGCCACAAACTCCTAAGAAGCTACCTTTCTTCCAGAAATCAGTCTGTGAGGGTCGGTGACTCACTCAGTCGAAAGGTAAAAATTAGTTACGGTGTTCCACAAGGCAGCGTGTTAGGTCCACTATTATTTAACATCTACATTAATGGCCTGTTCTCACTCCGGAGTAGCGGAGAAATAACCGGATTCTGGATGATACAGCTATTTTCTACGAAGCACACGACTGGGATGAGTTAAAAATGAAAGCGCAAGAGGACTTCAACAAAATTAAAAAGTGGATGGATTATAAAAAATTAACGATAAATTTACAAAAAACTAATTATGTGCCATTTACATGCAACAAAATTAATACTCCGCCTTTTAGCACGCTTGAAGTGAAAACCAATAACACCTCACTGACAATTATGCCCAAGACAAACATCACAAACGCACTCGAGATTCTTCAAAAAAGATTTCTGAAACTGATATTGTCAAAATCACACAGATACGGTTCAAATTTACTATACTCAGAAGCCAAGATATTTGACATAAGGCAATTATATTTTTATAAAGTCAATTTAAAATACCACCAAAACAGACACTCAGCCAAAATACCTATCCACACCTACTGCACACGAAAACGGCATCTTCACACAATCCCGGTTGTACATAAGTCGGTTTCAAAAAGATCTTATTCATACATGGCACCCAAGCTGTATAACTCGCTACCTGACACCGTCAAAACATGGAATGGCCTATTACCATCCAAAAAAAAATTAAAAAAACATATCTTCAATAAACCCAGGGAAACGATTAAAAACTTAACAGAGAACACATAATATTTCGTGTGACTAATGACTAACTGTACCTCTTATCAACTATTACTAATATTGTTATAGCTATTAATCAACAAAATACTTATAAACACAACCTATTTTAACATGTACTCATTCCTGCTTATCATACTGTGAATTTTAATCTTTATTCTTTATGTTCTACAAATACCTAGTACAAATAAGTCCTACATGTCCTCTATACATATATGTATATGTCCTACTTATGTTTATTTCTCGAAACAAGTATTAATTTACTTATCGAGTATCATTTATTGATAAACTATATAAGTACTATCCAATTCATAATGAATACGTGTGCTCACAAATCTATTCATCCACTGACCCACATACAGAACACATGCGGGCTGCACCGAGCGTTGGCCATGAATCATACCGTACGGCAGTTTCGAGTTTCATTCAGCAGCGTATCGTTGGAGGTTTGATTGCCGGAAAATACGATGAACAACCTCGTATTGCTCCGATTTTTATGTGGTTCTGAAGATACAAGTTTCAAATTTGGTATGTCGCTATGGTACTTGAATTAGTTTGATATTGACATCACGATTTGAAACTGTCCACTACCGGATTCACCGGAAATGACCACAACTGCGTCTGTCGGGTCAGCTAATTACATAGTAAAAAACATACTTTGATGTCATCTCTAAATATTTTTCCCAAGAAGTCTATATAGCCTGACTCGAATGAAATTGAATACATTGAATACATTTCTTGTAAATAAATAGGTACTTTCCGTAACAACACCATGTGAATATATAATGGATATTATGTCACCATGAATATTAGGAACGTCAATTCAAACAATCTTAACGTAAAAACTGTGAGTATTGTGTGTTTTACTTGATGACGGGCGACAATCGACTACGAATATGCGATGCCATATTCGGTATGTTTCGTCGTCTCCAAATGGCTGCAGCCAATTCATTATCGAGAATAGAATTATACATAATAGACATAAAATGCCGTTTCTAAAATTGCGCAGTTTTTGGTAAAGAAAGAGTTTCAGTCGGATGAACCATGTAAGTTTCAGCGTGTTGGAAAAATAACATTTCATTGAAAATTTAGTCCCAGCACAAAATAATGCTCATTTTCGGGAAATGAAAGAATTTTTCGAATAACTCCATTATACTAGGAGTTATAGCGCCTTCATTTTGATTTTGGGAATATCCCAATATTTTTTGTTTCTTAACCGACGAAATAAAAAAGAAGTAGATTCTCTAGTCGACGCGTATATTTTTTTATGTATGATCACGCATAACTTTTCACAGAGCAGTTCGATTTTGATGATTCTTTTTTTATTGGATAGGGTATACTTCAAAGTTAGTTCCGTTTGAATTTTAAGTGAAAAATTTCATCCTTGAGGGTAGAAAAATAGGGGATATTTATCCTTCATCCACTGAATTTTTACCCGTCAACCGATTCTACCACTCATAACTTTGTTCTGGGTTATTCGATTTAGATTATTCTTTTTCTAATGGATAGGGTATACTTCTAAGTTGGTCATTTCCGGATTCGGAAATGAATAATCCACCCTTAATGGTAGAAAAATGGGGGATTAATAATTTTTCATCTGTGAACCGATTCTGTTGGAACTTGGCACACATATAGGTAGTTCTGATGACACTACAATATAATGGATTCCTGGAGTCAATTGAGTAGATAGTTATCAGTTGATTTCAGCCACAAAACAGTGGTTAAAATAAAAACTTTTTAACAGAAGATCAAACCAACGAAAAAATCAACGGAAAAGCAAAAAATAAAATAAACCTCCTTAGTTCAATCTTTTTCACCCATTAATTCATTCATGTTTTGTATTGTTATTATCTTCAATTGGAGAGAAACGTATTTCATTTTTATAGTATTAGTAGCATTGTATTTCATTATTGCCTTTCAAATCTACCGCGTATATCATGTTGAAAATCGCACAAATCCAATCGCTCCCTCTGGTGAGGAACCGAAGGAAAACCAGTTGAACGAAAGACTCCGCACGAATAGTGAGTGATTTAAAATTCGCTGTTTTAACGCTTTCGCTATTTTCAATCCGCAAAGGCAACGCTTGCTGCTAATTCCGCTACACGCTTACGCAACCTATATACAGTCCACATCGAAGAAGAGTTGGAAGTCGCCTAGAAGAGGGATTAAGGTGAGTGCATTTTCAACTGACGATTTTCTTCTCTTAATTGAACCATAACTTACGCGACAATTAATAATAATGTGAGTAACTAATTTTGAGTCGGCGCCAAACAAACTAGCAATTGAATTAGGTGAAGCATAAAATGATGGCTGCGAGATGCACAGCGGCGTTTTAATTACTTCTTCAAAGTAATATAATGATTTTCGACAATTCCACTCACGTATAATAATTCCCATTTGTGAGTACAAAAATCGTAGTTTACTATCAGTAGTAATATCCCTAGGACATTGATAATAGACGAGATGATTTTATGACAATCAAAAGCTCGTTCCTTGGTAACAGCCCGAAGCCGAAGCAACGAGCTTGAGAAAAAAACTCAACTCAACACAATGAAACATTTATTTATTTATTAAATGTACAGTTAGTGGAAGTTCAATTATTAAAATTTAACTTAACATTAGATTTGTTGCTGTTCTCTACTAGAGAAGATCTATTACCACGCATAATATTTATGATCTTGTTGTGGTGTTCTTGATCGAGATTTAAGTATGTTTTTATAGAATTTTGATTGCTATGACCAGTAATTTTCAGGAATTTTTGTTCTTCTACACCACTTTTTGCCAATTCGCTAACAGCAGTTGATCTATTCGAGTTATTTTTAATCTTTTTGTCCTTTACATCCAAGCCAATTGCCTCAGCAGCAGATTTAGTCCCTCCATTTATTGTATTTCTTCCAACAGGTACATTATCGTACCATTTGTCATTTTCATTTTTCCAGTGTCGATTTGGTTTTAAGAACAGTCGTGGTGAGGTAATATTGTCACCTCGTTTTGATATCAGTTTATGAAAAAGACGTACATGGCAGCTTTATCTCTCACTATTGGAAACCAACCATTTACTACTTGTACAGCTTTTAGAACCACCTTGGCACGTTTTACTGAACACCGGATTGTATTCAATACGATTTGTTGGAGAGTTTGATGTACAATTTCAGTTACAAATTCATGCGAAAAGAAGTGACAAAACAATTTATCAAAATATGAACTGGCTACAATTCAGAACCTAGAAATTCAACATGTTGTATTCGGTTTTTTTTGTTATAGTTTTTTTTTTATTTCAGTTTTATTTTTTTGTTTTCCTGAAGTCTTTTTAGAGGAATATTATCTTCAGGATTCTCTTCAGAGTGATCCGACTCAAAATAATCCACATTTTGCAGCTGTACAGGTTCTGAAATATCATCGTATGAAAGTTCAGAGTCTGAGCTTCCTTATTTCATAGTCGATAGCTGCTTTCTTTTTACCATGGAATATTGGAGAAGCAATGGGATCCATATTTAAAAAAATAAAAATATCGATTAGAATGATACAACTACATATGCATACTATTCCCAAGTGGAAACAGAAAAATGTGGGATTATATCAAGGAAAACTAACAATTTCTTATTACTCATGTTTACTAACAATGATTGTCTATTATTTGCCAGTAAGAAAATATTTTTATCATCGCCACATACCTGTTTTTTCAATACAAATATCACAATTCCAAAACAGCTCACACACATAACCTATGAATCAATAAATTTATTAGCTTCACTACATTGAGGTACTACGATGTTCCCAGATAGAAACTATATGCATTTCGATTTAATAATGCTACCAGGATTTTCTTAGGAAATTTATTATAATTGTGTTCCCAACTGGAAACTTTATGCACAGAGGGTTGAGTTGTAATAATAATAAACGTATTCAACTACCATAGCGACATAGCAAATTTGAAATCTGTATCTTCAAAACCATAGAAAAACTGGGGGGCTTACTTCATCTCGTGGTCAACCGATATAATGAAAAATGGTTGATTTCTCTTTCGCAGAATATTATGAGATTTACAATCGGGATGTGATGATATCGAGGTTCACTGGTATAACCCCGACTTTGGTATATAGGTGATCAAATTCATTACATACGGTAGAGCCTATATTTCTCTTGGGAAACATACAATTATTCTGAAACTAATGAATCTCTGAATGCATTATTCATATAAATTTCATTTTCAAATTCAATTTTCGACTAGAAAAAGATCTGGTGGAACACTTCCAAATACATATTTGATGAGGGATGAAATCTCAAATGTTATTTTCCTGAATAGATTGAAGAAGTGGAGAAGATTGATGTTCGGTTACACATTTGTATACATCCTATGCATCTTCCGGAATAGTAGAATGGAGCACAGGAAGAATCCTAGAGCGAATCCTGAAAAGAAATGAATAATTTTCCAGTTACTAGATGTATTCAATTCTCTATTCCAATATTTGATAGAAATGAATGTGAGCTCGACATTAATAGATTATAAATATTTGAAGATTATGCGATTTAGTTAAAGAATTTCAAAAACATTCGTCTCCCGCAGTTTTATTTTTTCCGTGGATTTTCCAAATATCAACTAAAGCTGGTAAATTACGATACATTTACAACAATTCCCATAAGTTCATAATTGTCACCTGTTTATAGTGGGTGAAAATGGAATTGAAAAGTTCCATAACATTTATTCCTACTTACAAACATACATATAGGTCAAGCTAATGTAAGCGCCTTAAAAAAAATATTACTACAGGCGTACATATTAGGTATGTGTATGGGATGATGAGTTTTCAATGAACCAATGATTTTATCAATAATTCTCAAATTATAATGGCATATGTTTCAGTTAGTTTTATTGAAAACATCCATTTTTGGTACTCACCCAATAACAGAATATTAATTGAGAGATATCTCTTGAAATCATATCCATAATGTATTGTGTTCACGAAAGATGATCCAACCACAGTGTAAATTATGAGGAGAATAATCTCGAATGCTTCGATAACTATATGGGGCAATAAGAGAATCGGCTTTTCCTGGAAAGGAAAAATCGATGAAAATGTATGTAATTATCAAACTCATAGCATATATAATATCCCTTGTAGGGGAACCAGTGGCGGATTTACCAGCAGGCTGAGTAGGCTGGAGCCTAGGGCGACAAATTTTAAGGGGCGGCAAATTTAGTTCATAAATAAAAAAAATATATTATACACACACAAAATAAGAATTTCGAAAATTGGAGAGAAATTAAAATATTTAACAAAAATCGAAATTTTAGTTATTTTTACATATTTTCTTCACTGATAACTGCTATATTTTTTTGTCCGTGTACCTAATAATTATGAGATCTCCTCACACAATTCAATCTTGATATAATATCGATGGTCTAATCATGATTGCTGCAGCAAGTTTGCAAATTGTCAAATTCAATTTCAGAAAGTTATTTCTTTATGCGTAAAAAATACTGACTAAAATTGACTAATTTTTATTAAATAAAAAACTAGTTCAATATCTTATAGAGATATGGTCTTTTGGTTTGAATTAATCGAATAACTGATATTTGAACGACTGCGACTGGACAATGAAAAAATTCCCTCCACAAAATATGAAGTTAGACAATTTGCTGATTAGAAAATTGATACATTTCATCAGTTAATTAACTTATTTGTAGCAAGAAAAAGTTTGGAAAATCCATATGAGCATGCCTCAATTATTCAAATTGAATGTTTACATTAGTACATTGGTTAACTTTTTCACAAAGCCAACTTTTTCAGAAAATGCCAATCGGAATGAATTAATTATAATAAGATAAAACAATACTATAAGCAGCAATTTTTTATTCAACGGCTTCTCTCCAGTCAAATGAGTATATTAAAAAAAATTGAAGTGAAAAAATGATTGATAGCACAAGTGATATGATTGTGGAATGAGATATCAAAATTTAGAGGCGGCAAAAATTGAATAGCCTACGGGCGGCAAAAATTCAATAGCCTACGGGCGGCAAAGCCAACTTTTTCAGAAAATGCTAATCGGAATGAATTAATTATAATAAGATAAAACAATACTATAAGCAGCAATTTTTTATTCAACGGCTTCTCTCCAGTCAAATGAGTATATTAAAAAAAATTGAAGTGAAGAAATGATTGATAGCACAAGTGATATGATTGTGGACTGAGATATCAAAATTTAGAGGCGGCAAAAATTGAATAGCCTACGGGCGGCAAAAATTCAATAGCCTACGGGAGGCAAATCTGTAAATCCGCCACTGAGGGGAACTCGGGGTGGAACGGGGCACCGGAACACAACTGGATACCCCACCTAATAAGCCTATCTTGTGCTGAAACCTGGCGAAAACTAATTCAACTAGTATTATTCGATGACCTTCAACTGGCGACAGCCGCGTCAGTTCGCTGGGACTAGGTCAAGAATAATAAGATCACCCAGTATCTTCACGAAATTTTCGCAGGTGCTTCAAAACATGATAAAAACAGTATGGCAATCGAAAATTTTGCGCGGAAAAGATACTATTAGGAGATACGGGCCCCCGAAGGTCCATAAAGAGAGGTTATGGGATATCACTTTTGGAAATGGTAAAGTGATATAAACAATTTCTTTCACACTAAAATAGTAACTGCACGCTCATCCAACGATTTAGTTATATTAAAATCACTTATTTTTCGATAAAGTAATGAAAAAACTACGATCACTTTTCATAAATTTTTCAGAAGAAATGTCAAAAATTAAATGTTGGTGATTGTGTTATGTTTATCCGAATCTCCTGGATCTTGAAATTTATTGATATGCGACGTTGCCTATTCACGAAAAGGAAAAACTACTGAAATTGAATGCGTTATACATATTTAGCATATAAATAATAACTATTTCAGCATGAAAAGGCAATCTGATAGTTCTGATGGATATATAATATATATATATATATATATATATATATATATATATATATATATATATATATATAAATGTGTCAATAGAAGTTTAAAATGCAAATAATATAAAACCATGCTTTTTGGGAGTGTCTTATGGCTTTTGAAAATTAGGCATGAAGTTTATGTGCCGCATTTAGGAAGTTACCAAACCTTTTAAAATAGAGTGACTTCAGATTATTTTGTATTAAGTAATTGTAAACCGGACCAAGAAACGCATTTGGCTTGGATGTTTTCTCGTATACCCGGCCGAGGACACAACATCCAATCACTTTCTTACGTAAAAAGAAGGAACACAAACTAACCTAACTTGGCTAACCTTGCTATCCAAATTGAATGCAAACTAATCAACCTTTTAAGGCGATGCTCCGCTCCGCTCGCGAACATTTCGATCCAACCAATTCTTTACGTAAAAAGAAGTAACACCTAGCTTGACTAACCATATTATCCATGTTGAAAGCATGTCAATCAACCTTACAAAGCGACGCTTCGCTCCAGTCAATTTGTTACGTAAAAAGGAGGAACACAACCTAACCTAACTTGGCTGACATACAAGATTCGTATTTTTTTTTCCTAAGCATAAAATGCTCGTTTTACGATATATCTCCCTCTCTGCAGGAGGCTATGAAATATTAATACTATGTATGTCTCAGTAACGTTGAAACAGTGGTGAGTGTTGTAGTAAATCAAGAATCTAGAATACCCAGAAGGAGATAGAATAATAAAAATAAATAAATAAACATTGTATGAACGGATAATACAGAGAAGTGAAATATTTTGATCATATACTGTTGATTAGATTTTTTCTTTTCTTCAGAAAATACTCAAAATAAGATTTTGATTCTGGTTGATGAAATATTTTAAACTTGTTTTATATTTACATTTCTTATTAATAAATTGCTATCCAAGTTGAATGCAAGCCAATTAACTTTACGAAGCCTACACATTCTAATATTGAACAAGCGACACCACACTTTTTTTAAATTTAAAAGCCCAGTATTCCCAAAATAATTTTTTCTGCGCTTGAATTTCGATTGCTGAAGTGTTTTTATCGAGTTTTGAAGCCCCTGTGATAATTTCGTGAAAATTTCGCGAAAATCTAGATTGACTTGACATGGCATGCCCATAAAACGCCAAGATCAATGCAACCACCAATATTTGATTTTTGACATTTCATATGAAAAATTAAATGAAATGTAATCAGAGTTTTTTCATGGCTTTATCGAACATTAATTGATTTTGATATTACTTAAACGTTAAATGAGTGAACAGTTACTATTTTAGTGTAAAAAGCTATTCTTTATATCAGTTTGCAGTTTCCAAAAGTGGCATTTTATGACCTTTTCTTTTTGGACCTTCGGGGACCCATATCTCCTGAAATTATCTTTTCCGCGCTAAATTTCCAATTACTATACTGTTTTTATCGTCTTCTGAAGCGCCTGTGAAAATTTCGTGAAGATACTGGGTGATCTCATTTTCTTGGCCTTTACCGTTCGTTGTTTGACACTGTTCATAGTTGAAGTGGAAGTTTTTGTAGTTTACACGTTTTGTTGCAACTTCTCGGATATTGGACTGAAGGTAAGTCGTATTAAAGGTATCTGTTAAGAGATTTTGTTTGTGTTAGTTTAAAAGATCGGGTTGTAAAGCCTAATTTAGCATGAGAAAATCTAATCAACAGTATATGATGATCAAAATATTTCCCTTCTCTGCATTCTCCGTCCATACGATGTTTATTTAATAATTTTTATTATTCTATCTCCTTCTGGGTATTCAAGATTCTTGATTTACTACAACACTCACCACTGTTTCAACGTTACTGAAACATACATAGTACTTATTAATATTTCAAAGCCTCCTGCAAAGAGGGAGATATATCGCAAAACAAGCATTTTATGCTTAGGAAAAAAATATGAGTCTTGTATGTTACCCAGGTTAGGTTGTGTTCCTTCTTTTTACGTAACAAATTGATTGGAGCGAAGCGTCGCTTTGTAAGGTTGATTGCCATGCTTTCAACATGGATAATATGGTTAGTCAAGCTAGGTTAGGTTGTGTTCTTCCTACGTAAAAAATTGGTTGGATCGAAATGTTCGCGAGCGGAGCGAAGCGTCGCCTTGTAAGGTTGATTAGTTTGGATTCAACTTGGATAGCAAGGTTAGCCGAATTAGGTTAGTTTGTGTTCCTTCTTTTCAGGTAAGAAAGTGATTGGATGTTGTCTCGGCCGGGCATACGAGAAAACATCCAAGCCAAATGCGTTTCTTGATCCGGTTTACAATTAATTAAAACAAAATAATCTGAAATCACACTATTTTAATAGGTTTGGTAACTTTCTAAATGCGGCACATAAACTCCATGCCTAATTTTTGAAAGCTATTAGAAGGCGTGGTTATATATTTTTGCATCTCAAACTTCTATTGATACATCCATCAGAACTATCAGATTGACGATGTTTTCCAACCGTAATGTTACCATAACCTGAAACGTGGTCTCTGCCGCGATGTTTTCGTTACAAATGGTCCGATGTTATAGAAGAAAAACAGACATACAGTATATTTAATTTGATAGCATTACGTCCAAATATACCACTGCTATGCAAGTTTGTGAATGTAACTACTAAATAGAAAATGGAAGTAAATCATACAATATTCTTGCTACCAAATTACCAACCTTCATTACTCCATAGACGAAGGTAATATTAGTACCTAAGGTGAAAAGGCCATAAGCTAGTAAAGTTAACACGACCATTGTCCCTATTCCTCTGGGATCATGTGGAATTTCAGCAATTTCTATTATTGTCAGTATGATCAAAATCAATCTCAGCATCTGAAAAGAAAAAGATTAAATTGGCAGATGGAAGTATTATTCTTGTTGTTTTGGAGACAAATAAATATACTATTGATATAGTCGAATTCAAATTCCTGTCCCAATATGCTTGGTGACTATGATTGTCTCCTCTGAAGACTCCTGTCTGTTTCTGTTAACTACTCTTCTTCAACAGTTGAGTCTTTTTATTTTACCACGTTTTTATTAGCTCGCTTTCGTGTCTGTCCTGTACAAATATTGCAATCGATTTCAAACTAACTTCCCGATGAGGTACGGACTTGAAATTCAATTTCGAAAGAAAGAATCTGAAAGTGTAAATTTATATTTTTATTTGAATGATTTTTCCATTCCAATCCTCATCAAGAATTCATATAGATGGATGAGACAAAGAAGAATATTTCTCCAAAAAGGAGTACTCACCAGAAATCAATCGTAATATTGATGCATGTCACTGGGCATTCACTAGGTCTTCAATACATTTCTGTCGACGAAAATATATTTTACGCTTCCACGATAATCTGGGAAACCGGAAGAAGTGGAAAACACATTTTCTAGAAGCAATCTCACTTTGCAAAGAAAGAAAAATGTTAGAAACATTTCTTTCTTAGTAACACTTTGAAATCAGTGTTTTTCTGACATTCATGAAGTTTTTGAATATGATTGCCTTATTCATCTATATGAGTTCTTCTCTGGCTGAAGCCACGCTGGGCATTGAACCACATCTGATATACAGTGCGGTCCATAGGTATGGAATAAATTAGTTATTATGTATTTGTTTGAAAAACCTGAAACATGTCGATTTCTATTGTCAATTTGACAATTTACAGTATGAAAAAATTACCCCCTTCTCGCACTCCCTCTGAATTATGAGCACTTCCCCAAAATTTTCAAATGAGAAAGGTGTGGCACCTTTTTCGAAAGGGATTTTCATTTTCTGTTCAGTAATATTAAGTTTTTCAAATTTTGTGCAATCATAACTGAGAAAATTCATTATGAAAATGTAAAATATTGATACTTCACGTAGAATGAAGGAAATAATGTCACATGATGTTTAGGAAGTATTTTTCAATTTATTTTACAATTAAATTGAATGTTCAAAATGACCACCATTCACTTCTTTACAATAAGCAAGTCGATCTTGGAATTCTCGTACAACATTTTGTAGGACCTCAGGGGTTATGTTGTTAGTTTCTTCCATTATCCCAACTTTTAAATCTATAATATTATCTATTGAAATATACTTTTGATTTTAAATAACCCCATAAGAAATAATCAGGTATTTTCTGATCTGTTTTGCTAAACGACAGGGAACAGTCGTTCAAGACACCAAAAAATTATTCACAAAACCCACATAAATAATGTAATGTCAATCTAGTAGACTACTGTTATTTTGATATTTATAAGTTGCTGACTCGTCAGCGTATTGAAAAATATTTGTGTGTGTATTTGATTCAACTATGGCTCATGTGGTAATAGAACAAGAACTCAAAAGGAAGTTTGTGAAATGTTTAATAATAAATACCCTGGTCAACACGTCTCACAGTCCACAGTTAGCGCAAAATAGAAAATTCAAAAACCAGGTCGATATGTTGAATTGGATGAGGATAAAAAGTAAGATGTACTGTTAGCGATTAAGGAAAATCCACATATGACAAGTAGACAACTTGCCGCCGACAATGATGTAAGTGAATCATCGATATTGAGAGCTTTACATAAAGAAAATACCATCCTTATAAAGTTCAGTTGGTTCAGCAGTTAAATGAGGATGATCCTGATAGAAGGTAACAATTATGTGAACTGATGATGGACAGAATGGAAACAGATTTGCAGTTCATAAACAAAATTGTTTTTTATTATGAAGCTACTTTTCATTCCAATGGAACGGTTAATAGACAAAACTATAGATATTGCAGCAGAGAAAATCCTCATTGGATG
Source organism: Gonioctena quinquepunctata (assembly GCA_018342105.1). Lineage (NCBI taxonomy): Eukaryota > Metazoa > Arthropoda > Insecta > Coleoptera > Chrysomelidae > Gonioctena > Gonioctena quinquepunctata. The sequence continues at coordinate 1,697,736 of JAFIRS010000033.1, read as the reverse complement.
TGTGAGGCTCACACACAATGTCCTAAAAAAGTGAACGTTTGGGCTGGTATCATTAACAACAAAATTATTGACCCTAATTTTTTTGAAGGCACAGTTAATGGTCTAGATTTTTTTATGAACTTTTTACAACCTACATTAAAAATACTTTTTCCTGATGTTAATGAGCCAATGCAATAGAAATTTCAATTTGGTACCAACAAGACGGAGCTCCACCGCATTACAAACGTATTGTTAGAGATTATTTGAACGAAGTTTTTCCCAATAGGTGGATTGGAAGACGTGGAACGATTGAATGGTCTCCTAGATCCCCAGATTTGACATCTCTCGATTACTTCTTATAGGGTTATTTAAAATCGAAAGTATATTTCAATAGACCAGTAAGGATAACGGATAAAATTAATAACATAACCCCTGAGGTCCTACAAAATGTAAACGAGAATTCCAAGATCGACTTGCTCATTGTCAAGAAGTGAATGGTGGTCATTTTGAACATTTGATTTAATTGTAAAATAAATTGAAAAATGACGCTTAAAATGAATTTATCCCGTACCTATGGACCGCACCGAGTATTTTGAGAGGACCCTAACTAATAAAACAATCTGAAAGTAAAAATTTGCATTTTTGAATAATTATCTGAATGAAAACACAAATTTTCACTTCCAGATTTTTTTAGATAGGATCCTTTCACAATATCTCTCAGACATAGTTCAAGGTCCAGCGTGGCTTTAGCCAAGGAGGTAGTTGTTTTCTGTTAGATATTTTTCAATTTGAGAACAAAAATTCTATTAATATTAAATTGAGAATGTTCCCTTTCTCAACATAAATACCTCCATATACTTGTTCCTCGTCAATTTTTTACGGAAATACTATCTTAAAAAACTGTAAAGAAAAACCCTCATTATAATATAATCCTTCAATACAAATTGCTCATACATATTAACTACATTATATCTATCGTGTACAGACCCTATCCAAAATTATGTCAAAAGTTATTGGGATTTGCTTTCTACTTGTGGTCTTCTGGGAAGGAAAACACAGCGTTTTGATGAAATAGGGCTTGAAACTGTATTTACCAAATGAATAATTATGTGTTATATTCTATCTTTTTCAAATATATATATATTATATATATATATATATATATATATATATATATATATATATATATATATATATAAATATATATATACAATGTGACCCATTTAAAATGGAACCACCCCTGTAGAATACGCATTTTTCAGTCATTCTCAAAAAAAATTTTTTTTAATATTAAGCATCAAAAACTGTATCTTGACACAAATTTTCATAATTTTAGTTTTATTTCCAAGGCACTCTTTGGTTTTTTTTCTTTGTCAATAACGGCAAAAGTTTATTGGGCAATTTTGTTTTCAAATTTGACTACACCACTGAATTCGAAGTCGTTATAAATGGAAACCATCAAAATTTCATAAAAAAATATTGGTCAACAACGAAGTTACAACAACTTTAATTTTGGAAACAAAGTATTTGATTATAATTTTAATTCAGATTTTAGACATATTTAAAATCTGGCAACACTGCCGAAACAAAGTCGAATACCAGTGAATTTGTACAGCGAAAATCCGAAGTCAATAGCTCATTCCGTTCTACAGTTATAACTCCTGAAAGTATGGTAATGTGAGCGATTTGTGGTGGAAGCGATTTTGTAATAAAAATCTGACTACGCCACTGGATTTGTGAATTATATTCCCTTAAAATCATTTATTTGAGTTTAGGTTATAAGGGTATTCGAAAATAACAGAAAATTAAAAATTTATTTTCAAGTTATGCAGTCTTCCATAGCCGATACAAACGAAATGAACCGAATCAAGTTTTAAAGTATCAGAATTATGTATTCAATAATAAAACAGAAAGTAGGACAAAAAATGTTCCTTTTAAATTCTGCAAAACTCAACTGAAACAATCTTCTAGAGAAGGTATCAATAATTTGAGGAAAGCTGAACTAATACATTAGGCATGGGTATTGTACTAAATCAATAGTAGGCTGTGATTTAGTACACCACAAATCGCTCACATTACCATACTTTCAGGAGTTATAACTGTAGAACCGAATGAGCTATTGACTTCGGATTTTCGCTGTACAAATTCACTAGTGTTCTCCTTTGTATCGGCAGTGTTGCCAGATTTTAAATATGTCTATAATCTAAATAAAAATTATAATCAACTACTTTGTTTCCAAAATTAAAGTTGTTGTAACTTCGTTGTTAACCAATATTTTTTTATGAAATTTTGACGGTTTTCATTTATAACGACTACGAATCCAGTGGTGTAGTCAAATTCGGAAAAAAAATTGCCCAATAAACTTTTGCCGTTTTTGACAAAGAAAAAAAACCATAAGAGTGCCTTGGAAATGAAACTAAAGTTATGAAAATTTGTGTTAAGATACAGTTTTTGATGCTCAATATTGAAATTTTTTTGTTTTAGATTGACTGAAAAATGCGTATTCCATAGGGGTGGTTCCATTTTAAATGGGTCACACTGTATATATATATATATATATCTATATATATATATATATATATATGCCAATAAACTCACTTACATTTTCGATTCGTTTTTACATAGCCTCTAACACTCATGGTTAGAAAGTTATCAATATAATCCTGTAAATAGGTAAACCACCCTATATGTTCGTAGAAGAATAACATACATATATCAAGATATAACCTACTTCTACTCATTTTCACGGATGGTTAGATAATTCAAATATCCCAACTTTATAAGTCTCATAGTTGAGAAGTTACTAATACAATCTTATGAAAAAGTAACATCTCTGTATGTGTGTGAGTTCGACATGAATCTGGAAATTGAAATGTTTAACTTCGATCATCCAATTCACTTGATATTTGGCGGTCCCGAATTCATCGATGTTGAGAAGAATTTCCAATTGGGGAAGTGTGCTCACCGGCGTCGGTGGTTGCAGAAATAGGCCGACGTTAAATAAAGAGAGAAACAAATATGGCAGAGAGTTTTGCGATTCATGACCAGAATTTATTCAAAATCGTTTTCTATTGCTTTTCGAGGTCGTAGATTATGAATTTCTGTCAACATATAGAACTTCAATCCAAAATGACGGTCGAGTTTTTTGTGTCATCGCCAGATTTAAGATTTTTAGTCACTCAATCAACAGATATCAACTTGCTGAGTTATAGATAATGCATATTTTCTCGTTTCAGTTTGATAAATGGAAGGTTATGTTTGATTTGTTTTTTTTTTAGTTTCTCTCTAAGATGATTTGTTGTATGATAACTGTTATATTTCCCTAGTATTAGTTATTATCATTTGTGAAATTTGCTTACCACACCAAATAAACCACATATTTGCCCGATGGTTTTCAGAGACCAATGGGAGGGATAGCTCCTCAAACAACGTCGACATCCATCCATTTTTTATAACCTCACAAACTGAATTGTAATTCTAAAAATCACATTAACGGTACAAACCTAATGAGATTCAATTGATCTATAACAACAGATTACTTTTTTCCAATATTTGCTCTCAGATAGAATCGATTCCAATCAGTGATAAGATTATCAGCTACCTGTGATAAACAAATGAATGTGAATTACATATGATGTATCATTCCTGGAGAATATTAGTAAGTTAGTAGTTTCTCATATCATACAATTATGTTTCTTTGGGTTGAAATCAGTGTTTTCTTTACGAGGAAGTGGTGGACTTTCTAAACTTCATTTTGAAATATCTCCTGGTGAAATCAATGCGCATTTGGATTGATCTTTGGTAAGGTATAAATACTAAAATATCATCATGTCATGTCATACTACACTGGAGTGGCAGAACCTCGGGCATAACTTTCGGTAATTGCCTTTGAATTAGATGAAATAATTAATAAAAAAAACCTTTTTATAGACAAGCTTTTATTCAAATGCGCTCAAAAGTAGAAATTAATTGCTTTGGATGTGTGACGTAGGTTATTCCATGAGTTTTAGATTCAAGAGCTTGTCTCGCAAAGTTTTCAGTTCGAATACAAAAACGACATGCTTATGAATCTATAACTCACGGAAGAACTTACGTCGCACATCCAAAGCAATTATTTTTCACTTTTAAGCGCATTTGAATAGAAGCTTGTCTTTATAAAGATTTTTTTATTAATTGATTTATTTTGTTATTTTTGGTAAGTACGCCTTAACATATGCATTTTTGTTAATGCATCGTCATTATGAGGCCTTTTTCCTATAAGTTCTGAGCTATCTAGTTAACTCAGCCTAGTGCTGCCATCTTCAATTTATGAGTTCTGACAAAAAAACAATAATCTTCCCCCAAATCGACATACCAATTTTGAATAGAAAAGGTTCATTATCACAAAACATGTCCACCATCTTGGAGCCGCCATTTAGAATTTATGAATTTTGACTATAAATTCATAATCTCCGACTCCAAGAACCTCCACATTCCAATTTTGAATAGAATCAGACCATGATCACAAAGATTATCCGCCATCTTGGAGCCGCCATTTTGATTTTATGAATTTTGACAAAAAATTCATATTCTTCAACCTCGAAAACCGCCACATACCAATTTTGAATCGAATCGGACCATAATTACAAGACTCGTCCGCCATCTCGGAACTGTCATCTTGAATTTGTGAATTTCGAATACAAATTCATAATCTCCGACCCCAAAATCCCCTACATACCAATTTTGAGTCGAATCGGACAAGTCCCAAGGAACTCCAAGGTAAATTGAATATATTGTCAATTCACAGCTTGGTGTGAAAAAAATTTTTTAATTGTGAACTCAGATAAAACGGTGTGTATGCAGTTCTATCGCAGATAGAAAATGTAACAAATAAAATATTTTTGATATAACTCAACTGATCAATATGCCATAATTTACTCCCACATCTCCTGTAATATCAACATCTGGGGCAGCTCCAACACAATATTTATTCTACAGAAAAGAGTCATCAGACTCATTTTCAATCTAAAGATTAGAGATTCCTGTAGAGAATATTTCAAAAGATTCAATATTTTAACATATCTATGTATATATATATATATTTTTGAATGTATAATGTTATTTCTGAAACACAAGCATATGTACGACACTGTTTCCCAATATCATAACTATTCCACTAGAAACGGAGATCTCATCAGGATCCCGACTCATAACCCATCATTCTTTAAGAACAGTCCGTCGTGTACAGGAATTACATTTTTCAGCCATCTTCCAACTGATCTAAGGAAAATTCAAAACAAAAATATGTTCAAATCAAAATTGAAGAAATATCTGCAAGAAAACTGTTTCTACAGCATTTCAGAATTTTTAAACTCGAGATGAAATGTTAGTTTTGTCTGTATATATGTGACATTAATATTTTTTTATTTTGGATATTTGATTATTAGTCTACTTTTTTGTGTTCTTGACGTATCTTATATCATGTATTTGATCTTGAAGGATTCAATAAATTACTATTATTCTGAGAAAAATTCCATAATGCATTGTTACGGAACCTATGAACACCTACCAAATTTCACGTTAATCAAACAAAGTGGGTCACATTCAACTTGCAAGATTTGATTGTAAAATACGATGAAATACAGGTGCGCGAACGCTAACTGACGGGGGTCTATTCAAAATAGACTATGAAATGTTCGTAGAAATGTCACGAATACTTTTGTTGCAGATTTGTTCCTCCATAGGAATTTTGTTGATCTGTGTTAGAGAAGATACAAAAGTCTTTTTAACACGGGTTAACATATCATTTTTTCACTTCTAGCAACAGAAATAACTATTTTCCGGCGACCTCGTATCAACGAGTCTGTTTAATCTACACGATATCGATAGTTAAAGACCCCTATTAACCTTCAATTCCTTTTTTAATGCATGATTGTGATATATGGAATGTAGCAATTCAATTGCCTCAGCATCCGAATATTTCAATAATAATGATCTATTTTTCAATGCCAATATAACCCGAACTATTCAATTACACCATCGCCAGAACATCATTCCTCGACTACAGTTTGATTTTAAAGATTACACCTTCGAGAACAGCCATGATCCTATAAAATTTTTAAGTGTTCATTTCGATAAGTTTCTGGACTGGAAAGCTCACTGTAAACAACTAATTCCAAAATTGAAGTCCTTGATATACTTCTTTGTCAATCTACGTTTTGTACTGGAACTAGATCAATTGCTAAGTTTGTACCATGCTCAGGTGGACTCTAGACTGAGGTACGGCGTGAGTCTCGGGGGCGTCTCTTCAATGTCTAAAAATGTGTTTATTGCACAAAAACGTATTGTTCGAAGTATAGCTAGGGTAGCAAACACGTTCTCATGTAGAGCAATATTTATCCAATACCATATTCTGCCATTGCCTTGTATTCTCATATATAAAATATGTGTATATGTATTCCAGAACAAAAACAATTTTTTACTGAATGCCAATATTCATAATTTGAACACAAGGAACCGAGAATTGTTACATGTTCCATACGCAAGATTAAAAATAACTTCCGACTCCCCAAACTATCTTGGCCCTAAAATGTTCAATCATTTACCAGATTTGATCAAAAACAGTAATAATATTCCTGTGTTCAGAAGTAGACTTAGATCCTTCTTACAAGAAAAATGTTTTTATAGTGTGGGATAATTTTTCTCTTGATACTTTTGTCTTCATCAACTTGACTATTCCTATATCATTTTGTAAATTATCTTATGGAAAATAAAGGATTATTATTATTATTATATGCAGCCAAACATACACCGAAATCGACCAAAATCGATTTCTCCATTAATGCATTATTGTGGTATAGGCAACTAAACATACACGAATATTATTCAAATTACAAATCATATTACCTTTACGCTGTCAAATTTATGTATTTTCAAATCCAAATATTGTAAGTTTCCTCCTAGTTGGAGGAAATGGATATCAAAAATTTCACGTTGACCCCAGGAACGCGGTCGACGGAATTTTTTTGTAATCAACTCGTATATTAAAATGGCGATTAATGATGTCGAACATTAACGCGCTCGCTTCGCTGTCGCGTTAAAATATTTCGATCATTAATCGCCACCATCAATACACTAGTTGATTAAATAACTATTATAATCCCATATAGCACGAGACGACTTGGGGACGTCCATTTTAGGACCAATTTAGGTCTGAACGTCCTGGACCTTTTCAGGACGTATTGAAAACGTAATTTTTTCAACGTACCCAGTACATATGAATTCGACGTACTGGGTACGTCCATCTCTGGACGTTATCGATTTAATTTTGATTGAGGAATATATAACACGTTGAAACAAATATATCTCTACTGATATTATTATTTGTATAATCTGAATTTATTTCGTCATTTGTATAATATTAAAATTTATTTCAAGAAACAAATATTATGAGCTAGAATCTCGTCACAAGAATACACCCTCGCTGTCTAGTAAAACCTTGGCAAACATGTCCATAAGAGCTCATAACTTTTTACTGGCCGTAATCATCTAGTTCGAAGTAGCTCAATGGTTGGCGGCTTCAAAAGCGTTTCAGCTTACTGCATACTGTTGTCTCATTGGCTACTGGAATGATAAGTTCTCTCATCAGCAGCCAACCAGGAGATAATAGGTAAAGTATTTCTAGTCCCAATTGGAACGACATGAAAAGTTTCGGGAAGGAATTCCCTTTGCTTTACAGAAAAGTTAATAATGGTTCAATTTTTCTTTTTTGAATGAATCTAATCTACCATATAGTCGTCAAAATATAGGTTTTTTCCAAAACGGGCAGAGTATACATATAATCAATTAGTACATTGTAGTTAAACGTATAGAAGGCCATGGAATTAATGTCAAACCTACTTTTGACGTTACCTGAGTATAAATTATCTAAATAAATTCGTTGTGTTGTAGAGTTTATAAGAATGGAGCGATTTGCGAAATACGTTTTATGCAAGTTTTGTAATGAAGTTAGTGAAATTAGAATGTATCATCGAAACCTAAAATTTTTAATGTATTTATTAGAAGAATGCGGGCCAGAAATGTATTCACCGAATTTGTTTGGGATTATCAAACATCATTTGCTTCTGGTGTGTAAACAATATGGAGCTCTTCGTGGATTATAGCAGAATAAGATTGTTCCAAAGTACCATATATATTTAATGAAACATAGACAATTCATACATTTTAGTGAATGTTTGCTTTTATATATTCCATTAAAGAAAGGAGACGTAGCTAAGGAATTTCAACAACATTTAGATGCTTTAGTTGAAAATTGTTGTTTGTGTTGAAATATAAGAACTAACGTAGTAACAACATTAGTTTTTGTAAATTTTGAATTTTCAAGTACATATTATATGGTAAACTGTTATTGAATGATTTTTACTTATTAACTTATAGAATAAATACGACATAATCTGAAGTTAAATGTAAATGTCATTTCACCTATAAACGTTAAAAAAAAAACCAGTGGAATTTCATGCTCCTTACCCCAAGGAGGAGAAAAATTTCCGGAATTTTTTTTAGTTGCTATGGTAAAGATGCAGAATACAGGCTTTTGATTGGTAGAAAATGTTAGGTGTGGAATTTTCAATTAAATATCTGAATGAAAATGCAAGTTTTTACTATCAGAATTTTCAGGTTGAAAGTTAGGGTTTTCATAATATTGTAACGTAAATAAACTTAACTTGGTTTTACTAATTTATTTCACACTTAAATCTACAACTTAATTTATATTACGCCACTGTATAGCTCGATCGTATGGGCTCGTTCAGACCGAGACTCCCTCTTGAGGATTGCCTATTTATCTCCGTTACGGAATTCTCGATGTTTCCAATTCTGGCGGTTGGCGAACAGCATGTTCCAGTTATTTCCAATATTGACCGTTGTTTTCCGCGGCAGCGGGACTGGATTGTTCTCGAATATCTCCGGGGGTGACATCATCGTTGTCGATGGCAACGCGTGAGGCGACAGGTCCGGCCTAGGTTCGTTACAATATCTATCAGATGTAGTTCAATATCCAGCGCGTCGCAGTGGCGAGGAAGTAGTTGTTTTTTGTTAGTTATCACAAAAAGTAACTTCTTTTTTCATCGTAGATTTTTTTAATTCTAAAAAAATTTTTTTTCCAATTTTCCATCTAAAATGTTTTATTTTCAAATGTTATTATGTTATGCGATACCGGAAAATGTTTGCATTCATTTTTTCATTGAATCCTCTAAACCGCACGAGTGAATGAATATTCCTTTCTGTCAGTGGAGGCTGAAAAAGAAATCTGAAGGGTTGAGCAAGGCTCGACTCTTAAAAAAGGAGAACCTTGTAAATTATTTGAGAAATGAATTATTTTGTATCGTGCGCACAGTTGAATGGATTGTACTTGCCCAATTTGAACTGATTATTGTCGAAAGTGTCGAAGTAAACATCAAAAACTCTGTACCGATCACCCAGTACTTCGAAAACCAAGCCGTTTGAGATCTATGTTTATATGGACTTTTCGTCCTGAAATCTTCCAAAGAATCACCTCCCGAAGTTTGTCAACGTTCTCAACACCCTGTATAGATTGAAAATAAAAGGCGAAGTTCAATCTTCGTGAATAGAACACTCAACCTTCATAGTACTGTAGTGTCATTTATCATTAATAGTAATTCATACACTAATAAATGATGAAAACATAACATTATGTTAAAATAAAGAATAAATATAATAAGAGTGTTCTATTGGCAATGGAAGAAGTAGAGAGATAGGCGAAAATATTTATAATTATATTGAAAAGAAGTTGTTGGGATTCGGTCTCTTATAGAAAACCAGTATTTCTCAGTTAGCCAACGTTTCGGAAATATATTTCGCCATCCTCAGGGCTCTAAAATATACAATTATGCTACAGAAAAAAAATTGCACAAAACAGTTTTTATAGAAGTAGAAGTAAAAATAAGAACTTGCAAACGTTTATAGTTACTCCCTACCAATATAAATATAAAAGGTCAAAACATCATAATATATATTCATAATTATGTTACATTGCTGTTAACTACTCAAGGGGAGAAAAAGAGGAAAAAAGAGTATAGCAACTGCAGGAAGGAGTTTAATGTTGATTTTGCAGAAGATGAGATTTGAATTGCGTTTTAAAACGTGAGATACTTTCATTTTTTATTGAGCGAGGAATTTCGTTGTATAATTTACATATTTTATAAGAGAATGAGCGCTTGAAAGCTTATGTTCTGAAAGGAGGTGTTGTTTCACCTTTAAGATGATCTGAACCCATTGAAATGAAAATTAGAAGTGAAATGGATCTGTTCCAATAAAATATATGTGATACTTATCGATTTCGGAATGTGGGGTCTGTTGTTGCTTGATAAGATTAGAGAAACTTATTTATTCATTAGAGATTTATCATATTTCCTTCTTTTCATTACTTCGACATGGGCTGTGGACAGTGTGGGCTGAAGGAGCTGCTTAATAAATTGCCTTCTTGTGGTTGTTCGGTGGAAAAGAATGGTTTCATCGCTGGATGGTTCGGATTGGTGAGTAAGCATTAATTTCTTGTGGGCAGGGTTCTCAATTTCATGCTTTTCTTGGAATTTTTATCGAAAAGAGTAAGAGATCTAAAGAACACGATGTAATGAAGATCGAAATATATGAATGAATATTAGTTTTTTTATACATTTTTAAATGTAACATTATTTCTCTAGTACATATTATCAATCTCTCGTTTATAAGTGGTACGATACCGAGGCAATGGAAGAAATGGTTTTGCTTTGGTATTTGTCTGTAAAGCCTCATTCATGTCTTCCTCTGTCCAAGCATTATATTTCCTTTTTGACATTGTGATCTGAAGAAGGAAAATTTTTGTTATATTTTTCTCACAACATGCATGGGCCAGTAGAGATAGACTTTGATTTTCCAAAAATTTCATAATAATTACAAAAGTTTTGAAACTTTAGTAGAATGAAGAGTACGCTTCAATGATATTAAGTCTGATTTTGCAACCCTTTTGTCTGAACGGAAGATGTAGCAAATCGGGATTTAATGAATTTTCACATTATTATCGCGGACAAATTGTAAACCTTCAAAGTTTTGGAAAAAAAAATACATCCTCTGATGAATTTGCAACCATTCAAACATAACGGAAATGTTTGTTTTATCGAAAAAAAATAGTTGTTAATCCTAATTTTTTATGAAAATTCCAAAAGTTTCGAAAACTCGAAAAAATAACTAAAATAATGTTCGCGACAAGAGTTTCAAATTGCAACCTCTCTCGTCAAACGGAAAATATATTTTTTCACGAACGATTATTTTTATTGAAATAAGTATCGGAATAATAACAAAAGTTTCAAATAATGGTTGCACGTGAAGATGTCCTCACGTACAATGTTTTGATCAATCTGCAACCTCGTCTGCAACACGGAAATGAGAGTAAAATCAAAAGAAAAATAATTTATTATTTGTACTTGTAAAAAAGCAAAAGTTCTGTAATTCGGACAGACAACTCATTTTACCAATTGGTGGCAGTATAATAATTTACAAACTATATTACAATGCGTGATATTAGAATTTGAAAAAATATTTATTTTTCAACATCTAAAGTTCATCTTTTAGTCGCAGATGATTCCACATTTGATTTTATGAGCATCCTGTTCATATTTTCAAACAAATCAATAATTAACGTTATTAATAAAGATTTTTATATAATGAATGACATTCATTGTGTTACCAAGTTAACTATCGTCAACGGTAGGTGGAATCATTCAATGTTGAAAGCTAACGTTTTCGATATGAATCCAGAACATCATATTACGATTAGCAATTTGCATAAAAAATCCTTTGAGTACTTTTGATGGAGGATCGAGAATCTCTCGACACGTTTTCATAATTTTATTGAATCATTAAAAAATGGAAGAAATATTGAGATTAAAAAAACACTCTGACGTCAGACATTAGTACAATTAACCTAAACTGTGTAACGCCACAGTGTTCTTTCCCGTTTATCAGAAAAATAGATATGAATCAAAAAAATGATTTTTACGTGTCGATTATATTCCAGTCCTCCATTCGGATTCAATAGGATTTTTCATGCGAAATCACAATTGGGGTAAGAATGTCGAGTGGGAAGATAAATTATTATTTTATTTCATTCATGAGATACATACCTGTAAAAATGGAGTTTGAGATGTAATATCGATCTCACAAATCTTCATTTTTCGGCAATGTTTCTGTTTGAGTATGAAAATTATGTACTTGAGAGATTTATAATCGATAACGTTTTGATATCCTTACTATATATTATTAATTTTGAAATCACTTCGATTGCTATAGTCATGTTGTGATTGCATGTCGTTTCTAATGAATAAAATATGTATGTCTTCCATTAGTTTCTTAGCAGAATATGCACAATAATAGTTTAACGGTAGAAATAACACTTTGTACTCGGGAAATCAATTCCAATCAACCAGCACAAAATATAACAGATATAAGTGATGGATAATCAAGTATTCAACTTGACCACTTTAGATATATGTCGGTCTAGTATTATGTCTCAAACCTATTTGCACAATGTTTTCAATTATGGCTGAATTATAAAAAAAACAAAACAATTGAATACAAAAATGTTCCGTTGAATAATGACGGTTGAAAATCTCTTGCGTCACGTAAAATATTAGTCGTAATTATATATGCAATTTGCAGAACATTTGCAATTATTTTGACGATTGTAAAAATGCAAAAAAATTATATTTGTTAATAAATAGGTTCCACTTTTCAAATGAGGTTGCAAAGTTACATATTCAGTGAGACAGATATTCTCTTTATTTGCAACCACAATAAAACACTTTTGTAATTATTTCAATGCTTGTGGGTATTGAAAATGGCAGCGTCGAGAAAAAAGTTTGATAAATAAATTATGCGTTTTTCAGAAATGGTTGCAAATGTACGTGAATATGTTAAACTTTATCACTTACGCAATTTGCAGAACTTTTGTAATTTTTTTAAACAAATTACAAGGAAAAACTTAAACAAATGACAAAAAATAAGGTTCCGTAAATTTTAAAATGTTGCAAACTTAATGCATGTTGTAAAACATTATTACTATTGGCATGCCAAGTTTGCAATTTTCAGTGCAAAAATGAAGCATGAAAACGTTTTTTGCAATGGACCTTTTTATGCACTATGTGAAAACACTGTAATTAGAAAGTATATGTGCTAATATCACTTGAGATTTTTTATTTTATTTTTCTGATGGGAAGTTTTTCCATAATCCGGAAAAAAGTGGTTTCGTGACGTCACGTTCACTAAAAGTTGATTTGGCATCGTTGTATGAGTTGCGAATCATGGAATTGTGACGTAATGACATTTGTTATTTGATACTTTGATAGGTTTGTTCGTTTGCTTCACGGAATAGAATATTATCAATCGTTTTTCTCTCTTCAGCTCTTTTTCTTGCATATATCTGATACGACTGATACGAGACACGAGATATGCAGAGAACTGCTGCAAATGAACAAGCTCGCCATGAATGTTTGGTATTGAAAAATTTCAGAAATTATTTTCTAATTTTAATAACTATGAAAATGTCTAAAAAGTGCTATGTGCACGGTTGTCTGAACACCAGTGAAAGTGAATCAAACTTTTGTAAAAAGCGGAAATATATGCTTTTGTGCAGAACATTTCCAGGTGAGTACATCAAGGAACGATATTTAATTTCACTCAATGCAAGTTTGCAAAATCATCGATCAGTACTGTATTTTATATCCAGTCCTATAAACATATTGTTCTTTGGTTCCAGCTGAAAGAAGATACTACGAATTAGGAATATGCTAGAACAAGGGGATCCAAATTTATGTTGAAGCAAGATGTCTGTCCACATATCAACCTGAAATGACATTGGTCTGACAATGTTTCATCATAAGTATATGACCTACCAACGATGAAGAAACCCAAACCAAATGAAAACATCACTCCTTCAGCTAGTAAAACTGTGTTGAGTGACATTACATCCATGGGAAATATTTACTCAAGAGTTTCGAATAGTTCTTCTCCTAGCAGTAGCCAAGCTAGTACATTATCCGATTCACCAAAATAACACCACTAAAAAAAATTCTGAGTATATTCCTAGTCAGTCTTCATCCGATCCTGATTGTGAAAATATCGAAGGACAGCAGCGCCAGCGCCTATCTATTGCACTTATAGAAAAGAAGAGTAACATTATTTGGGGCTCCTGAAAATGTTTACCACATTGTGAAATACATTACCAAAATTGAGTAAATTAAATATATGGATGTTCTGATAAGTTTAAAAAAGATACGGGTTGGGGATGTATACTCTCGATTGGCTGATGACTGATATGAGTAAATCAAGTGTTCACAAGATTTTCACAAAATCTGTGCCTATGATGGCAAATTGTTTATTTATAAGAGCTTATATATTGGCCTGAAATATCTGAAATTGAAAGAAATTTGCCGATCCCTTTCAGAGCTCGCTATAAGAAAGTTAATTCAATTATTGTCTGGAAATTGAAAAACCCTCTGATCCTGTTCGTCTGTCCATGACTTGGTCAGAATAGAAAAAATGCAATACTGTAAAATTTTTAATATCTGCCACTCCAAATGGCACAATACAATTTATTTCAGGAGCATACGGTGGAGAATTCTTTAACAACTTTGTCGATAAGAATAATTTCTTCTATTTTGATTGATTGAAATTCGGAAATACTTGGAATAACTAGAATGTGCAGTATTATGTCAAAGTTTTCTAAGGTTTGTTGTCACATTCTCTTCATGAATGCCAATATCTTCAGAAATATTTTTTTTTCTATAGCTTTGTAACCATAGGGAAAATTTTTACCATAGAAAATGTAAGCCTGTATTTGTAAAAAATAGATTAGTATCCCTCAACAAAAAATTGGTGTGAAATAAGTAAATAATTTTTCAAAAAATTTACGAAATTTGTATGAACATACTTCAAGTCTATTCATTCTAAATTATTAATTATATTTTCAGTAGTTAAACTTAATAAATATTTGACTCATCACATGAAGGAAACACTAACAGGTACCGAATATGAATTTATTTATATTATAATACAAACAGACAAAGCCTACATATATATTCACAGTATAATGCATTTATGATTGATTATATCTAAACAATCAGGAACGTTTCAACTAAGAACCAAAGTTCTTAGTTAAAAGTTGGGCAACTTTCTAGTCATGGTTCTTAGTTCTTGTACTAGGGGTTCCATAAACGCGCTCATTGATTTGCTAGTGTTGAATCCTTAGTTATTAGTTCACTTTGTTCTTGGGAACGTTGCATAAACAAAGCATTTCATAATCCACCCTTGGCAAATTTTCCGAACCTGCTTTTACGAAGCCTTGTTTCATTATAAACACACCAAATCGTTTATAATATTGAGAAATTAATAAGTTGATAAAAATAAACAATAAACATTTTTAAAAAAAAACGATTTAAATGGGTTTTTTTGTTGATGAGTCTATCAATAAACAGTGTTCAATTATATATTAATGGTGTATATCAAGCAGTGAGCTATATTTTTGACAAGAACAGTAATGCGTGTTTCTGAACGTGGATTATGGAGGGGGTAGTTTTCGATGAACGTGACGTCACGGGTACACTTTGAAACGCAATATCTTTTCGAAATAAAAAATATATGATGGCATTCTAAGTCAATTGGACGTTTCATATGAAATATAATCGACCTATATAAGTTTTGGAATTTTTTTTTCGTAAATGTAAAGGTCCATTCAAACAATGTTCCGTTCATCGCAGACTTCTGCGAAATGTTAAAGTTTGTTTTCATTAATGCACTAACATACCATTGAAGTTCGACAACTTTTGGCATCAATGTGAATTGATTGTCTATTTCTACTGGCCTAGCGGTAAATAACAAAAAATCTCGTGAGAAATAAAATATAAAAGACTTAGTGATTGTAGGTAGGTAAACCATGCGTATTGAACCACTTTTCCTAAATCGTACCCGTACGAAATAGGGACACATGTATTAGGCATATTACTAGATTTAGTATTTCAAATGTGTCACTGTCAGAAAACTTAACCTACAATAATACAATATCTATGAAATACACCTACAATGATAAGCTTTTCAGAGGTATAACTATTATTCTACTTACCCAATAGACTAGGAGGAATCGGCGCATGAGTACCGAAAACTATTCCACCTCAATTTTTTTATGCGATCCTCTTCAAATTGCCCTACTGATGATACAAATGCATGTTGCCATGGGGCAACCCCGTGCCATATTGTTTAAACCGAAATTGTTTAAACAATTGCAAGGAATTGTTATTTTTCAACCGGACAAATTTTTTTTATATATTTTTTATATTCTTCATTGAAATACAAATAAAAAAGGTCCTATGACTTTTCACGACAAAGTTAATATTTTTAGAGATATGAATTTTTAAAGGTTCAAAAAATCTCATATTTGGGTACTTTTGACCCATGAAAAATATATTAAAAAAAAATAAAAATCGAAATAATATTTTTTTTTAAATTCTTTATACAATAGTTAATAACATTTTTAATAGAGATTTAAAAAAATTTCATTGATTATACCTGTTTTTTAATTATCAATTTCGCGCGCTCACAAGTATGCATCGCTTACCTTCAAGTATCGCCGTCTCTCTCTGACTCATGCGCTGCATCGGCCTCTCTGTTTCCTGAATCATTATTTATCATTTATCTTAAAACCTATTAACTTTTTTAAGATTGTTAAAGAGAGCAATGTTATTAACAATCAAATTGTCTACAATTTGTTTCTGACAAAAAAAATTCTGGAATCAATTTTACAAACGTTATTTAAGCATGAATCGGAACATGTAATCAAAATTACTTTTTTATCAGTTTATATTACTTTTTTGTTATTAAAACAGAAAGTAATTACATTGAATAGCTTCTTCAAACGAAGGTTATAGATGTAAAAAAAAAAAATTTAAAAAAAGGATTTATTTATCAATATCAAACCAATGCAACTAATATTATTTTTTTACGGTAACAAGCTTTGGTTGCACAGGATTTCTTACGATTACACGGTTTTTCAAGATCAAAACAATTGAACATCGATTTTTCAATTCGGGCGTCTGGTAGTTTACCAGACAAGTACCCTACAGTGAACAGCAACAACAATGCTTATTATCAATGATACCCAACACCAGATAAATAATACATGTCTGAAGACGATAAATAAACTCGACACGTCGACAATTTTTTAAAATTTGGACCACTTTTATTGTCCTTGTTCCCGCTTTATACAAATCTCCAATGATAATAATATTTATTTACAAAAAAAAAACATTCATTTAAAAAATCATACATTGTTGCAAATGAAACGTAGTTGACTGAACACTTCTTCCGAGGAAAATATATCGATGGAATTTGATTAGTTAGTTTAACAAATAATTATGAATACTTAATACAATATACTCAAGATAAGACTCAAGTTTGTTGAGAACAAATCGTAGAAAATTTCATTATTAATAACATTGCTTTCTTTAACAATCTTGATAAAGTTAATAGTTTTCAAGATAAATGATGAATATTAATTCAGGACACAGAGAGGCCGATGCAGCGCATGAGTCAGAGAGAGACGGCGATACTTAAAGATAAGCGATGCATACTTGTGAGCGCGCGAAATTGATAATTAAAAAACAGGTATAATCAATGAAATTTTTTTAAATCTCTATTGAGAATGTTATTAACTATTGTATAAAGAATTAAAAAAAAAAATTATTTCGATTTTTTTTTTATATATTTTTCATGGGTCAAAAGTACCCAAATATGAGATTTTTTTAACCTTTAAAAATTCATATCTCTAAAAATATTATCTTTATCGTGAAAAGTCATAGCACCTTTTTTATTTGTATTTTAATAAAGAATATAAAAAAAAATTTGTCCGGTTGAAAAATAACAATTCCTTGCAATTGTTTAAACAATTTCGGTTTAAACAATATGGCACGGGGTTGCCCCATAGCAACATGCATTTGTATCAACAGTAGGGCAATTTGAAGAGGATCGCATAAAAAAATTGATGTGGAATAGTTTTCGGTACTCATGCGCCGATTCCTCCTAGTCTACAAGTCTTCAATAAAAAATTGTCTTCCTTATAAACTCACAGTCTAACAGTAATGTTGCTATGAAATGACTTTGTGGAAATCTCGCGGCGGAGCGAGCTTACACCTGCCGAATATGTGAATATAACATAACATAAAAGAATAGTATCTATGGATGTCCCTCAAGGCTATGTGCTTGGTTCCATTTTATTTGTGCTATACAATGATCCGGACAAATTATTCGATGAAAATTAATGCATTCTATATGCAGACGATATATGTATTGTTTGCTAGTGATAAGAACCATAACATTCTGAATAATAACTGTTCAGAGATAATGATTCGTACTATTAATATCTAAATCCAAATAAAACTCAAACTATGAGATTTTATAACAGACAGAAGGATGCGCAAACACTAGATATCAGTATACGTAACAATCATTGGTTCTGTCCAATTCGGTCAGATTTTTGGGAGCGATGTTGGATGACACCTTAAACTGGAGATCTCATTGTGAGTCTCTAATACGTAAATTGAATTCACTATGTTTCTTGTTTAGAAATCTAAAATCAGTCTCAACCTCAAAACAACTAGTTATTGGTTTCGTGCAGATTTGACAGATGGTTGACATTGGAGGTAAAACAACCTCACATTTTGGCTTTGTTTACTTTGGTAAAGAACGTTCATTCGACATTTTTACTGTTTTTATTGTTGTGAAATATCGTGACAATGGACCTGACAAAATATTATTCAAGTTCAGATGATGTTCACCGAGAACGGTATAAAGAGAAAATTGCAGTATTGGGCATTGATCCCTAGCTTCTGAAATCTGAAGAATTATCAACAGATATTTAACTTTTTCCCAAAATAATGTATCCTGATATAGTAAATTATTTAGTGGAAACGAAGAGTGCTTTCACAATGACTGAAATGAAAGCATATAAAAGTTTAGAAGCCTACAATCTAGCAACTTGTGGATGGGGGAAAAGAATATATGTTAAGCATATAAATTCTCATATCTTAGTCATTGGAAAGATGAACCATCATACCTATGAAAATACTGATAACTTATAATGCGAAAACAGGAGGAAGTTACATCGATAGGTAGAAAAGCATTTTGGATGCCACCAACTAATAAGCCAGCTCAGCCCTGCAGAGTCTCATCACACCCAGTTGACAATTGTTTTTACGACATGAAGTGTTATTTCCTCATCGTAAGGCCCTGTTGCGAATGTGTCCTTTCATATCACGTGAAACCATTTTTGGAAACTATGTGTTTTTATATATACGTTCACATTCAAATATGTTGGTATTGTTTTTCACATGAGATTCTAGTTGAAGTATCATTGTTTGAAAATTATGTTGAATTTCTGTTTTAAACAACTTTATGGGAAAATAATAATTGATAAATGTTTTTCCATATTTTTTATACTGATGACCAACTAACTTGCCCTTATTTCAACTGTTTTAAAATTCCTTTCTCTCACTTCCTTACAACTAGTTGTCCTTTTAGTCCCTGATGAAATTTATACGTAAATCAATGAAACGCTGGCCAATAATTAGTAAGTTTGTTATTTGTCCTCTTTCGACAATCCTATCTATATACATATATATTATTGGTAGGAAGTACTTGGGATCCTTTTTTTGAAATCAAACTTAAATTAGTGTTATAGATGTTTCAACCTGGCCAGGGGCATCTTCAGTATTTTTTTTTCCTTTTTGTTTTAATGTTTTTTCATTTTATAGTTTACCAAATAATCTTGGTGATCATTGTACTCAGGAAATATGATTTCTTTATTGTTGTATGATATAATTATTGAATATCGATGGCGTGTTGTGTGCGATGGCTGTGTATGTATATATATAGATATATATATATATATATATATATATATATATATATATATATATATATATATATATATATATATATATATATATATATATATTAGTTCTTGTGATGAAAATCATGTTGATTATATGCATAATTATTGAAAATAAAACATTTATAATGGTTGAATTATCTATTTCATAAAAAAGGCAAGCCAAATATTCTACAATGAATTTCAAGTTAGAATGTGAAAATATAATTCATCAAATAAATTCCTTCTTTAGACTTCATTCGGCACCCAGCTTATTGAATAAATTGGTACAACATACCCTAATGAGGAGGCATAATGCTTTTTTATTACGTGACGATTTCTAACAGTCAACACCTACCACAAGCCGCATAAAGGAACTTCGTTCAAAAATCCATCCTTAAAAAATGCAAAGAAAAATTCCATCCTTGGGTTAGCAAATCTTCAGCAGACCACCATATCCAATTTATCCATATGAAATACCTGTAATCTTTTATATCTATCACATACATGGCTATTGCCATGATTGATTTCATATCCCATATTAATGGATGGTACCCAATCGGGATGGATTTCTTTCCTCAAGGAAGCTGGCTCTCCTACAATATTAGGAAGTCGTGTTTATTAAAATTTGTCAAATGAAATATTATATTTATCATGGCTATCTCTTCATGACTCACTGAAATATATCATAAATAAATTAAATAGATTCAACATTTTTCCTTTACCAGAGAGAAAATGTCTGGAACAAACTCTACCATATTTCGTTAACTTATCAGACCAGTCTTTTCGTTTGATGGCATGTATCCAGGCTGCTTGCCTTCTCTGGGAGATTTCACACTATTTTCTATTTCTTACAACAGCAGATGGAATTCTGATAACAGGGTCAAAAATACAAACATGTACAATTTACCTGAAAAATCGTATTCGGCCGCCTTTTTATGCATTTTTATTGCATTTCACAACAGAACAATATGAAGGCATGATCATCTACGAATTAAACAATAACACATGTAATCCAACTACTGAATTCTTTTTGAAATAGGTAAAAATGTTCAATTCTCCAACATAAACAAATCGGAAAAGTAAGGTTGTTTTACCTCCAATGTCAACCATCTGTCAAACGTGCACGAAACCAATACTATATGTACTACGCTCAAGTTGAGTCTCGCTTGAGATATGGTCTCCTGATCTCCTATTTTGTGGGAGTTCGTCCATAGCTATTAACGTATTTACAGCACAGAAAAAACTTGTGAGAATTATTGCTGGTATCTCCCAACTCAGGTCCTGTAAACCTTCAATTGGAGAATACAAGATTTTGCCTTTGGTATGACTATTTATTTTTGAAATGTCTGTGTCTGTATTTAAAAATAGAACATTATTCCTGACCAATGATCGTATTCGTGGGAAATCAACTCCACAGGATAAAAACTTTATATATTCCATTCTGTAAATATAATGTGACACTAAATACATCAAAATATTTGGGACCAAAAATCTTCAATCTCCTGCCTAATGATTTAAAATATATTCAGTCTGAGGGACTTTTTGAGAGAAGTCTTAAAAATAGCCTACTTAATAAATATAGAAAAATCGAAGTACACAGTCTTCTTCACACAAAAGATTCAATATGAATTGAACCAGGAAATGGTAGAACATTTGCATTCAATGTCCATTTATATGGAGGTATGCATAGATTTTCAGGTGAATATCATTTAACGTTCTGCGTGGTATTTGCTTGGGAAGTAGTTGTTTTTCCCCTTTGATCTACCATTTCCTGGTTCAATTTATATTGAATCTTTTGTGTGAAGAAGACTGTGTACTTCGATTTTTCTATTTTTATTCCACTTCACATGGCGTTTATCTTTTACTTAATAAATGTTTTTATGTTTTAACGGACTTGATGACTTGAACAATATGTCTGTAAATTTATCAACTATGATCAATGTATTTATGTACTTCTATTGTCAGATGTACCTTTCAAGGCTTTTCCAAATATGTTAATATTTAGTTTTTTTTTGTTTGACAATTTCTATACAATGATGTAATATATTGTCTATGAAAATAAAGAATCTATCTATCTATAAAATATCATGGAATTGGTTGAAATAAATGTGAGATGGGATAAAAAATTGTCAAAAAAAATATAAAACAAAAACATTTTTAAAGACAAGCTTTTATGCAAATGCACTGAGAAGGAGAAAATAATTTCTTTCATTGTTTGATCTAGGTTATTCTGTGAGTAACAGATTCAAAATCTTGCCGCGCAAGATTAACTATTTTGTATCCGCGGCAAGCTTTAGAATTTGTTAATCACAGAATAATCTAGATGGACAATGAAAGAAATAATTTTTTCCTTTTTAGTGCATTTGTATGAAAGCTCGTCTACAAAAATGTTTTTTTTTAAATTTATATTCTCAACTTTTTTGTTCTGTTTTTATTAACAACTAATAAAAGCTTGATTTGTTGAAAATATAAACAGGATGTTCATAAAAGCAGATGTGGATTCATCAATTGAGAATGTTTCCCTTTTCAATAATAAAAGCTTGTTTTTCAATGTTTTTTCTAGATTTATTTTTAATTTTTTAGTATTTAGAATAACCTAGATGAACAATGAGATAAATTATTTTTTCCTCTTCAGTACATTTGTATAAAAGAGTGTTTTCAAAATTATTTTTTTTGTAATTTTTATTTTTAACTTTTTTGTTCTATTTTTATTAACAACTAATGAAAGCTTGTTTTGTATTGTTTTTTTTATTTATTCTTCATTTTTTAGTATTTAGAATAACCTAGATGAACAATGAAATACATTATTTTTTCCTATTTAGTACATTTGTACGAAGGCGTAGAAGGGTCAACAACAAAATATATTTTTCAAACATTTGGAATTGCCACTTTGAATTGACAATTGTCACTTTGAAGTGACAATTGTCACTTTGAACTGACAATTGTCACTTCGAACTGACAATTGTCACTTCGAAGTGACAATTGTCACATACAAAATCATTTTGAATTGCCACTTTGAACTGTCACTTTGAAGTGACAATTGTCAGTTTAAAGTAACAATTGTCACTTCGATTGACAATTGTCACTTCAAAATCAATTATCTTAATTGCACTTGAATACATTGAATTCAAAGTGACAATTGTCAGTTCAAAGTGACAATTGTCACTCCAATGTGACAATTGTCAGTTCAAAGTGGCAATTCCAATGGTTAAAAAGAAAATTTTGTTGTTGACCCTTCTACGCCTTCGTACATTTGTATAAGAGATTGTCTTCAAAAATGTTTTTTTTATAATTTCTATTTTTAACTTTTCAGTTCTGTTTTCATCAACAACTAACGATTTTTTTTCTTTATTTCAGTTCTATTTTTTAGTATTCATGATGTTGAATAACTAGTTTAGTAATTTCTATCTGATTTATTTTTGAATTGTGACAAAAAACTCATAATCTCCGACCCCGAAAATTCCCACATACCAATTTTGAATAGCGGACCATAATCACAAAAATTGTCCGCCATGTTGGAGTCGCCATTTTTTTTTCTAACAACAATTCCATAATGCATTGTCACCGGAATTATGTACACCTGCCAAATTTCAAATTAATCGGACGATTAGAAGTGGGTCAAATTCATCTTGCAAGATTTGATTACAGACAGATACACAGACAGACAGACAGACACCGGGACAGGTGAAACTAAATAAAAGCTTGTAAAAATACAAAGATATCCTTTGGTATTTTTCATATGATGATAATGTTTATCAATAATGCAGAAAAACAATAGACATGAGATGACATGTATACAGTGCGGCTTTTTATAGCCCCCCCCCTCTTAACTTTTGAATGGTTCGACGTAGAACAATGAAAAAAAAGGTGTTGTATGATATCACCTACGCCAGTTTCTGAAATGAAACACATTGTGATTGCCCGATAGGTGGCGCGGGGGGGCACATCAACTTCAAAATTTTAAATGGGATGGGTGGTCATGTGGCACATCGTTGAAAATATAATTCAATTCTCCTTCGAAATATCTAAAAAAAAATTCATTCCGTTGATATGTGACTTTGATGCTTTTTATGATCCCCCTTCCCCTCCCCCCCCTGCCCTAATAACTTTTGAACGGCTCGCCGTAGAACTATGAGAAAAAAAGGTATTGCATGATATCACCGATACTACATTTTGAAATAAAAGACATTGTGATTGCCCGATAGATGGCGCATCAACTTTAAAATTTAAAAAAACAGGGGGGGGGGTCATGTAGCACATCGTTGAAGAGATAGTTCAATTCTCTTTTCAACCATCTGATTGTTTTTATCATTTCGTTGATTTGTTTTTTCACAATGTACATTTGAAATGTAAAGTATATTGCCCCCCCCCTGTTATCCTTCGAATGGTTCGACGTCGAACAATGAGAAAAAAGGTATTGGATGATATCACCGATGCTACTTCTTGAAATGAAATGATAGATGGCGCGGGGGAGAACATCAACTTGAAAATTTCAAAAAGCATGGGGAGTTATCTGGCTGATCGTTGAAAAGACAATTCAATTTCCTTTCCAACTATCTTTTTTTTCATTTCGTTCATACGTTTTTTCACAATAAGCATTTGAAATGTCAAGTATAACAAAAAACACAAATGTTATAAGAAGCCAAACTGTAGTGAATTAACGAATTAGGTCTTCGAAATGTCCGCCCAATGCTTCTTGACAATACGATATTCGATTCGAAATTTCTTCCCGAACATTATGTAACATATCTGCAGATATACCAACACACACCCGTGTTATTCGTTGTTTTAGTTCTTCCAAAAAGTCGGATTGTATTTCATATACTTTTGATTTGATGTAACCCCACAGAAAGAAGTCACAAGGTGTGAGGTCTGGTGATCGTGCCGGCCATTCGATTGGTCCACGACGTCCAATCCATCTCATAGGGTATCTTACATCCAGATACTCTGGAACTTGACGTTGGAAGTAAGGAGGAGCTCCGTCTTGATGGAAAGTAATGTGTAAAGTATTTGTAGTATGAGTGGATCGATCATTTCTTGGAGCATCTCCAGGTATAAATTACCGTTCAAGTTTTCTTCCAGAAATATAAGACCTACAATAGAGTTTCCCAGAATTCTTGCCCACACATTCAGTTTCGACTGAAAAACAAATATTTTTAATGTAATTGCGGTTTCCAGCTATCTTTTCCATCATAATTTTCACAGAATTCCATTTCGGTCTCGCTCTGGGTCATCTTCTGTAAGTTGGTGTAACATCACCAACTTGTATAGATGGAATTTGTGTTTCTTCAAATATTTTTTTACTGTCGATGTTGATACGTCAATCGTATTTGCTACAAGTGTGGTACTTTGTTGAGGATTAACCACCATTTCGGCAATTACCAAACTTCCGTCTCCTCCGAAATTGATTTTCGGCCAGCTCTACTACCCTATGAACAGTGCCAGTTCTGTTGAATTTTTCAACCAGTTCCCTCAAATACTTTCGAATTATTGGATGATCAGGGAATTTTTCATTAAGAATTTTCTCTGCTGCATGGTAGTTCCCACGGGCCTCACCAAAAATGTAGATTGCTCCAGTTTTCTATTCGATAGGACGTACACGAACTATGATAATGTTTCAAATTTAAAATAATACTAGTAGAGCTGGTAAGTAATGACCTAATCTTTGTTGAGATTCTTAATCATCGACAAAATAATCCAATTTCATAATGGGCATTTCTAGGTGACTGCTTCATTATCAGTTCACTTAAAACAAAAACAGACCTTGAATACACCCTACCACTAGTGGTGCTTACTGATATAACAGACCATTTTGCGATAGTTCTACAAATTATTGTCCCAAACAGAAACTGTAAATCAGAAAATAACCAAAATAAAATTTCCTACATAAACTACAAAAAGTTGAAACAAACTATGAACGATACAGATTGGGGTTGCGTTTATGAACAAAACACGGTTGAAGATAGCGCAAACTCATTTTTAAAAATAGTCTCCGATGGCATTGAAAAGTGTACAGTTACGAAACGAATACCAAATGATAAACAAAAAAGAAAACAATGGATAACACCTGGAATCGTAAAATCAATTAACCAAAAAAAAATTATTCATTGAAAATGAACCCAAATATCTAGAACTTAAACTAGAGTATAATAGATACAAGAAAGAAATTCGAAAACTCATCCAAATAAGAAAAGCTGAATACTACAGGAAACTAATAATCGACAATAAAAATAATCAACTTGGCATTTGGAAAGCAATAAATACATTGCAATCAAAATCTTCCAACAAAACGACTATTACCATGATAAAAAAACAACAAAAACGAACTTATAACAAACCCACTGGATGTATCAAAAGAATTCAATGAAAACTTCATTAACATGGGCGAAAACCTCGCAGAAAAGATAACTCCAGATGTAAATTATAAAACACCAAGGAAACGCGTAACACATTCTCTATATCTCTCGCACACAAATGAAAAAGAAATAAAAGAAGTGATTAAAAATCTAAAAAATAAGAAAGCAACCGGTTATGATAATATTAAGGCAGAAACACTAAAACAAATTTTACATTTCATTGCAGAACCACTGACATTTCTCATCAATCTTATAATCGATACTGGAGAAGTCCCGTCAATCTTCAAAATCTCAGTGGTAAAACCAATATACAAAAGGTGATAAATTAGCTACAGCAAACTACCGACCTATATCCCATTAATATCCAGTTTTGCCAAAATATTCGAGAAAATCATCAAACAAAGAGTCTGGTGTTATCTAAAAAAGTATAAAATCATATCTGAAAAGCAATATGGATTCCAAGAAGGTATCTCAACCCAAGACCCAATAGCACGACTGATGGAAAAAATCTATTGTGACCTGGATGACCAGAAACCATCGCTAGCCGTATTTCTAGACCTAGCGAAGGCTTTCGATACAGTGAGTTTTTCGCTTCTAATCAAATCCTTAGAGGATATTAGAGTACGGGGCTTACAACTAGATCTATTCCGTAACTATCTAGAAAACCGAATACAAATCGTGAACATAAATGGAACCTTCAGTACTCCAGGAACTTTAAAATACGGAGTACCGCAGGAACCGTTCTGGGTCCCTTGCTATTCATACTATACGTGAATAACCTATTTCTTCTGGATACAGCTGGAGAAATTATCACCTTCGCAGACGATACGGTCATATATTATAACGATGTGGATTGGGACAAGATTAAAATTAAAGTTGAAAAAGATTTTCTTCAAATTGAAAAATGGTTCAAAAATCAATTGCTCACCATAAATTTTGAAAAAACGTTTTTTATACCTTTCAGCTCATATAAAAAAAACTTACCACATTTTAAAAAACTACAAATTGTGGACAATCACAAAACTATCGAGATAAACTCAGCCACGAGCGTAAAATACTTAGGTATTCATATTGACAGCCACTTAAAGTAGGATACCCATATAGAATATATCATGAAGAAACTACGATCGTTAATCTATTTATTCTATAAATCCAGAAATTTTCTCCATCAAAATGACCAAATTACCCTGTATAATGCCTTGGTAGTACCACACCTCAGTTATGGAATAATTGCATGGGGTGGAATACTGAAAACTCATCTACTTCCGCTAGAAAATATACTCAAGCGTTTTTACAAAATTATTCTATGAAAACCCCATACATATTCTTCGGAAAAAATTACTCCAGGAAATTAAGCTCTTCAATCCAAGACAAATATATTTCTATAATGCTGCCAACCACCTATACAAAAAAATAAATACACTCTAGAAACCGCTCACAACCCAGATACGACACCAGATCAAAACCCTTTCTGTTCCACACATGAATAAAACTGTTGGACAAAGAAGTTTAAACTACTTAGGCCCCAAAATTATAAACTCGCTTCCGTTCGAAATTATAAATATACATTCCACAAAAAAATTCAAAATACTCCTAAAAAAATTCGCATCAGGAAATAAAACAACAATAGAAAAAATTATAGACCCCAAAAATAACTGAAAACAAAATATTTATATCCCAAACTTTATACTTTTATATTTTAGATTATGTTTAATATTTTTAACTAAATTTTCCATTTTACATCCTGTACTGTGTATACGTATATATTTATTGTCATTTTACTTTTCGTACCATTTTATATTTTATACAGTGCTAGTCAAAAGTCCCCTCCCCCCCTCGTATCTTTTGAACGGGTATACTTATAATAATGAAATTTGGAGGGTGGAAATAAACGGATGTAGGCTTCTCAACTGGTCATAACAGGTGACGCAATAGTCATAAATGACGTCACAAGGCCACTGTGACCAATAATTTTAAATAGGACTCTATGGCAAGTGACAGCTCGTTTGAAAGGTATTGAAAATACCTATTCAGTCATACCAATTTTGTTTGGGTTTCGGCTGATTTTGATTGATAAATTGAAGAAATACGAAAATTATAGTTTCGCATTTAATTAATAAAGATTTTAAAGTACGCCTCTGGTTAATTGTCAAAAGGTTGCGTTTTGAATCTCTACTTGTCAAAAGTGTTTATACCTTGAAAATTCACCTAAGCTATTGTTTAACGAGACGTTTAAGTGTTTACATAGGCAAAATGGTACGTACTGTAGCCGACAAAGTAGCAGCTATCTTAATAATTGGTGAATGTAGAAACAATTTCCATGCAGCGGAACGACTGTTTAATGAGAGGTACCCCGATCGCCCTATATCGAGGGTTTATTTGAGGGAGCTTCTTCGGAAGTTTGAAGCATCAGGTAGTGTTCAAGATGCCAAACGATCTGGTCGACCAACAATTAGTGATGACAAAAAAATTGACATAATTGAGAAATGGTAGTAAACCCTACTTCTTCCACAGCCCAAGTTGCGTCCATCGTGAAGTCAGTCAAAGGACAGTACATAGGGTGTTGGCTAAAACAAATTTCATCCATACAAATTAAAAATGGTGCACCAACTTTCAGATGATGACCCCGACCGAAGACTAGAATTCTGTGAAACTATGTCCAATAAAATGAACCAACAACCAGGCTACATACAGACAATTTGTTTTAGTGACGAAAGTACTTTCTTTCTCAATGGAATGTTAACACTCAGAATGTAGGTATTGGATGACACAAATCCTCACATCTTTCGTGAAAACATACTCAATTTCCAGAAAAGTAAATGTTTGGGCAGGTATTTTGGA
The DNA here is from genome assembly GCA_018342105.1 of Gonioctena quinquepunctata. Lineage (NCBI taxonomy): Eukaryota > Metazoa > Arthropoda > Insecta > Coleoptera > Chrysomelidae > Gonioctena > Gonioctena quinquepunctata. The sequence continues at coordinate 1,668,609 of JAFIRS010000033.1, read as the reverse complement.
AACCACATAGTTGGGCCTCTTTTTCTCAATGCTAACTTAACCGGCGAATTGTATCTGGAGATGTTACAAAATGATATTGAGGCGTTAATTCTTGAAATTCTAGAAGATAATCCAGATGAATTCGACAACTTGGAAATAACGTTTCAACAAGATGGTGCTCCTGCACACTATTACGGTGCGGTAAGACGTTACCTAGATGAAGAATATCGTGGTAGATGGATTGGACGACGAGGTTCGATCGAATGGCCAGCTCGGTCACCGGACCTCATACCATTAGTATTTTTTCTATTGGGGTAGTTTGAAATCTAAGGTTTACGCTACAGCACCTGACAGTATTGCCATTCTGAAACAACGAATTGTTGAAGAATGTAGGGCAATTTCCGCTGACACACTGGGACGAGTACGACAAGAGTTTAGCAATAGGATGCATTACTGCCAGGAAGTAGATGGAGCACATTTTGAACACTTATTATAAGAACTGGTTCTTAAATCTTTATCAATTAAATGCGAAACTATAATTTTCGTATTTCTTCAATTTATCAATCAAAATCAGCCGAAACCCAAACAAAATTGGTATGACTGAAATAGGTATTTTCAATACCTTCCAAACGAGCTGTCACTTGCCATAGGGTCCCATGCAAAATTATTGGTCACAGTGGCCTTGTGACGTCATTTATGACTATTGCGTCACCTGTTATGACCAGTTGAGAAGCCTACATCCGTTTATTTCCACCCTCCAAATTTCATTATTATAAGTATACCCGTTCAAAAGATACGAGGGGGGGAGGAGACTTTTGACTAGCACTGTATAGCTTGTACCTTATACTTATATTATCAACATTCACATTTATATATATTTTTTTTTATCGCACACAGTGACTAGTGCTTATCCCTTATAAGTGCTCGACACTCGCGAATATATTCCAACGTTAAATTGTAAACATAGGAACTTGTGAGCCTTGTTCAATAAACGTTATTATTATTATTATTATTAATCCGATAAATGATACCCTTCACAAATATGGTCATTAAAAATAAATGAGTTGGGTATTATTTGGGTATAACCTCTTGAAGAGGCTATTGTACAACGGAATAGGTGTTGTGGTTTTGTGAACTCAGTTTAGTGAAAATTATTTAGGAAATTGAGTGTCTTTTGTTTACTTCAATATGGATTTTCCTCAACTATCGGCCGCATCAATTAAAAAAATTCGATTACTGTACGGATTCAAAATTTCTACCTAATTGAGCTTCGAACCGAATTGGTCAATGGAAAATCATTTCAGTATTGAATCTTCCCCTATTGACCATATTGAGTGTTACACATCGCAATTGTGATTCCGTAGAACAACCATGGCTGAAACTATAATTGAATTACCTTCTCAATGGTGTGCAACTCGACTTTTATGCCTTTCGAAATTTTCAGTTGTTATACCCCAGCGCCCTCTCTCGAGTAATTGTAATGTTTCTTCTCTCAAAAAAGTAGGATCGGTAATACCATTCAAAATATTGCAACACCCTCTACTTTTTAACCCCAGATTTTAAATTATATGATTCAAATTTAACAAGGTGAAATCACTTTGCCGATAGGCTGCTCAGATGGATACGGTTAGGCCGTGAGTAAGGTTCAATTATGACTTTTCCTAGTTAATCAAATTTGGCCACTAAAAAATTCATTAATTAACTTGACTAGTTCAAGAGTTGGGCCCAGACTTGCTAAAGACAAAAGTCAAAGATAAATAAAATTAAATAAATGTTACCTAGCTTGTATGGGAAGGCAAATAAATATGCAATAAATCAACTTAACAAATTTATTCCAGTTGGATGGTTGGGTGGTTCTATAGTTGGTTTTAGACCCCCTTATCGGCGTGAATTTAGTAGATCTTCACGGACCAGTGCTGATATTGATGTGCTGTAAGACCTCCCAGGTTACTAGTCCTTCTGTCTCCGTAGATGGGTTCCCTCCGTGGTATATATCATGCGAAGAAGATGATAGGAATCAATATATGTACAAAAAGGGGAGAACGAAGGATATCCTTTGAACCTCAAGTTTTATGTTTCAAATTTTAATCGAGAGTCAAAGATAGATGCAAATGATAGCATACAATAAAAATCTCAGTCTATATGAAAGACTGGAAAGTTACAGTGAAAGAACAAAGATAATAAATAGCAATCCAATCTGCTATTCTGGAGTTAAATTTAAATATTAAAATGAACAAAATTTAAAACCAAACAAAACAAACCTCACCCAAAACGTGATGTTCAAATTCAGTTAAATTTTGAAACAGGTAAGTTTTGATAAGGTGATTCTATGTACCCGAAGGGTAGAAAAAATTTAATGAGGAAAGGTATTCCAAAAGAAATATAAAAATTTCCTTCAAATTTTACCAGAGAACAAATATAGTGTTTTAAAGCAAAATACTATAAAATTGCCAGAGAAAAAATCTACTATTTTAAAGCAAAATATTTAAAGGTTGCCAGTACAAAAATATACTATTGTAAAGCAAGTGCCAAAGGAAAATCTAGCGTTATAACCAAAATACCCTAGTAGGCTACAAAAAATATAGGGTTTCTGAACCAAGATAATAGTCAGAGTAAAAGTATACTCTTCAGCCAAGATAAGAAGAGAGAGACACACGTCTTTCAGTGGGCACAACTCTTTAGATAAAGATAATTTTGAAATAGGGCGGCAATTCCTCTTTCAAATCGATAAACAGGTAATTCTCAAAAATTTTGTGAATCTCCCTGCTCTTGGCGACAAGGTAGTAACTGAAGTGAATTGACTCTGCAACGATCAAAAATCAAATAAGCCACACTGGGAATTGAATGGAGTAATAGATATAAGAAATTTATTAAACGGAAATCAACTTTACGCTTGAGGCATATATTGAATCGAATCGAGTGTTCTGAGACCTTTAGGCCAGAGGTACAACTCTCTCCATAAGCAATTCTTTCTCAAGAGAAAAGAAAATTACTCTCATAAACATATAGTTATGAAATAAAGAAAATTGCTTACCAGAGAGCCGTCCTATTAGTCACTTTTGTCCCAGAACAATCGAATACGGCCTTCACTTCAATCGGAATCCTTGGAAGAATCCACTGGTAGTATGAGGGGAGTAAGCTCTAGTCCATTCGAGATTACCATTACTGGTACCTAAAAGGCAAAAGCGTAGAACTGATTTCAATGAAAAAATCAGTTCCCAATATTCGGAACAGATGTTACTTTAGCCACAATATGTAGTATGAATGATTTGTCAAAATGGCCGAAATATCTATATTTAACCTTCAAAAATTACCATGCGGTATATCCAAGAATTCCAATATTACAAGCCTAAGGAAAAAGAAGAAAATGCTAATCAGCTACAACATTAATTGAAAGATAAAGAGAATAATATTACTCAATTAAACTCCAGCAGTGAAACTTATTCAACTTATAGATCTTACCAAAATCAATTCACTCAGTCCATCTGCCTATCTCGACGTTCAAATCAAGAAAGAGATCGATTATTCCTTCGGTTCGAACAAATCACCAATTCTACCTGGGTTTTTTCAAACTGTTCTTGGTTTTTCTCTATTGAAAAACACTTGGAAAAAACACAGCTTGAGACATGAATACAACTGTCACGATACCATTTTCACGAGACGATAATGATGGCGCTGTCCCATAGTTCACGATCGGCCGTGACTAATGACCCGTTCCACCGTAAGATAACCGGAATAGTTATGAGAAATTGATTATGTATAAGGAAGTAACGAAAAATTCGTTACAATATTTGTTGTCCCATTGTTTTATATGAAACCGTTCAAAAGTTATTGAGATGAGGGTACCATTCAGATCCGCACTTATACTTGACATTTCAAATGCACATTGTGAGAAAAAAATCAAACGAAATGATAAAAACAATTAGATGGTTGGAAAGAGAATTGAACTATCTCTTCAACGATGTGCCACATGACCCCCCATGCTATTGAAAATTTCAAAAATGATCTCCCGCGCCCCGCGCCATCTATCGGGCAATCACAATGTCTTTTATTTCAAAACGTAGTATCGGTGATATGATACATTACCTTTCATTTTTCATTGTTCTACGTCGAACCGTTCAAAAGTCAATAGGGGGGGGTCTATAAAAAGTCACCCTGTATAAGTATAAAACATATTCCAAAATACAGAGTGGGCCATTGAAAACGAAACAGACGTTTTCTCGAATTCGACTCGAATGCAAGTACAACAAAAACCTGCATGAGATAATTTCTTTCGCCAAATCGCAATTGTGGACGTCTATCAGTGTCGAACTGATCTTTGATTGAACGACATTAGAGTGAATTACTCGACTAAAGCTGCTGAATATCTTTCCGCAATAAAGGTGTATACGATCGCGGAAAGGGTTGAAATAATATTTTTTTTAAGAATGATGAGTGCGGTAACCGTGCAGTTAATTTGTTCAATGAAACACATCCACATAAACTTGTTGCTAGAAAATACGTTCTAGAATTAGTGCAAAAATTTCGTCAAACTGGATCAGTAGCCAACAAGAAACGAGACCCAGAACGTGAATTTCCGTTGAGAAATGAAGCTGTTGAAGTTGCACTTTTAGGACAAGTTCATGCAGACCCAACATTGAGCACAAGGAAATTGGCTAGTGTTACCAATATCAGTAGAACCAGTATCCGCCGAATCCTGAAACATCATAAATACATTTGGTACACCAATTGAATAAAATGATTTTGATAGGCGACAAGAATATTGTGAAATTATGACTACGAGAATGGATGCCGATGAGAATTTCCTTTTCAACATCTGTTTTTCTGATGAGTTCGTTTTTAATTCGACTGTGAATCGTCATAATTGTCGTTATTGGTCAGATGCCAATCCACATGTTTCTCACGAAGTCCATACTTAAACTCCCCAAAAACTCAATGTCTGGGCCGGTATTTCTGGGGACCGTTTGATTGGATCAGTGTTTGTCGACGGTAACCTGACAGGAGAAACTTATTTGGAATTATTGAATGAATTTGTTTATCCACAATTGGTAGACATCATTGGAAATGACGATCGTTACCATGAAGACCACTTGATATTTCAACAAGACGGGGCACCTCCACATTATGCACATCCTGTTAGGGCATTTTTGGTTATAATGTTTTCTGGAAGTTGGATTGGAAGAAGAGGCGAGTGGCCAGCCAGATCTCCAGATTTGACCCCACTCGACTTTTTCCTGTGGGGTCACTTGAAAAACAACATCTTTGCAACTGAACCAGAATCTCTGGAAGATTTACGAAGGAGAATTATTAAAGAATGCCGTCGACTCACGTCGGAAATCCTACGAAATGTGAGGTCTCGTTTTGAACAGAACTTGTACTATTGTATGGAAATGGATGGTAGACAGTTTGAACATTCAGTTCATTGACAATAATAATTATTGCGACAATTGCTTTATCAGATATTGTTTTTATTGTTTGAGTGAATAAGAAGTGATTTCCCAACTGTTCCTATATCTCGAAAACGAATCTATAGAATAATTAATTTATTTTTGTTGTTTGATATTGGGAAGAAAAATACCTTTCAAATAAGGTTTCACTTGCCATATGTTGCCATTTAAAAATTTAGGGGTGGCGGTCACAGCTCCGAGGCATGGAATGTATTTCGGATGAATTTCATCGCGATCGATGTCCCCTTCGAAAATGTGGTTGATGTGTCCGAGCGTTTTTATATAATTCGGTTCTGCCAACATACAGAGCCGCTGTTTCGTTTTCAATGGCCCACTCTGTATATAATAACAATTTGATTACTGGCGAATTCGTTCGGGGTATAATTCTAATGCTCCAACTTTTCTTTGCCATTTCTTTTTCTAATTCGAAAATTTCGACACAAATAAATACGTTACTAAAAAAGGCAGCTGGCAATGATAATCATTTTTCTCATCTTTAAGTGCGCCTACCTGATAAGCTTGGAATTTAAATTCGTAATTTTTTTTATTTCATTTTTCAATGTAAACATTTTAATCTCCGATCAAGTTGAGGAAATAGATAGGTAATGCCTAAATATATATCGTGTATTCATTCATTTTCATTATACACCGTGACGGATGGAACATTAGAAATATTTGGAGAACGGAACAGACAGATCTTTTCGAAAATTTGTGGGCGTGGATAATCAAACATGCAAAGTGAACAAAACTACTACTCAACTGGAAAGACTGGAGGGCGTCTAAATAGAGCACAAAAAAGCCATTCGACAATCCCAGAGAGATAGCTGGCGTACCTACTGCGAGAACGTCAACACAATGCCCTCAGCGGCTAGGCTCTACGAAGTTATCTCCAAAGATTTAGGGCAGGGAGCTGGTGCATAGCCCCTAGCTGATGGACAGGAAACTACACCAGCGGAGAAAACCTGCATCACCTGATCTTCACACACTTCCTCGGATCAGAAGGTGGAATGGGCTGTGGAGACTTTCTCTCCATTCGAATCACCAGGGGAGGATGGCATATTTACAGCCTTCCTCCAGGAGGGTCTGGTTATTATCATACTCCTGTTAATTGAGATAATCCAATCCTGTCTTGCTTCAGACTACATATCCCACATATCAGAGGCATAGAGACCACTCATTCCAGAACTTGTGGAAATTGACTATTCTCAAGCCTAGGTGTACTCACCCACAGCCTATCGTTGTAGTGGATCGACACAATTGCTGCAGAGAAACCTACAGCAGAAGCAACAATATGTCTACCAAGAAGGAAACTCCACAAAGCTTTCCACCATTTTATTTATAGGATGGGGAGAGTACTGAAGTACTGACTGTACGCCAGTCAAAATAGACTGCCAATTCACAATAATCACAAACATTTCTTTAGCACTGCCGGATGTTGAGGCATCCAGAAAGACTAAATATAAAAATTTGCACACTCATCCGGTGACCGAAAATTACTCAAATTCGCATAAAACGTTCATTAGCAATATCTCCCTGGAAAAAATTGCAAACATTGTGCAAATTGCAGGTATATTCCCTAACTTCTTTTCTACATCCCTTGTAAAATTTGCACACGCAATTTTCAACCGGAAATACGAATAATCCTTGATTATGTTGTAATTAGCGCTAATTCTGGATACAAAATTGCAAACATTGTGCAAATTTGTGGTAAAATCATGGTTCCGTCACCCCTAGAATGCTTTGAATTTGCAAACTTTCCATGTGTACGGAACATCCAAAAATTATGGATAACGCTAAACACAGAGTCAGGGGCAAAGTTTCAGGGGTCACGAAATTGCAAATAATGTTTTCGTCACCAATTGAGTTTGCACTTTTTTCAGTATCGCAGAAGATGGCGGAAATGAACATTATTGTTAGAAGCAATTTTCGCAAATGCCACAAAATTCCAAACTTTGTGCAATTTTTTCTCAATGTTCTGGAATGCAAACAAGTCTATCTATTAATTTGCAACCCTATAAAACGCCGGGAAAACAGGGCAATAGAATATTATCAATTAAGACGATTTTCGCGGGTGACACAAAATTCCAAACTTTGTGCCATTTTTTTCTCCAAGATCTGGAATGGCAAACAAGTCTACCGATAAATTTGTACCTAATGGAATATTGTCAATTGAGTCGATTTCCGCGGATGACCCGAAATTCCAAACTTTGTGCATTTTTTTCTCAAAGTTCTGGAGAGGCGAACAAGTTGACGTATGAATTCACAAACCCATAAAACGTCGGCAAAGCAGGGCAATGGAATATTATCAATTAAGGCGATTATCGCGAAATGTTAATCTTTTTGCAATTTTTGCTCAATAATTGAATCGGCTTTTATTATGAGAAGATAAATTATTCAAGGACCAAATTACCGGAGCCGGTAATTTTTTCGACATTATAAGCGAATTGTCAAGTTATATCGTCATTTTCATGATATCCGATAGTGAAATTAGACGATTCCACCGAATGGTTATATCAGATGATAATATTGTATAGGTCCAACACATAGTTTTACTTGATGGTTTTCTAACTGGAAATACCACTTAATAAGACATAATTGTCTACTATTATTTAGTATTTGTATGTACATATAATCATTCAGTAGATATTACGTAATGAAATCATTCAGTACAATTATTTGATATTAACATTTGGTAAATTCATGTAACATAGCCATCTGAGTTACAATCTCACTGTACATTTGATCAGAACGTCTGAATTACTATATGATTCACCATATGGTAATGTAAAATTTCGATTTTTTTTTGAGTGACACTCTTTTGGCATGTTTCGTACACTCTTGTTAAGTTTATACCCATGAAGTCAAGTCTAGAACACTGAATTTTGATTGGAGTTACTCAAATTGAGTAATCAGCACTTACCTATAGTCTGAAACACTTAAATCAAGTCTTTATAACAGTTTTTGCAAATCTTGACCTTTTTTTCAATAAAACCATAGAGTTTACATTAGAGAATACTGTACTTCGAATTCTTCTACATTTTACGAGCTTTATTCCATAATGCTCTGAAAAACAGATAAAAGGCGAGATCACAAACTCACAAATTTGCTTCATATGTGCTTGAAGTTGAAATATAGTGATGAAATATTATGTATGTATAGTTTATATTGGAGGAATATTATATTGCCCGGCTTTCCCGATATTTCATAGGGTTTCAAATTCATACGTAGACTTGTTTGCCATAGCAGAACTTTGAGAAAAAAATGCAAAAAGTTTCGAATTTTGTAGCATTTGCGAAAATTGCTTCTAACAATAATGTTCATTTTCGCCATCTTCCGGGATACTAGAAAAGGTGCAAACTCAATTGGCGACTTAAAATTATGCGACCAAAGTTTGCAAAGCACGAAAACATTGTTTGCAATTTCGTGACCCTAAAACTTTGCCCCTAAGACTGTTTTTAGCGTTATCCATAATTTTTTGATGTTCCGTTCACATGACAAGTTAACAAACTTAAAGCATTTCAGGGGTGACGGAACCATGATTTTACCACAAATTTGCACAATGTGCTACCAGAATGCTATAGTTTTCCAAATATCAATTGCAGAAGCATAAAAAAGTCTTGCGGCGAAATCGTGTGAGCAGCAGTGGCGGAGATAACTAATTTTATTTAGATATTTTAAGATTTTAAAAATGAAAAAAAATATAAAGACAAGCTTTTATTTATACAAATACATTAAGAAAGAAAAATAATTTCTTTCATTGTTTGATGTAGGTTATTATTATATCCTAAAACCTATTTCGATCGGCACACATCAAGACCTTAGACGCTACTGGTTTTTAATCTTTCAGAGCTATTAAAACACAAATATAACGCGTGATTTATGACCTCCCATCGTAGAGACACAGCTGCCAGCATTATGTCCAACTTGATTGGTCCAGACGAATCGGTTGTACAACTGACAGCCCTCACTCGAGTCCACGTTGACTATCGGCTCTTTTGATGTACCGTTCGCCGACGGAATTATTACAGATTATTTTTCGTTCCGTTTTTTCGCATATACGCTCGTGTTAGCGAAGTGAGTTTCCATTTGCTCCCTATAGAAACAGCTTCTGCAATTTATATTGGATGGACTTTACCAATTTGCTACTAGAATTAGCGCTAATTACAACGTAATCAAGGATTATTCGTATTTCCGGTTGAAAACTGCGTGTGCAAATTTTACAAGGGATGTAGAAAAGAAGTTAGGGAATATACCTGCAATTTGCACAATGTTTGCAATTTTGTCCAAGGAGATATTGCTAATCAACGTTTTATGCGAATTTGAGTAATTTCCGGTCACCGGATGAGTGTGCAAATTTTTATATTCAGTCTTTACTGGATGCCTCAACATACGGTAGTACTAAAGAAATGTTTGTAATTGATGTGAATTGACGGTCTATTTTGACTGGCCTACTAGCAGAAAATCTGTAATGGTGGTGTTTATTGATATAGAGTGAACATTTGACAACACGTCGTTTGAGTCCATCCGCCACATTGCGGTGGAGCATGGGATCGGTCCAACCTTGATGAGGTGGATCAAGGCTGAGCTATCGAAGCGAGTGGGAAGAGTCATTATACAGTGCTTTTCTTCAATGCTTTTTATTTTTCGAAGGAGTCAACTCAAAAGATTGAAACTTGGTGATGCATGAATATTATATTTTGGAGAATAATTGATAGATGAAACTTTCAAGATGGCGACTGGGCGCCATCTGGGAAAACAAATTGAACTAAAAGGGGGGGTCTTGTGACACATCCTTTTGAAGCTCCTGGCCAATACTTCACAATCCTACAATATAAAGTCAATATCTTCGACTACTGCAAAATGACGGAACATTTAATAATTGCCTGAATACATCGACGTTTAACTTCATAATTTGAGGAAAGAAGCTGAGTTCACTTCAGAAGATGCTCGAAATGGTTGCCTTGAACGGTTTGACATAAGAACAGCCTACCCGATATTTCACGCCGTACATTTTCGAACACAGTAACGTCGATATTTCTACAAATATTTATTATTCTCTGCCGTATATCCAATATTGAAGCAGGTTCAGTTTCGTACACCTTTTGTTTCGAAAAGCCTCATAAAAAAAGTCTACAGGTGTCAAATCTGGCGAGCGGGCTGGCCATTCCGTAGGACCTCGACGGCCAATCCAACGACCAGGGAAAGTATTATCCAAATAGTTTCTTACTTGTCCGTAGAAATGTGGTGGTACTCCATCTTGTTGGAATACAATATCCATATCGAATTCATCAGGATTCGCTTCGACGATTTCGGTGAATAGAGGGTCAACAGTATTTTCTAGCATATTCAAATACAGTTCCCCTGTTAAATTTTGTTCAATGAATAGAGGTCCTACAATATGGTTTCCCAATATTTCTACACAGACGTTAATTTTTTCTGGATATTGAGTATGAGTTTTCCGGAAAATGTGAGGGTTGGTGTCACTCCAATAACGGCAATTTTGTCTGTGAATCTTGCCGCTGAGATAAACTATAGATTCGTCAATTAAACAAATATTGTGGAGATAGGTAGGATGCCTTGCAATGGTTGCCGTCATAATTTCGCAGAATTCTGTTCTTCGATCAGGGTCATCTTCAGTTAACTGGTGTACCATTTTGATTTTGTATGAATGATACTTATTCCTCTTCAAAAGTCTCCACACAGTAGAAGGACGCACCTCACAAACATTCGCGACGGAGGAAGTAGACTGTTGAGGATTTACTATCATCTCACCAATTATTTGAACTTGCTGTTCTTCCGAGATGGACGGATGACCTGGGGGCTTTTTGTTCTGTACACTACCGGTAGTTGTAGATTTGGTTACAAGTTCTCTTAAATATTTTCTACAGATAGGACTTCGGGAAACGATCATTGAAAATCATTTTGGTTTCGTGATAGTTACGCGTCGCACCGCAAATAAAAATCGCTTCGATTTTTTCCTCAAATGGACCAGAATTGACCATTTTAGAGATAGTTCACGTGGTACCTAATTACTAGTAAAACCGAAAACTAAATGAGAATATTCCAACTGAACAATGATGTTCGTTGTCGTACTGACATTTATTGTCATTTTTTGTTAAAACAAAAAATAACCTAGATGTATCGATATTAATGTGTTTGTATGCAGGTAATTATTGAATGTTCCGCCATTTTGTAGTAGGTGAAGATATTGACTTTATATTCTAGGGTTGTGAAGTATTCGTCAGGAGCCTCAAAAGAATGTGTCACAAGACCCCCCTTTCGATTTAATTTTTTTTCCCAGTTGGCGCCCAGTCGCCATCTTGAAAGTTTCATCTGTCAATTTTACTCCAAAAAATAGTATCCATGCATTTTTTTCATCATCCCAAGTTTAAATTTTTTCAGTTGACCCGTTGAAAAAATAAAAGGGGGGTGGGGGACATTAAAGAAAAGCACTGTATACTGCAAGCTGACTTGCAACTTGCACCAAGAAGGCGATCTGTTCGTATTGGGCCTTCGCTGATACTTGTGGCCTGATACTTAGAGCCCCATCTGACATTAACGTACGGATCCAGCATTTGGTACCACAGAGGGCAAGAAAATAAGTGTCCCTATTTAATAAGGAACATATCCTCAATAGACCAGAGTCGATGATTTTTGAAACCAAAAAAAATTATTGTAGAATGGAACTCATTGGAGAGGGAAGAGAATATAATAAAAATGAAAGGAAAAATAATTTACGGGTGATCTGAGGTCGGGAAGTGGAAGGGGGTGAGTTTTTAAGGGTAAAAAACGGTTTATCTCGATTTCATATGGAAAAACATTTTTGGTTTTTTATTTTTACCTTTTACAAAAAAAAAAATCACGAAATTTGGTGAAAACATACTTTTTTTATGTCCCAAACACACTGTAATTTTTTTATTTAAAATATTTATTTTTCCACCTTACTCTGACTTAATATCGAAAGAACACCCTGATTTTGAATCAGGAATTCTCCCGTCAAAATATCAGGTTTTTAAAAAAAGTCGGTGGGCTTTTTGTTCGTCGAAATCTCTACTTTCTGATAGTGTAAAAAAAATATACATTACTATCGTAAATGTTCTCAGAAAATGCAAAGCAATAACAGGTATTAAGGCCCAGACCCTCCTAGCCCCTTTCCCACTTCTCTATGAAATACCTTTTAATGGGCTAAAATTTTCCGTAGGTCACTCAGGTATATAAGTTATCCTAAAATAGCAATAAATAGGCATCTACGCATATAATTTAAAGAAGATTCTACAACTTTCTCAAAATATTGTAGATGTCTTATTAAATTCGGATTCGAGTTTTTTTCGTTTCTTTGCATTTTCTGTCACAGTAATGTACTTTTTTTTCATACCATCAGAAAGTAGAGATTTAAACGAACAAAAAGCCTACCGACTTTTTTAAAAAAGCTGATATTTTGACGGGAGAATTTTCGATTGAAAATTAGGGTGCTTTTTCGACATTGAGTCAAAATAAGGTGAAAAAATAAATATTTTGAATCAAAAAATCTACAGTGTGTTTGAAACATGAAGAAAAAGGTTTTTACCGAATTTCGTGAAAAAAAAATTGTTGTAGAAGATAAAAGTAAAAAACAAAAAACTTGGTTATTTGAATTTTTCACATACATTTTGGGGTTATGTGGAAAAAACATTGGAAAAAAAAATGTAGATCTTACCATCACCTACAACTTTGTCCTCTTTAGTTTTTCCATAGAACCTGTAGTTTTGCCGGAAATCGAGATAAACCGTTTTTTACCCTTAAAAACTCCTACCCCCTTCCACTTCCTCAGATCGCCCGTAAACTATTTTTCCTTTCATTTTCATTATATTCTCGTTCTTCTCCAATGGGTTTCATCCTACTATTATTTTTCTTCACTTTTTACCATTTTCAAAGGCTTCAGCACTGGTCTACAAACAAGCGAGTTATAGTTGAAATCGAACAAGACAACTTTTAGTGTTATTTTTTTTAACTTATCGCATTTAACGAATGGTCAGATATCCGATCCATGTTTTGAGCTGACAAGAATGAATTCAAATATATCTTCAGATAAATTGGGCTACTATTATTTTCCCAACCAAATTGATGAGATTTGAGTCACGAGGTCTGTAAATATAGTCCAGACAGAGTCTCACCAGCAATTTTCACTGGAATCCAAATGATATTTTCGATTGAGTCAGGTTTTGGAGAGACCTATGATATCAATATTTTCATTTTCGTCGAATTTCGTAATTGAGTCGAATCCTGTGAATCAGAACCAATCTGTTTCACAATATCTGCAAAAAACAATAGTTGGAAGTCATGAATATATTTTATTATCTATCATAATATCTTTTGGAAACTTGAATCATCAAGATATTCAAATTGTTTGAAAATGTTGATGACCGATAAAAATATAATTCATGACTGGCACCTGGTTCATGAAGATATTTTTGATAAACGAATAAATCAGATGAAAAATATTTGTAATAAAAATTTATACTAATCATTCACTGAAATATATTTTTTCAGGCTTGGAGGTCAGTGTTTTCTGTGCTAGCATCGTATTATGTGGGGGAACTTACGAAAGATTCTCCAACTATATATAAAATAATTCTGATAGGAGCTCTGTCTTACCTGGTAACAACTTTCATCGCCAATATTTTCTTTTTGGTGGCACTGATACAGGTAAGTGCAAATACTAACTGATGGATGTATGCAGGTTTTCCACATTGCTTTCCAATGATCTCGTACACAAGTTTTCATCAAAAATTAAAGGCATTTTCATTCAATATCATTGTTAATTTTCTGTCGGTCTTATATTTCAAAATATTTTTCCGACCTTGAATTAAAGCTAGTTCCGGAATTAAAAAAAAGATAGTGTGGGAGAATGACTGATTTCGACAATGTATGTGTTACGAAATTCATAGCTTGAGAAGCTGCTGATATTATTTTTTTCAGACATGGCCCAACACATTATTACCGTATATACTCATCGAAGGTATAGAACTCAGCATTCAAGTCTTTCTCTTAATTTCGGTTTCAACATTTCTGGAAGCACTGGATGCTAATGCTATTCTTTGGCTTTCCGTGCCATCAATAATTTGCATTATTGGTAAGTACACCAATGTGTAGGTGATTGTTTTTTGTGTTTTTTTATGATATATACAGGGTGACTCAGGGGTGCGTGCATGCTCCATAACTCTTTTTATCCAAGCTATCGACTTGATTTTTTTGAGGCACATTCTCAAAATATTTCTATTTATGTGCCAAATTAAAACAAAAGATTCCCTTTGAAAAATAAATAGGTCTTTTTCCATAGCTTTTTTCTCAAATGTCGTTTGTTGCACAGATATAGGGTGTTGAATATGAAAAATTGAAAGTATTTTTTATTCATAACTTCCACACTTTCGAAATTTTTTAAATTACATCGGAAGAAATTTTTTGTTTGATGAGTGCTTTATTTTGAAAAAAACACATTTTCAGTTGCCACCAGTGGCGTACAAGAAAGGTATCATGGTCCCTTTTCTCCCTTATTTTTTACGCCACTGGTGAAATCGATAAAAATAATTGATTTTTCGCACTCCTCATTCAATTTTGAGTAAAAAATGTTGAATTGTTTGAATCCGAAAAAACCAACCGTTTTCAAGATAATTCCGCTTTTATGAATACAAACATACGAGTAATGAAAAAATTGTTCGGCTGAAGCGAATTTTACAGTCTTGATTACTGGTTCAAATAACAACTAGATATTCTACCAAAAAAATTTATGACACTCTCTAATGCATTTTTTCACAAAGCCACTTTCTTGCACAGGTACAGTGTGTTGAAACTGGAAAATAAAAGACATGTTTTCTCGTAACTTTCATGGTTTTGAAAAAAAAAACAATCAAATTTGAAGGTATGCTTTCCTTCAATGGGTGCTCTGTTTGAGAAGAAACTAGTTGTCACAGTGACGTGCAGAAGAGTACTATAGTTTCTTTTCCCACCTCACATCCCACGAGACTGATACATTTTTAGTAAAAAGTGTATAACCCTTCCAAAAATCAATTTTGATTATGAAAACAACATGTTAACGATTCATTAGATCTTATTTATTAAAGTGGTTTTGCACTGAATTCCCACTTCCCACACAATTAGAACAAACAGAAATACACTTTTGATGTGCATTTTTTTCAACTCATTCACCATAATATTGGAATAATGTAAACATTTCTCTTATGGAAATGTGTAATAAGAACATTCTGTCGAACTCATTCTCTAAGTGCTTTGAAAGGACCCGATTGAAAAGGAAAAAGCACAACAAAACCATTCCGTATACAGAAAAATATTCCAAAATGATATCCAGGTGAAGTAGAAAATTGAACTAGTTTACATCATTATTTAAGTAAAATAAAATTTTAGTATTTTTTTGGACAGAGTAGTAAATACAGTTCCTCAGAAGAAATTTTTCCACTTCAGTGAGCTTGCAGATATGCATTTTATTTATTCTATGTGTCTTGGAAATTCAAGGGCTTCCTTGAGAAAATATCAAAAATTATATCCGCATAGGCGACAACCTAGTAAAAGGATATTCACTTCCTTACATCGAAGGTTGAGTGAAAATGGGTCTTTCACGACCAATATGAGATCGACAGAAAGACCAAGATCAGCCAGAAATGTTCAGGCAGAAGAAAGGGTTCTCGAAAATGTATATCAAGACCCCTCAATGAGCGTTCGAAGAATTGGTTTGGCAGAAAATGTATCCAAATCTTGAGTTCACAGGATATGTAAGGAACAACAACTTCAACCAATCCATTTGGTCAAAGTGCAAGAACATCGTGCTGGTGATCACCGAGGACGATTAGAGTTCTGTATTTGGATTATCGTGAAACATGAAAATTATGCTAGATTCATTAACAAAATATCGTTCACAGATGAAACAACATTTACCAGGAAAGGTATTTTCGATCAGCGAAACGCACATGAATATGCAACAGAGAATCCACATAAAACTATAGAATACCATTTCCAATATTCCTTTTAAAATAAAGATTTGGTATGGAGTAGTAGTCGATAACCTATTGGACTTCTTTGAAATCGAAGGAGCACTGAATGGACATAAATATTTCGATTTCCTGAACAATAATCTTTCTGAATTCTAGGAAGATATAAATTTACAAGATCGACAACAATTATGGTTTATGCATGATAATGCACCCCCATTCCCCCCATTACACACTGTCAGTGAGGGAATAGCTACATTTTCATATTCATAACAGGTGGATTGGTCGCGGCAGAGATGCACCCCCTAGTTGGCCTCCCCGAAGTCCAGACTTAAATCCTCCAGATTTTTATGTTTGAGGAGAACTAAAACATAAAGTTTATCTAAGACCCATACACACAATAGAGGAGTTGCGAGAGAGACTTCAGGAGAACATGGAAAGGATGCAGCTGAATGAAAATGTTCTAAGAAAAGTCAAATTCAATTTCCTCAAAAGGGTTACAGCTTGTATCCAAAAAATGGTGGACACTTCATGGTGGACAGTTT
Source organism: Gonioctena quinquepunctata (assembly GCA_018342105.1). Lineage (NCBI taxonomy): Eukaryota > Metazoa > Arthropoda > Insecta > Coleoptera > Chrysomelidae > Gonioctena > Gonioctena quinquepunctata. The sequence goes on along the minus strand of JAFIRS010000033.1, from coordinate 1,651,656 downwards.
ATGAGATAAAAGGATTGTGAAGGAATCGTTCAATAAATAGATTCTATAGTCTACTACTTTTATATTTAAGAAATTTCCATGACACTCTTCTTGTACGCAACTGATTTTTTTTCAAAATGGAGCACCCATTTAAGGAAACCATCTCTGCAAATTTGATTGAATTTTTTTGAAATCTATGATAGTTATGAGATAACATGTCTTTTATTTTCCAGTTTCAACACCCTGTACCTCTGCAAGAAAGTAGCTTCGTGAAATAAAAACTTTTTAACCAAAGATTAAACCGACGAAAAACTCAACTGAAAAGCAAAAAATAAAATAAACCTTCTAAGTCTAAATGATAATTGTGCTCCTAAACTAAGGTAAGTAACTGATTTTGAGTCGGCGCCAAACAAACAATTATCGAAGATCATTATCTATGAAAGAAGTCATCAAAACGCAGCCGTGCATCTCGCTGCCATCATTTTACGCTTCACCTAATTCAATTGCTAGTTTGTTTGGCGCCGACTCAAAATCATTTACTTACATTAGTTTAGGAGCACAATTATCGTTTAGACTAAGAAGGTTTATTTTATTTTTTGCTTTTCAGTTGATTTTTTCGTCGGTTTAATTTATTGTTATGAAGTTTTTATTTTTTACTTTTCAGTTCCGTATTTCGTCGGTTTAATTTTTTGTTAAAAAGTTTTTATTTTTCAATTTTTTGTGGCTAAAATCTACCAATTACTACCTACTTGTTTTTTGATTACTTCCCAAATACTTACTTACCCACCTTACTTCAACTATAACCAGTTAAATAATATGATTATCTACTTTTACTATTTGTTGTAATATAAATTATTTTCGTTGTTCTGGTTAGTTTATTTCATTACTTTGTATATCATTCCATCCTCTCATAAAATATACTGATTTTGACGGAATAAGAATAATGTCAGTAGCGATCTGTCATTGTCAACTACGTATATGTGTGCTGATGTTCACTAGTGAAAAATCAATTATCCCCTATTTTTCTAACCGTAAGGGTGGCTAATTCCTTTCGAAATCCAAATATAAGGTATACCCTATCTATTAAAAAAAAAACATCCAAATCGAAGTACCCAGTACAAAGTTATGCCTGATAGAATCGGTTAACGGACCAGAATTCAGAGGGTGAGTGATCAATATCCTTCATTTCGCTACCCTTAGGGGTGGATTTCATCTTTTAAATTCGAATGAGACCAAAGTCGAAGTACACCCTATCCACTGAAAAACGAATTATTGGAATCGGACGCCTCAGTAAAAAGTTATGCGTGATCATACATAAAAAAATATGATGAAAAAACATAAAATATACGGGTCGAATAGAGAACCTCCTCCTTTTTGGTTTCGTCGGTTAAAAATGCATGTGAAAGTGTCATTGATTTTTTTGGTAGAATATCCAGTCGTAATTGGAACCAGTAATTGGGATTGTGAAATTCACTTCACCTGAACATTTTTTTCATTACTAGTATGTTTGTATTCATAAAAGCGCAATTATCTGAAAACAGTTGTTTTTTGCGGATTCAAACAATTTTACATTTTTTACTCAAAATTGAATGAGGAATGCGAAAAATTAATAATTTTTCTGATTTCACCAGTGGCGTAAAAAATAAGGGAGAAAAGGGACCATGATACCTTTCTTATACGTCACTGGTGGCAACTGAAAATGTGTGTTTTTTTTTTAAACTTTCCTTCAAATGTAATTGTAAAATTCTCTAAACTGTGGAAGTTATGAATAAAATATATTTGAAATTTTTCATATTTAACACCCTCTACCTCTGCAACGAACGACACTTGAGGAAAAACATTGAGAAGTCCTATTTATTTTTCGAAGAGAATCTTCCGTTTCACTTTGGCACCATTGTTGTAAATTGTTAGTTACGTAATAGAATGCCCAGGCTATTCAGTGAAGTGCGGTGTGGGGTTCTTTGGACCGCCTTGCTAGATTCAAATTTATTTATGTTTCAAGAAAAGGTTTTTTAGAAATTTTAAATTTGAATGGACGCCAGAAGTTTTTATTTAATTAGGATAAAAATTCAAACTTCCTATCCAATAATGATTGAAAATCAAATAATGTTTCGTTCTGTAAATCAGTACAACAATAAAACAAATACGAAATTTTTACTAGTCTATTAACAAAGAATATATACAAAAGTTTCTGCTATGTTACAATTGAGTTTTGAGTTTCTCCTATGTTGTTATACAATTCCAACAACGTATTGTTTAACTTTGCTGAACCTGTCGGTTTTATCGACGACAATGTACCTCTGATTGAGCGGAGTTTTGTAGCTCGTAGCTAGACTTGGCGTACTCGTGTGGCTCGCAATCAGGACGTACCAATGGCTGCTGGGCGACCAATCAGGTTGAAGAGATTATCATCAACTTCTCATCCATGGAATGATTCTCCTTAGCAATACGACATGAAAAACAATATTGTTGGTGTCAGAATGGTTTCATTAAGCATTCAATTTCTTGGAATTTGGAATGTCTCAATATACTCTTCAACGCACCGTTGTTACAGATGAGTATAATCTCATTGAAAGATTGTTGCTAAAAATTAATCGAACATACAAATCAGCCTGTGCTAAGATTTGTCATTGATATTCAATCCTGAAATTGAAGAATCAAGTTTAAATTTTGACATAGACAAAAATTCATCTTTGCTCTATATAAAAAAAAAGGTTGTTCTGATCTTGATCAGCCAAGACTATGTATTACAAAAAATGAAAATCAGAATTCAGCACAATTAAGTTTGAAGAATTTGATATCCAAAAAATAACTTCAATTACAATTATACTCAGAGGAAGTATAAGAATTATCTTTGACAAATCGTCAAATACTTCTTCATAAAGTTTTCTGTATGATGGAATAATATTCCAAACCCCAAAGATTAAATATATACATATACCGTGTGTAACAGGATCATGGTACACCCCCCGTATCTCCTTTAGTTTTGAAAGTAATCGATTGAAATTTGGGATATCCCATATACATAATAAGCGGCACTTTTTGACCTACAAACGATTTCTTGTTCACTTTCGGTTTCGCCGGAAGTGATACCAACTTTCGATTTTTAAATAGAACACCCTGTATATTATTACATTTCTGAAATCTGCATGATTTTCTGAACCCAATGATACCACATAAGTGACATTTCAAACGTCAATATTTTTGATAATTAAATTTTCAGTTTTCCATTTAAGTGTGCCATGATGGTTCCGATTTATTCCAATCCACCCGTCTAATGCTAGAAAAATCGAAATCCCGTCAAAAATACTAAATTGCGTTTTTTATGAGCAAATAAAGTTCATCGTAATCGATTTTGGGGTAAAACTCAATTTAATCAAATGGAACCATATTGGTACCGTGGTACCATTTATTAGTACTATTAATGAGGAATTTATTCATACCAGCTAATAAAATGTGCGATAAATACCATCAAAATTACAGCTAAAAGAAAATAAGATAATACAATTACGTTGTTCTAATTTAATGCTAAGAAGTTACTAAGGTGGCTTTGAAATACAAAAAATGAACACAAAACATTACAACAATTGTTCGAAATGCTGTCCATTAACTTCAATGCACTTCTGAACTCGCATAGCTTCGAATGCCTGTTGAAGGTAAGCAGTTACTGAGGAGGCTTTGAAAACAATGAAATTATTCATTCAGATTGTCAAATAAATAGGTATTGGTTTATCAGTGTTTTTATTGTGAATTGGAAAAGTCTTTACATTCGTTGTTATTTTTATTCAAAATGCCCCACATTTATACAAGGGATGAAAAAGTGGACATGTTAATCATTTATGGGGAATGTAGAAAAAATGCCGTTGCGGCTAGAAACCTTTATGCCAACCGATATCCTGATAGACAATGTCCATTAAGGCAAACTGGGTTTGAATTGGAAATTAGTCACCAAACGGTAAGCCGAATCTTGCACAAACATAATTATAAATCTTTCAAATATCAATTGCACCAGCACCTGTACGAAAATGATTATGAACGTAGGATGGAATATTGCAATTGGATCTTGCAGAATAATGTGCAGTCAAACAATGCTTTTTTGGGAAGGATTTTATTTTCGGACGAGTCTAGGTTTACAAATATGGGATTATTTAACCAACAAAATACAAGATATTGGTCACAAGAAAATCAAAATTTATTGAGGGAGGGTAACTTTCAAGTGCGGTTCAGTTTCAATGTTTGGCTTGGAATACTCGGTCGTAGAATCATTGGTCCAATAATATTTGAAGGATGCTTGACTGCAGATAGATACTTAAGATTTCTGCAAAATTAAATTGAGGACAGGTTAACTGAATTACTTGTCCATCTACGACAGGGAATGTATTTCCTCCCCATAATTCAAGAATAGTAACTGATTACCTTCAACAGGCATTCCAAGAAAACGTAATTTCGACAAATGGTCCTGTGCGATGGCCTCCAAGGTCACCTGATTTGACACCTCTTGATTTCTTTGTTTGTTTGGACATTTAAAAAACATTGTCTATGCAACCGCCGTTACAACCCGCGAAGACCTGGAGTTGCGAGTAAGACGGGCAATTAATAGTATAACGGCCCAGCAATTAGCGAACGTTCTTCAAGAAACAGCTATGCGAGTTCAGAAGTGCATTGACGTTAATGGACAGCATTCAGAACAATTGTTGTAATGTTTTGTGTTCATTTTTTGTATTTCAAAGCCACCTTAGTAACTTCTTAGCATTACATTAGAACAAAGTAATTGTATTATCTTATTTTCTTTTGGCTGTAATTTTGATTGTATTCATCGCACATTTTATTAGCAGGTATGAATAAATTCCTTATTAATACTACTAATAGATGGTACCATGGTACCAATATGGTTCCATTTGAAAAAATTGAGTTTCACCCCAAAATCGATTACGATGAACTTTATTTGCTCATAAAAAACGCAATTTAGTATTTTTGACGGGATTTCGATTCTTCTAGCATTAGACGGGTGAATTGGAATGAATCGGAACCATCATGGCACACTTACATGGAAAACAAAAAATTTAATTATAAAAAATTAGATGTTTGAAATGTCACTTATGTGGTATCATTGCATTCTGAAAATTATGTAGATTTCAGAAATGTAATAATATACAGGGTGTTCTATTCAAAAATCGAAAGTTGGTATCACTTCCGGCAAAACCGGAAGTGAAAAAAAAACCATTTGTAGGTCAAAAAGTGCCGCTCATTATGTATACGGAATACTTCAAATTTCAATCAATTATCTTCAAAGCTTAAGGAGATACAGGGGGTGTACCATGATCCTGTTACACACGGTATATGATCGCTTCACCTAGGTCAGGAGCAAAAATCACAGATCTGTGATAATTATCACCAAATCAGCAACTATACAAAAATACATCCAAAAGAACACAAAAAATGTATAGCATTCAACTATATCACATACTTCTTGTGATCGACACCTGAAATATATCCAAATGAAGTGTAAGTGATACCATAATGTTTGAAAAACCCTCTTTTAACCCCAATGATCCTGTCAGGGAAACCAATGAAAACAGATGAGACTGAACACATATATCTTGATTCAATTCGATAATATTACATGTGATATTTATAATTCCACCAGAACTCATTTGAAAAATAAATATGGTACTGTACTGAAATCGAATCATCTGCTTGACCTAAAATACTTTAATTGCTATTTATCGACCAAGGATTATCGATGAATCAGGATAACGAAATAATATGAAGAAATATTCCACGTTCACGTGAGACAATATTTCTACATGATATATATTTAAATGGTAAAAAATATTCCTACATACCTCGATATCACACTATAACTCACTGCTTTGAAATCACTTTCGCAGAAGAAAGGAAGATGCTCCAATTCATTGGTTATTTAAAAATGAACAAATTTTATTTCTCCACGCAATGGCTGACTAGCTCAGAACACACGATCTTCCGATCAAAGATGGAGAGGTAAGGGCCGAGAAAGCCTCGTCGCTTTCTTAAAAACCAAATAGTTAACTCTTCCTATGTGCTCGTCTTCTCTCAACTTTAATGACTGTTCACCGTTAGATGGCGCTAAGATTTGCAATAGTGATTCTTAGATTGGAATTAATAAGATAACTTGAGCTACTCTTAATTATTTTGTATCTCTGAGCATATCAATGAGAAATGTAACAGATATATCGTTACAATATATACATACATATATATATATATATATATTTATATATATATATATATATATATTTAAATATATACATTTTTGGATTCGCCACTAAATTATTTGCAATAGTTTTTTACTTATGTCAATTTATGTGTCAAAATAACGTCGGGCATAGACAGAACCATTCAAGATAACTCAACCAAATTTTTTCAGTCGATTCCTCAGGCTTCATCGCCTACTACTATTTTTTCGAAATAACAAACTACAAATGGCAATTATAGATTCTTCCAAATGCAACACCCTATTTATTGTATCATTGCATGGCACTTTCAAGAGCTTCTTGCCAAAATCGGGTCTTCATAAAATTTGCATGATTTGTTGCGAAATAAGAAATGTTGATGATTTTTTCGAAAGAGAAAGATAAATCGAGTCGTGAAATTTGACACCTTCATACAATTCTGGAAGGAATTTGTTTCGACAAATTGAAATTGTAATAAAAACAGGAGTACATCACGAATGGAAACAATTCCAGTAATCTTTACAGGAACAGAAAACAATGTAAAAATTTTGAGGGAAGGCTACTTATAAATGATCGAATGGATCACCATCATGTTCCACACGAGCTGCTATTCTTCTAAGTAAATGAGCTGCTAACTCTAGCAAGCATTGCTCCATCAGTTGAACGGAAGGCTTCCGTGATTCTGCAGTTGTTGGACGATCTCTGAAAACCCTTTCGTTTACGTACCCCCAAAGAGAGAAATCTAGAAGAGTTAGGTCTAGGAAACGCACGGGCCAAGGAGTAGTTCCTCCTCTGCCTGTCCAACGATTAGGATAGGATTGATCTAAAAATTTTCGCACTATATTATGCACTTCAGGACCATCGTATTGCAACCATATGGTCCTTCTGTTGTTTAAATCCACTTCTCCTAACATTCTGGAAAGGTGTTCGCGAAGTTCGTTCACCATTGAGCAAATTGTCGAAAAAGTAGGATCCAGTAATGTGATTTCCAATGATTCCATCCTAAAAATTAAGCTATCAGCGCTTCTGGTGATCAACAGTCCCCAGGCAGTGAGGATTTCCGATTGTATAATAATGCATATTATGTCTGTTGACCAACTTGTTGTTCTTGATCGTTGTTTCATAAAAAAACATAATTTTGTTCAAAGTATTTCGATCCTCATCAGTCATGCCATTTGAATACAAAACGCAACTCTATTTGCATAATCTTTACCATACAAGTCTTGATGTAAGTTCGGATGATAAGGGTGAAACTTATGTTCCAATATTATTCTGTTCACACTACTTTGTGGAATATCCTTAACCGCTGCTATTTCTCTAGTGCTTAGGTGAGGAGCATCAATAAAAGTTGCAACTCATTCCCTCATTGATCCGACCACCAACAATTTTCTTTTTGGTATAAGACACACTACCAGTGAGTTCAAACCAATTTCTCATATAACTTTTGGTATGAAGACACCCGTGGAGTTCTTGCTTCTGGATATTTTTTATGCTAGATTCTGCTTGATATTAGAGGATTCTTGTCAGCAGTAGACCAGTAGACAGTAGACCATATCAACTAATTATTCGCGAGTAAAATTCATTATTAACAATTAGACGTGTACAATTATTGAAAGTACACCGATTGCATTTTTTTTTCGAAAAAAACATACATTTTTTTTATTTTGCCACAAATCTTGCAAACTTTACGAAGCAGACCTCACAATCCCTATCGGCAAAAAGCTTTTGAAAAATGCCATGCAATAAGGAAATAAAATATAGGGTGTTGCATAAAAAAAGTCGAGTTATTGCCATTTGTAATTTGTCATCTTGAAAAAATCGTAGTAGGCGATGAAACATCGACTTCTAGTTTGCCTTCAACTCTAAAGATGCGCCGAAGTCAACGGAATCGTCTGAAAAACAGTTGGTTGAGTTATTTCGAATGGTTCTGAAAGTATGATTTTTTCTGTAAATCTATGCACGACGCTATTTTGACACATAAATTGATATGTCAAAAAACTGTTTGCAGATTAGTCTTAGAAATTCGGGTGGCAATTCAGTGGCGAATTCAAAAATGAAACAAAAATGGGTGGTTATCAATTAAAAAAATATACATAATTATTATATATTGACTATATACCTTTTTTTTCTCGAATAGAAAGTCCTCAAAATTTTTGAACAATGAAAATGCAAATGCTTCCGATAGGAAAAGTAGCTCTCATATACTGTGATAACTGTAATTGAAGAAAAATGGTGCGTGTACGAAAACAATTTTCCCTGATGCCCTTCATGATTTCTGAACAAATCCGTTGAAATTTCCACGATATCTTTTGATTTCAGCTCTGAATGTGTACTTTTTCTCTTATTCATTGATGCTATTTAAAGAAGTCGAGACCAAGGCCAAAGCAAAGAAAAAAGAAGCTGAAGACGAGAAAACTGCCAGGCCGACTAGTTCTGCAGGGAATGCTAGGAAATCCCTCAAAGCTATCCGATTGGAAACCGCTGAGAGATATAGGAATCGAACAACCCGATAGAAACTTTTTGTTATCGACAACTCATGTTACTTAGAGATTTTGTTTTGCATATGATTCGTACTAGCTGAACGCAATGGTAAAATATAATTTATATTTTTCATTTGGGATAATTTCTGTTAGTTTATATGAGGAAAGAAGTATGTGCATTACTCCAGTATACCCATTAATAAATTTATTCTCATTTGAAGTGGACCATTGGATGACAACATTTTAGTCATTCTAACAGCGATAAAAATGTACCTCATTTTTTATAACATTTAACAAACAATTAACTCCCAAACCAAATATATACAACATTATTGATCCTATTAATTTTCTTATAAAAACTTCATTCAATTTGAGCAATATACTCCTTCTTCAAACTTATTGAGTTGTTTGCCTCTTTACGTTAGAGAACCATCAAATTACTTGTCAATCAATAATATTTCTCTTGCTCCAAGAATATCAATCCGTTGTCAAAAGTTGGAGAACGCGCCCAACACGTGACTGGATTGACCAATAAGCAGCATTAACGCGGTTGATTGTGCGCATAGCCTGTGCCAACACGGGTATCTCTGGGTGCTTTTGGTCTTTGGGTTCTTGTAAACTGAACTGGAATAATACCCAATATTTACAGGTAAAGGTGTTTTATTGCGAAGTTGTCTATAAAAATGATCTAGATGAATATACAACAGACACTCAAGAAGCTCAAAATATTCGACAATATTATTGATAATTGCATAAAACCAAAAGGTTCAAATTGATAAACGAACCACGCAGATTTTTGTATTATTTGGAAGAAACCATTCCCTCTCGAACTAACAGGCCGAAGTCAAGACCAGAAGAAAAACTCCGTGCTTATCTCTGCCCGACAATAGATTTTTTTTTGTCGGTTCAAATTTCAAATAGACTATAAAAAACGGGTTGAAACGGCGCGATTTAAATCGAGGACGGAAGCTGAGAAGTATGCAACCACTTATGCGGCTTTCGGTGCCAAGGGTTGCCCCTGTTCAGTCGGTCAGGTGGATGAGTATGCTAGGAGGAATCCGGAATCCCCTGATGCAACAAACATTGTTTCGAGGGGGTGTTTCGCCACAAGACAGCGACAGACAAGACCGACCGCTATACATTTTGAAACTAGCATCAGTGTGAGTATTTCTTGCGATCGTACACACGCCCTGTCCTGGAATAATAATATTAGTCAGCATGGAGGTGATTTTGTTTTGGAAATTTACAACTTACCTAGGTGAAGTTTGATCGTAATTGTATGAGGCACATAGTCCGAAGATATATCATCCCAACCACCCTTTTTACGAATAGCTCATAATTTAAACTGATCTGATATCTTTGTATCAAATGATTTTGTGTATCGTGACAAGGAGATGTACGGATGGATAGAAAAAGTAAGTTGTTTTTTTCTAGGCTGAACACTGTGCGTGCTGAGCCGCGCAGGGAAGGACTACTTGGTTATTAATGATATATCTTCGGACTATGTGCCTCATTCAATTACGATCGAACTTCACATTGGTAAGAAATTTGATCAAAATTATCCCTTAATGGTCCCAAAACATAGTGGTCATGATTTTTTTTTACCCGAAATTGAGATTTTGAATTTTATGGCAGATGGGGAACTGATGTGACGCCACTGTGATGACTGTATTTTTGCCTCAGGAGTGTAATGAGTCACAATCGTTGTTTTTTCTTCTGCGAGAAGGAGCCGAATGTCAGCGTGAACATCGCATTTGGCAGGATTTCTTAACGACATATCTCACACAAACGGGCACCACACGGAGAGTTTTCGACTAGACGTCAAAACGTTACCCTATTATGCGCCGAGATACTTAGACTGTGATTTATGGGTGTCGATTTTCGTTTATTTCTTTTTAGCGGCCAATTTGAAAGTAAATTACAAAGTGGACTATCCAGAAGTAGATAATAAAGAGGTTAACAGGCCGATTATTTGAAAATTGTATAGTATACAGAGTGACCCATTTGAAAGCGGGCCACCACTCTAAAACTGTTATTTATTAGCCGATTCAGAAGTTTTTTTTTTCAGTAGATAGAGCATCAATAGTTCTAGTTGAATGCCATGAATTCGAAATAAAAATAAAAATTTCACGGCCTACTTCGAATTTTTTTCAAGGTCAAAAATCCAAAAAACATACTAGCAATTTTTTTTAATAAAATTTGACGACGCCACTGAATTTGTGATGCTTTCAAATGGGTGTGACCCAAATTCACGATGAAATTATTTTTTTCAACAGAAATATGGCATAAGTAAAATTCATATCACTTTATCAAAATATTTCGAATAGTCGTCATATAAATCACAATCTTGTTAAAAATATCATTTAAAATGCTCTTTCAGGTCGTTAGCAGTCGAATTTGTAAACAGCATTATTCAAAATGGCGTCAAATTATGTTTCTTCCAAACGTAACTCAATAGTATAGGAGATAGTTATGTCCATCAGAACACTGCAGTTTTTTGCCATAGAAATTAAATGTACATCGTTACATCAAATAGTAATCAATATTCAATAATCAATAATAACCAATATTGATAACATAAATGAACTACAACAAAAGAATAGATTAAAATGAGAGTGTCTACACATTAATTTTCGTTCTTTTCAACCAAATCCCGATTTAATTCGATACATTTATTCTACCATTTTTTAATGCTATCTAACCATAGGATTCGATCAACATTCGATCATTGGTTTGGGGTAATATTTGTGCAAGCCTGTCTTTCACGTAGTTCCTCTTTGGTGGTTGACAGTTATTCCAAATATCAATCTTAGTTTCATTCAAACATGCTTGGGATACCACATTTCAAAATTATTATTTTTATTAGGAGGCTTTGTAACTTCAGTTGCTATAGAGATGACAAGTCATCAGAACAATAGACGGAAAGACACAAATTTGTCAGTGTTAATAGTGAAGTTTATAACTCCTCAAGAACCTACACTAATGAAGAAGTATGGCTGATAATTTGACTTTGCAGGAGAAAATTGAAATAGAAAGACTTCGTGGTAACAACGACAGATCTGAAAGGAAAGTATGTAGAATTTTCAATAACATGCATCCGGAGCGTCGAAATATTAGCAGAGCTACAGTTGGCCGAATAAACCAAATTTTCAATCAGTATGGATATGTTTGTAAACATATTCTAAAGAATAATGATATTGTACAAAGACAGAGACAAAATAATTCTGAACGAATTTGAAATTATTTCAATAATAATCCGAAAACAAGTGTGAGAATGCAAGTTTGGACATTAACTTACCGCGTGAAACAATAAGGAGAAATCTTAGGAAATATAATAAGATGCAGAGCCCTTTAAACTAAAGTTTCTTCACACCTTAGAAGGAGGCGATAATGAAAAGAGGATGGAGTATAGTTTATGGGCTAAAGGAGAATATCTAAATAACAGGAATTTTCTGAAAAAAATGTTGTTCAGTGACGAGGCAACATTCACAACCAATGGAACAGTTAATTCTCAAAATACAAGGTACTGGACGGAAGAAAATCCACTTGGATAATAAATTGCAGAAGACAGTACTCACAAAAAATAAATGTTTGGTGTGGAATATTACATACCAAAATAATTGGCCCCCTTTTTTTTTCTGAAAGCAATTTGAATGGTCAAATTTTTTTGAATTTTTTGAAAAACGAATTATCTAACGCTATGGATGAACTTCCACTGGCAGAAGAGGCTCATCGTCTTTTTCAATTAGATGGCTGTTCCATCCACAATAGCAGGATTGTGAGAGATTGGTTGGAAGAAAATTTTCCTAATCGGTGGATAGGGCGAAATAGTGCATTGATCGAGTTTCCCCCCAGATCCCCGGACTTGACTCCATTGGAATTTTTTTATGGGGCTTCGTTGAAGAAAAAGTTCACAAACCTCGCCCAATTAGCAAAGAGGAACTGCGTGAAAGAATAGGACAGGCTTGCAGAGATATCAACCCAAACCAATGATCGAATGTTATGGTTAACATTAGAAAACGATACGATAAATGTATCGAATTGAATGGAGATTTGGTTGAACAGTCCGAAATCTAATGTGTAAGCACTGTCATGTCAATACATTCTTTTGTAGTAGTTCATTTATGTTATTAATATTTGTAATTATATTATTGGTTGTAAAGATGTGCAGTTCCATTCTTTGACAACAAACTGCAGTGTTCTAAGAGGCATAACATATCCCTCATAGGGCTATTATGTTCTGAAGGAGTATTTTAAACCATTTTATTTACAAAATTGTGATTTATATGACAACTATTTGAATTATTTCGATATTGATATGAATATTTTACTTATGCTATATTTCTGTTGAAAAAAATGTATCGTGAAATTTTGGTGACATCCATTTGAAAGCATCACAAATCCAGTGACGTCGTCAAATTTTATTAAAAAAATCGCTAGTATGTTTTTTGGAGTTTTGACCTTGAAAAAAATTCGAAGTAGGCCGTGAAATTTTTATTTTTATTTCGAATTTATGGCTTTTAACTAGAACTATTGATGCTCTATCTACTGAAAAAAAAAACTTCTGAATCGGATAATAAATAACAGTTTTAGAGAGGTGGCGCGCATTCAAATGGGTCACTCTGTATAATCCAGTAATGGTGCTCAAAAACAATTGCGAATATGAATGAACGGGAAATTGTTGCTTATATTTGAATTTTATAACTTGGCGGTGATTTATTTGTCATTGCCAACATGCAAAAAGGTGAAATTAACTAAATTTCATCTAGCAAGTGTGACAAGTTAGGTTATTTGTAACTGTTGAAGGAGCACTTTTTTGATAAAACCGGCTATATATTGTTCAAAGTTGTATCGAAAATTATAGTAATCTGGTGTTTGTAGTTTAAGTTGGTAAAAAAAAAGGCATTGTGAGTGATTTTTGTGCGCGAAACGGTGCCTTAAAATGACCTCTTGAAGAAGGAGAAAGTCATTATATCTCTGAAACGGTATGAGACGCCGAGTTTTTTTTCTGGATTCCTGTTCAGGAGGCAAAAACACGTAAGAAAATTCAAACAGCTATTTTCAGGGAGCATGAGCACGACGCCTATACATTTACCTTCATGTTTATCGAATGATTGAACTAAAAAAAATACCTAATCAAACACTCCACACATAAATGATCGACAATTGTACTTGCATTGCCAGGTGCAATCGGAAAATTGGCGCGAGCCTATAATACACTGTGTAAATAACACGGAGTGTTACAAATGTTCTGACGTCAGCATGTGGACTTCGTACCTCGGCGCCTAATAGGGTCAGGTTTTAAAGTCTAGTTTCGTACTACCGAGAACCGCCGATGCTCGTTGTATTCAGGAGAACGCCCACTACCACTAAATGTTTCCAACCTTGGAAAAAATACACCACGAGAGGGCAACAGTATTCTTACTTTCTGGACGGGTCTCGTAGATTAAAAAATAAATAAATGGTTAAAAAATGGTACCTACATTAGCTCAAGATTCATGATGTATTTACATGAGGTTGGATGCCGCTACGAGACGTAGACGCGTAAAAAACGATCAAGTCTCTATGAAAATGTTACATAATTCCTATAGATAATGTTGTGATCACGATTGTCACATTTGCTCCTTATTTTACAAGTAGCAACATTATTTTTTGCAACACCTGCTTCGAAAGTTCAATTTGAGAGAAATATAAAAATACAGTCACATATATAGTTATGGAGAGCAAAACTGGTCGTTACATCGTATTACTGCGTTAGCTTAGTAAAGTTTAAAGTCTACCGTAATGGTATAATTTGTGCACTAGTGCGATAAAGTTAAACGTACAGCCAAAGTTAAATAAAGTGGGCGCTTTCGACACGATATAATACAGTCAAACCGTCGTTGAAAAAAATTTTTTAACAAAAAATTGAACCGACGAAAAAATCAACTGAAAAGCAAAAAATTAAATAAACCTCCCTAGTCTCAGTAACTAAGCTCCTGAACTAATGTAAGTAACTAATTTTGAGTCGGCGCCAAACAAACAAGCAAATGAATCAGGTAAGGCGTAAAATGATGGCATCGAGATGCGCGGTGACATTCTGATAATTTTTTTGAAGTAATTTAATGATGTTCGGTGATTGTTTGTTTGGCGCCGACTCAAAATTAGTTACTTACATTAGTTTAGGAGCTTAGTTACTGAGACTAGGAAGGTTTATTTTATTTTTTACTTTTCAATTCCGTATTTCGTCGGTTTAATTTTTTGTTAAAAAATCTTATTTTTCAATTTTTTATGGCTAAAATATACTAATTACTACCTACTTGTTTTTCAATTACTTCCAAAATACTTACTTACCCACCTTACCTCAACTATTACCAGTTAAATAATATGATTATCTACTTTTACTATTTGTTATAATATAAATTATTTTTGTTGTTCTGGTTAGTTTATTTCATTACTTTGTATGTCATTCCATCCTCTCATAGAATATAATGGTTTTGACGGATGTGGTAGAAATAATGTCAGTAGCGATCTGTCATTGTCAACTACGTATGTGTGTGCCAATGTTCATAAGTGAAAAATCAATTATCTCCTATTTTTCTACCCGTAAGGGTATAAAATTCCATTCGAAATCTAAATATGAGGTATACCCTATCTATTAAAAAAAGAATCATCCAAATCGAAGCACCCAGTACAAAGTTATGCCTGCTAGAATCGGTTAACGGACCAGAATTCAGAGGGTGAGTGATCAATATCCTTCATTTTGCTACCCTCAGGGGTTTTGAATTCAAATGGGACCACTTTCGAAGTACACCCTATCCACTGAAAAAAGAATTATCGAGATCGGACGCTTCAGTAAAAAGTTATGCGTGATCATATATATAAAAAAAATGATGGAAAAAAAAATACGGGTCGACTAGAAAACCTCCTCCTTTTTGGTTTCGACGGTTAAAAAAAATTATGGAAAAAAAATTATACGGGTCGACTAGAGAACCTCCTCTTTTTTGGTTTCGTCGGTTAAAAAATAACGAATGATGAAGGAATTAGCAGTAGGACAATCTTTATATCAGGTGTAGGTACTAAATTCAAGTTTGCGAACAAACAAAATTTTTTTTTTATTTGGGATGATTAGTTTGGTCGTGAATTGATGCTAAACCATAACCCGTACGTTTTGAACTCTGTGAAGTAAATTGTTCAGAAAAATCCTGGCAGTATTTTTGTTTATACGGGCGAAGTCATCAGGGATCATCCTCCCGGGGGGAAAAAAAGGGGGTTACATTTTGAAAAATCAGGTTTAAGTTAATTTTGCGTTGGGAAAAAATCATGCAATATTCTTTCAAATGACAAAGTTGTAGCCCTAAAAAGCTGCGTCGACGGAGTATCTGATCAACCCTTTAAAAAATGTGAAAAAATTAATAAAAAAAAAATATGTTTTAAATACTTTTTGGGGCACGATTTGAATGTTCGAAATGTGCGCATCGTTAGCCTCTACATTTTGCTCAATATGGAGCAACCCCAAATTATGGTTTTTCCTCCCCTATCGGGGGTTAAAAATTCGGAACCGAATTACGGGGAAACTATTGACCGCACGATATGGCCACCTTGGAACAATTTGTTAACGAAAAGCACTGTATATTTCTATTCATGATAAAAATAGAAAGACATAAATGTTTAACAATTTTTTGTAGGGATATAAATCTTGTCGGACGGGGTTGACCCTATTCTCAATAGACCGTCTTTTTGAGATCTACAATTTTGCTCTCAATATAAATTTCGAAAACATTTTTGCCAAAAAGTTATTGCGCAAAAACCGCGTAAAAAATTTTCCCCCCACTTTTCCACCTCGGAGGGTTAGTCTGACGAACTCGCGGCAATGAGGTGAATTGCAGCTGAGGATGTGACAAATGAATTATGTTTGATGATTTCATTTATTGTCAATACCTTTCCTGCAATAAACAAAAGAATGTTTAAATAAAATAGGGGATGAAAACAGGGGCAAAATTCGAAGGTGGTTCATATGGATCAAAATTTAGGGAATGATGATTCCTACATTTTGTAAATTCAAACTATAACTGAACAATTAACGGTTTATATTATTTTTCATAAACAAACATTATTCTATATTGAGTCGGTTAGATTACATAAATTCCTCGATCTTGGTGGGTAGGGACAATGTTCTTTTCATTACCAAACTAGTTATATGAAGTCAACTATGGAAAATATCAGAGCATTGACTGAAGATGAAAATATCATTCAGAAGAAGAGCATACCAAACAGATAGAATGATCATCTGTTCTCCGATGACAAGAACCCAGCAGGAAGTAAGTAAAATTCCTTCAATGGTTTATTTTCCTGTCCTGCACCTGAAGTTATGAAATAGCACAACATCTGATAACAAGTCTAGGACTATCTGAAGAGACTAAGGTAAGTATGAACACTTTATATGTAGGAGGTCCATACGCTTCATATGTAACATTGTATGTACTTCGTATGATTCAACTTCAGCACTACGCTGCCATCTCCAAATCCTATTCTCCTAGAAATTTAACATCTCGAATGGAAATACACTCTTCAACGATTAAACTGATGAGACTGACATCAATTTTGGGAACAGCAGAAACAAATCTAGGAACATTATGGAGATGGAGGGTACTCAACTCAACTTCAATGATACCCTGTAATGTTCCAATGATATTTCTTTGCTAAAATAGTATCCTAAATGGTAGAGTGGACTTTATTAATCAAGTTGGTCGAATAATAGTAACCTTGGAGGTAGACAAAAGGAATTTTTGAACTTTATCAGCATGTAGGGGCTACCTTCAACTTCTACGTTACCTTGCAATCTTTCAATAATGTCTCTCTGCTAATTCTACACCTTGAATGAAATACTATACTTTCTCGATTAAGCTGAGAGAAAGAATATTTACTTTAGAATTAGTAAAACCAAATCTAGGAAACATTATGAATATGTATGGATGACCCTTCAACTTCCACGCTACCGTGTCATCTTCCAATAATATTTCTATAATAATCCAATATATCTAACGAAACAATACACTTTTCTTGTCAAGGTGAGTGTTCAAAGTAGAAATTGTCCGCGGGCTTCAATTGTCAACAAAGTGTCAAGTACCAGAGAATAAATATCTTATATTATATTTATACAAGTTTCAGATTGCAAATTCATTCGGAATATTCGAATATTGGCAAATTCTAGTCGGACAATTTGGGATTCTTGGCAACAAAATCGGTAACCTTAGATACTGCATTTTTCCTATGAAAGCGACCAGAATCGAGTCCTGGTCCTGAAAACATCTCGAGCCTTGGAATTATATTTAGGTATTAGCTGAAGGAAAAAACTTTCTCAAGATGGAATCAACGACGCCAATCCACTTACCTTTAGAGAGTCCGGGTCCGTAACTATTAAAATTGAATATGCCTTGAGTCTAAATTTTGTGTTCTATATTAATTATATCAGTTCCATAAAGAAAATTAGTTCTAAGAAAAAAGAAATCGTCAAATCATTTAGTGTCACTATCAAATCAGTTCAATTAGGTTCGATAGAGTCAGCATTTTCTAGTTAGGTTGGTCTGGATCTTGCCATAGCATCGATGAAAGTATTGTGTTATAAACCTTGGCAGAACTGTGAAATTGTGGAACTGAGTATGTTTACTTTGTCCCAATGTTACTTCTTGCAATGAATGAATAAATTCCGGTTCTACCACTTGCCAAAACTTCAACTCAAAGAGTGACCGTGGAAAGTAAGAGGTGGGGTTTGTCTTTACGGGTGCACCCAAAAAAATTCCGGTTGGTCACGAGGCTTGTGTCAGGGCAAACTCCTTGTTTGTGGCGATATTAACATACTAGGGGGCTATTAACACACGTTGTCAGGGCAAACTTCTTGTTTGTGGCGATGGTAACATACTAGAGGACTATTACCATACTAGAGGACTAATAACACACGTTGTCAGGGCAAACTTCTTGTTTGTGGCGATGGTAACATACTAGAGGACTATTAACACACGTTGTCGGGAGTAAATTCTAGAGGAATATTGTTAAAAACCAAGACTAATTAATCATTGCACAGTCTCTCATCCAAATATTGAAAACATAAATCAACAAAATGTCTTATAATTGAATTTAAAGAACAAAGTAAGGTTAGAATAATATAGATATTGGAATCGTATCTCAATCTAAATATAGACTTAAGATTTCGAGGAAGATATCTGTTATCAATTGAGATGAATCAGGTCATCATAAATAGGAATCGTCAAGATATATAGAACATACTGTAAAGAGTGGCCGAAGATGGTAACAGGTTGATCTATTACGTGTGCACACAAAAAGATTCAGACTGAACACTAGGTCGAGGGTCATAGACAACTCCTTGATTGGGTGTTGCAAATGTACTAGAGTCTTCATTCTCTCATTTGGCGATGACAGATCTATGAATGTATCCGCGAAATATACCGGCAATATATTTTGGGGATTCATCAATCTAGGTAATATTCCTGTCACCTCTTTATATAGTCCAAGTTTCAGCATTTAAGAAACCTTACATAATGTAGTTCAATATCCAGCGTGGGTTTATCCGGGGAAGTAGTTGTTTCCTGTGAGATATTCAGAAACAATAACTTTTTATCGTGGATTTTTCAATTCACAGAAAAATATTTCTATTCAATTGAGAATGTTTCCTTTTTCAACACCCTAAATAGTTGCACCAAATTAGATTTGGAACAGGAGACGATTTCATAATAAGCTCTTATAATTTTCGATATTGCCTTGTGAATAATTTAAAGATCTGAATCATTGAATTCGTTTTCAAACAAGTTGAGATTTTAACTCTTGGCTTTAATATGCAGTGCTCGTCTAAAGTCCGTTCCCCCCCTACTAATTTTTGAACTATCTGGTACATCGCAACGAAATTTGGAGGACTTAAATAGGAGATGAAAACCTACTCTTTCATGGAAAACTCACAGCTAAAAGTTTCAAAATGGCGGCTAAGCACCATCTTCAATAATTTTTTTAAAAAGAACACCCAGTATATTATTACATTTTCGAAATCTGCTCATAATTCTAAACATTTTTCTCCCAAACACTTCACTCCTAAATTCAATTGTTTTCGAAATATTAACGTTTGAAAAGTGACATTCCGGTTTAAAATGAAGTATGGATTTTCGTCACTTCCGGTAAAACATTTTTCTAACTAAACGTTATTAATTTGTAGTTAAATCTTTTAATGAATTCGACTATTGAGAGGCGTAAAGAGAGTTTATTAAGGATAAACAGTACCGCTTACCGGAAAATCTCGAAGCCTACGAATGTGTTCTGTAAATTCACAATCAAAACAAATTAGTTGGCTAAAAAATTATAATTTATTTTTGAATAACACTTTGATTTAACCCCAACAATTATTTCATCAAGTGTTCAATGTGGCCCCCTCCTAAATCTTGACAATAAAGTGCCCTATTATAAATAGCTTCTCTCACGTTGATCAAAGTCTGTTCATGTATTTCTTCACATGTATCTATTATTCAGCGTTCCAACTCTTCTATTGTTTGGCATTCAGTGGCGTAGATCTTTGACTTCAGATACCCCCGAAGGAAAAAATCTAGAGGTGTAAGATCCGGAGATCTTGGTGGCCATTCTGTACTTCCCCTGCGACCTATCCATCGCCCAGGAAAGTTTGTATCGAGGAATTCTCTAGCCATGCGATCAAAATGAGGTGCCCCTTCTTGATAAAATATGATTTCACGATTTTCAAACTCTTCCTGATTGTTTAATACAAAATAGGATTCTTGGGAAATCTATCATTAAACATACGGACTGCTAGATGATAATTTCTTCCAGTTTCTCCAAATATCAAAACTGCTTCAAATTCATCGTCTAAACTACGAGCCATGATGACACTTTTCATATAAGGATTTAGGCGCTCAACGGACTATTTGACAGTTAGCAGTTCAGTTTGACAGTTAACAAGATGTTACCGCGACAACGATTTTTTCCAATGCAAACTTGATTAAAAGCAACATAAGAGTTTTTGGTTGGGTTTGAAATGACCAAAATGTCACTTTTCAAACCTCAATATTTCGAAAACAATTGAATTTAGGAGTAAAGTGTATTTGAGAAAACTGTTGAGAATTATAAGCAGATTTCGAAAATGGAATAATATACCTATATCTATTTAAATTTTTCATTGAAGATGGCGCTCAGCGCCATTTTAAAACTTTCAGCCGTGATTGTTTCATGAAAAAGTGGGTTTTTATCTCCTATTAGAGACTTTCAAATTTCGTTGCGATTTACCAAGTGGTTCAAAAATTAGTAGACGAGCACTGTATGTATTGTTTACCTTTTTGTCTTTTATTTCTCTTCAACTTAACAGAACTTTGTATCCTAAAGAACAAAAAAAATATATACACAACGTGGGAAAATTGAGGGCCTATACTTTCAGGGGTCTTTATATATATATATATATATATACTTATGAGGCTGTGTGCCAAAAAAAATATATCTTCTAAGAGCAGATGGATTGCATATCCTCCACCAGATCCTGGTACATGAGAAGTGGAGCTGATGTCTAGGCGATCACACAAAGAAAAGGTTGAACATAAAATTCTATCAATCATACTTGGGTTTAGTAACAATATTTCACATTTTTTTAAGGAGTTTTTTTATATCTACCACTTTCATTTGCAACGAGTTAAATTTTTTTTTTAAAACCTAATTGGGGAAAAGATGATTTTTGAAATGTCCCCCTCTCCTTTTTTCTACCCCCAAAATGGCGACATGCCGCCTCGGAGCCGTGAATAAAAATACAGCTGAAAGGTATTTTTAGATGGTGGCTACATCGTGCGCTCAATATTTTTCTCGGAATTAGTTTTTGAATTTTCATCCCACGATTACATATTGAACAACAATTTCGTGCATTAAAACCGTGCCCCAAAAACTGACGGTTTTTAACTTATTAAAAAAAAATTATTTTTTTAATTTTATTTGGGCGTTAATCATCTAATCCATCAAGGCGACTTTTTGAGGGCTACAGCTTTGTCATCTGAAAGAAAATTGCATGATTTTTTCCAAGTGCAAAATTGAATTAAAACTGATTTTTCAAAATGTACCCCTCTTTTTTCACCCCCAAAATGAACCACGACGACTTCACCCCTGTGAATAAAAATGTTGTCCGATTCCTTTAATTTACCTCACAGATTTCAAGTCGTACGAGTCACGGTTCAGCACCAATTTACTACCTGCACCACCAACATAATCACCTGATATGGAGAATATCCTACTGCTAATTTCAATCATTCAGTATACAGTTTGACTGTATTAATTCACAGCGCTAGAAAAATTGAGCAGGTGTTACCAAAAGTATATATCAGGAAGGTGAATGAAGAGTAAAGTAATGAGAAACAGTATCAGCGAATTATACACTGAGAGATAAAAAAAGCATGATTTTGTAATTCATTTATTTGGGGTTTAAATTACATTGGCACCTAAATTAGCCGCCGTTTTATTACAGAAAAGGAAATATATACACAGTTTCGTTTTAATGTAGTCTTTTATTGCACTATCTTGACTAAACGAATAAAAAAGTATTATATCGTGACATTGGCAATATATAAGATATATTGTAACATGTATTTTTAGTTTAGCTATGGATTTCATTACATTTCATTATTCTATTATCCACTGTGGTTCATTAAATTATGGAGTATTTAGTCTTTTAGTCTTTGGCCTTTTTCATCTATTGAGGAGTATTATATTGAAGTAAATCATGAAAGATGAAGGCTGATACGAATAGTATTGTGTCCTGTTTTCAAGATGGATATTATTTATTTCATTAGAAAATGATTTCTCAAACCCGACAGTGGTCATCATACACAGTGTTCTTGGATGGACGCATTCAGTGATGTGAATAACCAAATAGTTATTTATGTAGATGTTTATGCCCTGAGGGCGATGATCTCACAAACCCGATTGCAACCACAATAAAAAAATAAGAAAATTCGAAAATTCAATTTGATTTCAACATTTCCATTTTATCATATCGTTGCTAGGGAAATGCTTATTGGAGAATCAAACTCAAGAAGTCAAAATGCAGGAAAGTTTCAAAATTCTTGGTGAAATTGCAAAAAAGCGGAGCCGCCCACGACAGAGAATATGACCAATTACTAAAATGGATGGCAGAAAACTGTGTAGAATATATTAATGAAACTGTGCTCCTTGGATATATTGGTGATCTCGCCGAAGCATACTTTCTCAGTTCCTTAGTCCAAATATTCAAGGGTAAATAAGACTTTAATATTAAATAAAATATTAACATGGCTAATTATCATTAGTTGAGCGAATATTTGGAGGGAGTGCCAAAAAAGTCTTAAGTTCTGTCCAGAGAAGATGTCCTAAAATTTATCCATGAGGCACCGAATAAGACTTTTTTAATGAACAAAGTTGCATTAATTTTTGTGAATGTCGACGACAAGAACATGTGAATATGCTAGTTTCTCACGTAGAAGATATAAAATTAGTTTTTGAGGTAAACGTACCACAGAAAAAAACCGCGTTTTTACCGTCGCTGACGAAGACGAAATGAACAGTTTGAAGCTGACAAGAGACTACATGTGTCTACGGCCACGTGGTTGTTCAGAGAAAATACTGTTTCCGACCTATAGACAAGGTCACTGTACTGTACAGTCAGTTGGAACGAACACATTTGGAAAAATCAATCAATATCTGTCTGTTGTGGTAATCCATTTTTCCATGATATTTGGAAAAGGTGTGGATTTAAATTATCTTGTATTTCACCATACATTTTTGAGACAAGTTAGGCGGAACGTTGTGCAATGTTTTTCTCACAGATCGTCACTCATATCTTTATTTTACGTTTGGGTTCCATCAGGATAATCAAAATCAGTTAATTTTCGTTGACAGACAATTCACCTGATTTCATAATCACCAGAAAAATAAAGCTCAGCGGAAAAGCTCTTATCAAACATTATCCTCAGAAGCTATTTTTGTATGATATTGAAGATAAAATTGCACGCGTGCGAACTACAGGGTATAACCCCACAATTCGTTATGTCATTCATAGTTTCCATTATAAGTTTAGAACCATAGTACAGTTCTGCCATATCGTCTGTTACAAGTCTTGAATAACTTCCTATCGCTTCAGTTCCAATTACTTGTTACTGATCTGATCTGACATCATGACATATTCTGTTCTCGTTCCTTCTTCTTTGAATCCATATTTTTTTACTCTGACAATAATATGACTGGTAGACTGGACTAGACCTTAAATTCCAATGTGTTTTCCATTTCATCAATGTTTTGATAACTAGTTCCAGAGAATTTGGAAATTTTGCTACCTCTAAACTGTCTAGATTCATCAAATGATTCTCAAAAATTTTATTTAACGGAATTTTCCAATACTCTCAACATTGAAATTACAAAAAATATATGAGATTCAATATAAAAGTGGGTAGAGGATTTTGGAATTTGGTATTGGTATTTTTTATCTTTCCACAAAAATATTATGTATGTGGTACAAAAAAATACTACATACTATTGAAAATTCGCTTTCTCCTTATTTCCACGGATTATTTGATTTCACAAAACGAATACCGTTAAAATGAAATTTCATCTGATGATTATTCTCATCTCAAGGATACTTTTTCATTAATTATTTATTGCATATTATCGAAACACATTTCAAAGAACTTCAGATGAAGTTAATTAGTCTTATCATTTTATCTGTAATAACGACAATTCATTATAAATGTTATTTCAGTGAAACTGTAGTATTTTTAATGAAAATTAAATTGGGCAAATTGCGCTAAAAACATTCTTATCTTTAAAAATGAAAGTACTCAGTTTATTTTCGTGGAATTGTGTTTTTTTTAACGATCTGCTTCATATTTGGCATTTCTCAGTTTCAGACGGTATAGGTGAAGATGAAGTCCAAATATTTATTCCTTTACACCACTTCATGTGCCCATCCGGTAACACTGTATATGATGAATATTCAAACCAACACATACTTGTGTCGGATATTTCTCGACAAAACATCTTGCCATCCAACTCTAGTCAGAGTAATGACATATTATTTGAATCAAGCTTTCATAATAGATAGATTGGTGTAAGAGGTACCGTGGAATGGCATGCTAAATCACCCGATTTGAACTTCGTTGTGGGATGAATCTTATGAATGTTTTTATTATTATTTTTGCCATTTTACATTACTCGCGACATAAAAATTACCAATATAATCCTATTTTCCATAATGGGGAATCAGTGGTTCCTTTTTCTCCATTTACTCAGTTCTAGGAATTGGTATTCGCTCTATTTTCTATACAGAAATATAAGGACCTCCAATGAGTTTTTTGAAGGAATATTTTTGCGTTCTATAATATTTTCGAGTGGGAGAAATCATTTTACTGAAATAAATAACATATATTTCGATAAAATAAAGCTATTTTGAATATGAAATCACCTGGTGACATTGTCATTTTACAAAAATTTCAAATTTTCAAGCAAAATTTGACCAAAATCTTACATATGAAATAAATCCAAATGTATTTTCGAACATCGACCATAATATTAATCTTTTTTTATTTACATCCACTGGTATATATTAAACAGTGCTTCCATCTTGCAATCATTAAAATTTCTCATTTAATATTTACAGGGTGATGATAACGAAAGTGCGAATATTTTCTAAATCGATCATTGAAAGAATTCGTTATTTTGATATCTCCATAGGACATTCTGAAAGTTTTCAAAGACATATTGTGTAATGAATATAACATCTATTTAATCCATTCAGAAGTTTTTGCTATTTTGTTCGGAATCCAAGATTCCAATTGTAATGTGTGTTCAGACATATCGAATGAAGAATGATTTCGATAGAGCTGGTTCCGAATGGTTTTCCTCAATACGCACAAAAAAATGGATCTGTTGAATCAAATATTACTAGTTCTTGAAATGAAGGACATTGTGATTGCCCAATAGATGGCGCGGGGGGGCACATCAACTTCAAAATTTTAAATATCATGGGGTGTCATGAGGCACATCGTTGAAAAGATAGTTCAATTCTCTTTCCACCCATAGAATTGTTTTTATCATTTCGTTGATTTGTTTTTTCACAATGTGCATTTGAAATGTCAAGCATTAGTGCGGATCTGAATGGTACCCTTCTCCCGAAAACTTTTGAACGGATTCATATGAAACAATGGGACAACAAATATTTTGAATGGTATACTTTTTGAGAGAAGAAGCATTACTTTTACTCGACAGAGGCGCTGGGGGCATAACAACTTGAAAATTTCGAAAGGCATAGAGGTCGAGTTGCATACCGTTGAAAAGGTAATTCAATTATAGTTTCAACCATGGTTGTTCTACGGAATTACAATTGCGCTGAGTAACACTGAATACGGTCAATAGAGAAAATTCATTACTTAAATGATTTTTCATTTTCGAATTCGTTTCAAAGCTCAAAATTTTGAATCCATATAGTAATCCAATTTTTTGAATTGATGCGGCCGATAGTTGAGGAAAATCCATATTCACACTCAATTCACTAAGGCCCGATTTCACCACAAGACAGATAAACTGCGTTTTCATAAACTCAGATTTTAATCTTGATAAACGTCGATCCAGTTTCACCGACACAAACAGACGAAAACTAAACCGAGTTTATTGAAACTTAGTTTAAGGATAGTCAAAAGCTGGCAACATAGTAAAATATGTAAGTTTCTGTCATTTTTGCATAGATTTCGTTGTTTTATAGAGGAGCCAAAGCCAAGTGACAATATAACCTAAAAATTGAATACCGATAACTTTCGTGTTTGGCTCATGTTTTGTGATATTTTTATGGGTGTTTGAAGTTTAATTTTTGAAGAAACTCGATGGAAGCTACGTCGCAATAGCACAGCTACGCCGCAATAGGCACCTTTGTAGAGCATGTAATCCTGAGTAAATCGCGTACATTTATTATGTCTGAGCGCAAATTATTGCCTTGGTCTGTCATATTTCAATTTTTTCATAGCATATTCCTTTGTTTTGATATCTGATTTGATTTAGAAGTTTGTTCAATATGTAGAGAATACAAATTTAGTAATCCGAAACCTAGTCACAAAATCGTTATCGTCCAGACTATGAAAATGATCTTCTCTGTCTCTTATCTAGCGAGCTCGACGAGCGATGTATTCATCTTCACTATCACTGTCTTCAAATGCTAACAAATACGCCCTTCTCATTTTTGGAAATTTCAATTTAAACCATGAACAAATATATCACAACCACAAAACCAAAAACCATCTTAACCTTACTTTTCAAAATGAACTTGAACGTCGTTTAACTTCGTAACTGGCCAAATTCAGCCGGTTTAAGCGGAAACGCAGTTTAGAACTAAACCCGGTTTATAGTTTCTGGTGAAATCCAATATGACGAGTAAAAAGCTTAATCTTAGTTTAATTTGAACAAAACGCGTTTAAAGAGGTTGGTGAAATCGGGCCTAAATGATTTTACTAAACTGGGTTAACAAAACCACGACACGTGTTTCGCTATACAGTAGCATTTATTTTTGATGACCATAATTATAAAGGGCTTCATTTATCGGATTTGGTAAGTTGATAATCAAGCAGTAACCTAGAAATGCCCATTATGAAATTCGATTATTTTGTCGATGTTTAAGAATTTCTAATGTAACAATGATCATATCATTACTTACCTGCTCTTTATATTATCGCATTTGTATTTGAAGAAGAGTTTGATTCTACTTCTACTAGTATTATTTTGAATATGAAACATTATTATGGTTCGTGTATGTCCTATCGAAGAGAAAACTGAAGCAATCTACATTTTGGTGAGACCCGTGAGAACTACCATGCAGCAGAGAGAATTTTTAATGGCAATTCAACTCATGTATGAAAAATCGCCTATGCCCCAGTGCAATTGTCAGTTTGACAGCGGAAAAAGTTAGCTGCAACTTTTACAGCGACAAATGCACTAGTGGTTTTTCACTTATTCATTTGTTAATCAATTATCGCGGCGTTGGTTGCCAAAATAAATAGTTTGTCATGTTTGTCAACAACTTATTGAATTTCTAAACACTAACAATGAGTCGATTCGGTGAGTCTACGAACGCCGAAATTAGTCAAATTGTTAATACCTGTGTGCCTACTAATACAGTTGCGACGCAATCATCAATCTGGCGACAATTTTCTACGTTTTGTGATGCAAAAAGATATAAATTTGAGCCAGATACTTCCATCGAAAAATTGAATGTAATATTGCATGATTGGGCATTTAATATGCGAAAAGGCAATGGACAAGACTACAAAAGAAGCGGTAGTTAAAACAATTTGGAACACCACCGCTAAAATGCTACAAAGTAAATATTATAACGAATTCAATATTGTATTTAACCCTTTCATCGACGTTCAGTTTAATTCATCACGAGCTGCACGTAATGCTAAACGTAAAATCTTACAAGCACAACCCGGAGAGAGAAAATCTAGTATCAGCTCTTAATAAATCTGAAGTATTTGCAATGGCCAGATTATATGACGAAAATACTTCAGAAGAAATTATATCACATTTTGGCGTTTGAATTAGCTTGGCGCGGAGAAGAAGCAGCTTACTGCAAAATCACTTATTTCGTATCTGAAATTGGAAATAATGGAAAAGAAACTGGACGTATCGAGTATAATCCTCTATTTTCGAAAACGAGACAAGGCGGTAACAATAAATTATGTGACAGCAAATAGATTGCGCTTAATATTTCAGAGGAAGATATTTGCCCAATACGTTTATTCAAAAAGTTAATGGAAAAACGAGACACTTTTATAACATTGGACAGGGTATTTCTTACACCAAATTCTAAAGGTTGGTATAAGAATGTGCCGATTGGAATTAATGAAATTTCCAAATGGACTAAATGCTTAGCACAACGTATTGGTATAGATGTCAAACGTGTCGAAACTACAAATCACCCAAATCGAGCGGCAGCAGTTAGCGAATTAAGTAAAAGCGGAATTGACGAACAAGCTCTAATAAAAATAACAGGACACAGCAATTCATCATCAATAAAACCATACTTACAAGTTGACAAATAGTATCATTCGAGCATTATTCAATCAATTCGTTTGGAAAAAGAAAAAACTTCACCCGCAGCGACATCACTGTTCCTAGTATGAATTTCAATAACTGCGTTTTTAATAATTGTACATTCAAATAAATTGTGCTTATTTTCAAAGTTTCATAAATAAAGTTTGCGTTGATATGTTTCTAAATTTCTTATTCATTGAATTGTCCTGCAGAATTACACTCGATGTTCGTATTCTAAACTGTTTCCTTGGGAAATTTGACTCAAAAAACTGTCAACATAAAAACGCTCCTCCTTCGGTGTCGCGTTTTTAATAGTTGACAGTTCTTCTCGTCTAATTGCTAGGCAACAATTTCTCATTGAACAACCCAAATTAACCCGATAAAATACAAACCTCTCGTGCAATTATGAGTGAAAAATTCCCTGATAATCCAATAACTCGAAAGTATTTGAGGGAACTGGTTGAAAAATTCAACAGAACTGGCACTGTTCATAGGGCCAGTGGAGCTGGCCGGAAATCAATTTCGGAGGACCCGGAAGTTTCGGTAATTGCCGAAATGGTGGTTAATCCTCAACAAAGTACCTCACTTGTAGCAAATACGATTGACGTATTAACATCGACAGTAAAAAAAATATTTGAAGAAACACAAATCCCTTCCATACAAGTTGGTAATGTTACACCAACTCACAGAAGATGACCCAGACCGAAAGATGGAATTCTGTGGAACTATGATGGAAAAGATAGCAGGGAACCGCAATTACATTTAAAATATTTGATTTTCAGATGAAAGTACTTTTTTTTAACGGAAACGTAAATACACAAAATGTGCGGTACTGGAGTGGTACACAAACCCTCATATCTTTCGAGGTCACACACAGTTCCCACAGAATCTGAATGTGTGGGCAGGAATCCTGAGAAACCATATTTTAGGTTCTTTATTTCTGGAACAAAACTTGAACGGTAATTTATACCTGGAGATGCTACAAGAAACGATCGATCCACTCATACTCCAAATACTAGAATAAAATGAGAACGAATTACATGAACACATTACTTTCCAGCAAGACGGGGCCCCTCCTCACTTCCAACGTCAAGTTTGAGAGTATCTGGATGTGAGATACCCTATGAGATGGATTGGACGTCGTGGACCAATCGAATGGCCGGCACGATCACCAGACCTCATGTCCAATGACTTCTTTTTGTGGGATTACATCAAATCAAAAGTATATGAACTATAATCCGACTCTTTGGAAGAATTGAAACAACGAATAACACGGGTGTGCTGGTATATCTGCAGATATGTTACATAATGTTCAGGAATAATTTTCAAATCAAATATAATATTCTCAAGAAGCATTAGGCGGACATTTTGAACACCTAATTCGTTATTCGTTAATAAAAAAAACGATGGTTGGAAGAAAGTTTATCGAATTGTCTTTCCAACGATGAGCCACATAAACCCCCATGCTATTTCAAATTTTCAAGTTGATTGCCCCACCCCCCCCCCCCTCCCCCTGCGGATATCTATCGAGAATTCACGATGTCTTTAACTTCAAAAAGTAGCATCGGTGATATCATTCAATACATTCAAAGGTAACAGGGGGAGGGGGGGCCTATAAAAAGCAGCACTTATGCTTGACATTTCAAATGCACATTGCCAAAAATCAAATCAACGAAATGATAAAAACAATTAGATGATTGGAAAGAAAATTGAACTATCTTTTCAACAATGTGCCACATAACCCCTATGCTATTTAAAATTTTGAAGTTGATGTGCCTCCTGCGCCATCTATCGGGCAATCACAATGTTATTCATTTCAAAAAGTAATATCGGTGATATCATACAATACCTTTTTTTTTTCATTGTTCTATGTTGAACCGTTCAAAAGTTATGAGGGGCAGGGGGGCCATAAAAAGCCGCAAAGTCACATATGCGAAATGTTTGGAAAGATAATTGAACATGACCCCCCATGCTTTTTAAAATTTTAAGTTGATGTGCCCCCCGCGCCATCTATAGGGCTATCACAATTTCTTCTATTTCAAAAAGTAGTAGCGGTGATGTCATACAATCCTTTTTTTTTCATTGTTCTACGTCGAACCGTTCAAAAGTTAACAGGGGGGGGGACTATAAAAAGCCGCAGTGTATATGTTCTTGAACTAAATTCTTTTCTGATGAGAATAATGATTTCAGATTGGGCAGATACTACTATTTCTAACCAATTTCTTTGAAATGAATTTGGTTGAAACACGCTTGAAAACAATACAATAACTCGAACATTATCGCCTTACAACAATATTCTGGAATATGTCTAAAAATCCTGGTGTTTGTAATGATTCGATATTGTTTAGCTTTTTCGCTCATACTAGAGTTTCGATCTCCGGTAGATTTGATTCGCAATCTTATTTATCAAATTTTTTTTTTTGAAAATCACGTCGTACGCCCGCGCAGATTCTAATATTCACCGGTATTCAGTACCAAAAGCTAGCACACATCTTTACGAATGAACTAATAACGATATTTTCATAGTTCCATGTATAGAATTTCATATTTTCTGGAATATAATGACAATAACTTCATTTCCGATTCTCCGCCTAACAAAAGAATCATATTTTCTCGTGAAATGATTTCAAAACATTCTAGTTGTACTTTAAAATGAACTCAAATAAGTACTCACTTCAATATAAACACCTAAACCTCAAACTCAAAGGGTAAAAAATACAAAAACAACACGGTGCTTTCTTTGTGCTATATTCGGGGACTTCTTATTCTAGCTTTGCTATTGGTGGAATTTGGCAGATGTCTCTTTTAAAACCCGCGCACAGTGCACCTCTAAAAAAATACTGAGGGAATAAATACACCATGTGCGGTCTGTTGTTACAGTTTACTGAATTACTAAAGCGTTGACGCCATATTTAACGCTAGTAATCTCTATTTTCAAGTAGGCCAAGTGTCGGCAAATTGATCCCAAACTCTTATAGTATGGGAGATGGGAGATAGCGTTGATTTGGAGAAGTCATCTCATACCGACTGAAAATCGTAATAATAATAGTTTTCCCTTTAAACATGAGAAATCTGAGCGTCAGCTACTCCAGTTGCGGTGGAGCTAGAGGTGATGTTATGTGTTAGTTGTTAAAAAAATGTGCTAAGAGTATTTTTGACGTGCTAAAATTTATGGGATGGTTTTTGAGATAATTTTCAACCAAAAAATAATAATCAGCTGTATTGACTAGAGAGGATTATACGTCACTCACCAGTCACGTATACATGGTGATCCAGGAACGTGTGCAAGTTCCATAACTTTTTTTCTATGCAAGCTATCGACTTGATTTTTGTCAAAAGAATAGGTCCGACAATCTATTCAAATACAGGATGTCCCAAAATGAGATAAAAAACTGAGCTGCTTTTTTTAACGGCAATGCCCTATTTTTGTTACATTTGTGGATTCGCCACTGAATTGTCGATATAACACACCCAGATTTCGTAGACTTCTCTGCAATGGCTTTCGACTAATGTCAATGTATGTGTCAAAATAGCGTCGTGCACAAACCCACAGAAAAATTCATAACTTCAGGACCATCCAAGATAAGTTAACCAACTTTTTCGTCGATTCCTTAGGGTTTAGCGCGTGTTTTGAAAGCGAACTCGCTGTCATTGTTCCATCGCCTACTATGATGTTTCGAAAATCATAAATTACAAATGGCAATAACTCGAGTTTTTCAAATGCAACACTATATATTTCATTGCATCATTGCATGGCATCTTTAAGAGCTTTTCATCGATAAAGGGGTTTGTAGGGTATACTTTGTGAAGTTTGCGAGATTTGTTGCAAAAAAGGAAATGCTGATGGTCCTTCAAACCTTCAATAATTGTATAATTGTTAATAATGGATTTCACTCGCGAAGAATTAGTGAATATAATTTACTGTATTGCCGACAGAAATCCTTTATTAGCAGGCAGAATGTACCATCAAATCCAGAAGCAAGAACTCCACGGGTGTCTTCATTCCAAAAGTTAAGAGATCGGTAGTGTGTCTTATACCAAATGGGAAATTGTAGGTGGTCGGATCAATGAGGAAAATGAACAAGTTTTATTGATGCTACAGGAAAATCTTCACCTAGTCACTATTGTTAGAGAGCCGCGGGTTCTGAGACGCAGTCACCCAGATACGTCTTCCGTTTGGTGAGTTAAAAGTCCATCCCTCGAAATAAAGTTTAATAAACCTACCTCAACCAGTAATTAATGATAACAGGAATATAGTAGGCCATGCCTTACTAAAAAAGTCTTCAACTCGAATTTTCCCGATGTAAAGACCACAACAAAATAAAGGAACACAAAATTAAGCATATAGGAGACGCCAAATTTTTGCGATGATCGATTTTGGGTTCCAAAATTTTAAAAAATAGGTTTTGAGAAGTGTGCCTCCACCAAATCGTCTTCCGCTTTGTCAGATGATTACTAGTCACTTCCCAAGTAGCACAGAGTCATAAAATTAACATAATGACTTCTTATACCGTCTTAAAGACCACATATTTGTATGTTTTGAAACCAAAAAGTTAATGTGCGTTTTATAACCTTCAGGCGTTGCTATGACGTCGTGGAGTAGATATAACGAGAGTGCAATAAAGAATTCTCGAGATGAAGTTGTATTGTGGTTTGTATGTAAATAAATTGTATGTGTTGTTGAGTAGAACTTAAGAGCAGTTGCTGTGAGGTAATTATGACAATGAACATATGTGGTTCTAATGAATAGATTTTTGAAACGTTTCTACGACTACATATTGTACTCATGTAATGTAGTTTTATCGACTGATGAACTTTGGTCGTAATGATTACATTATGTATCTATGGTTAGATTATTTTTGTTGGATGTGTTATTTTTGTTGGATAGGTATATTGTATTATGTATGTAGAATATTCAGTTCCGTATGAATGATTAAAATGCCAAAAAAAAATCCAATCTGCCTTATAAGAGAACTGGAGCGTATAGAAAAATATAAAGAGGAAGGATGAGTGCCTACCCCAAAATTAACATCTGAAATAATTACTCAGTCTATCGGGATACTACAAAAAATGAAGTTCATCCAGTTCCTTCAATTGTTTCCACAACAAGGAAAGACATAAATAATATGTATGTGCACTCCGAGTGATAAATAAAAAATATTTAAATATAACTGTTCAACATCAACATAAACTCTATTGTAAATGTCAGTTATTTTTAGCATTTTCCATTAGGCGGAACTAGCGGAATGCTTATGCACTCAGTATATATCTTTTCCTGTTTTGATAGCGTTACGACGTTAGTACAACAAAACTTGCTACTTGTGGTCACAGCGACTACATTACAACTTTTTTATGTAAGATATTGCGATGTCTTTGAGTCACTCGTGAACCATTCTATGATAGTACAAACCGGAGTAATTACAACTTTTCGACACTAGAAGGACGGCATCCATGTTTTTCGATTGATTGATAACATCATTCTGGTAGCCATATTGAAACAAAAATATTTGAAATAAGAAATATAGGACCCTGGGTGTTATATCAATTCAAAAATCATTGGAGATGTGCTAATCAAGTATCTTTCGTAATATGGTCTAAAGGATGATCGTTCTCTTTCCTCGATTGAACCTCGACATAGGCAGGTGTGATGAGTGAACTGATTCTGGTACTTTATGATTTTTAAATTGAATGGCCATCACCGTTGATATTGGTGGAGTATAATTATTTTCCTTATTTTGGCATCAATGTTGTAGTTGATTAACATGATGCTTGTAATATTCGAATTCTTGGATGGTAATTGCATGGTTACTGTTGAAGGTCAATCATAGATTCCATACTGTAAGATTTTGTCGCCTTTGGAATTATCAGTGAATTTACGATTAAATTATCTTCATATTATTTTATATCTTACATATCGTATATGATATTCCCTTTGGCTAATTCCTATCAAGGTTGATTTGTAGTTTGGATTGTAAAGAAAAAACAAAAAAAAATATTTTTCGGCCATTTTGGCAAAGCATTTTAACGCACATGTCTATGTGGCTGACGTAGTATCCGTTCAGACCATTGGGGACAAATTTTTTTTGGAAATCACTTTTACGCTTTTCCCATTTTTAGGTTCCAGATAATTGGTAATTTCGAGTGGACTAGTGCTTACTTCCCATTCACAGTACCAGGGGATTATTCCAAGGATTCCGATTGCAAAGGGTGTATTCGACTTTTCTGGGATAGTTATGCAGTTCCCGTATAGGACAGCTCTCTGTTTAGCAATTTTTTTTATTTTCATAACTATATGTTTATGAGATTAATTTTGTTTTCTCTTGAGAAAAAATTGATTCTGAAAAGGATTGTACCTCTGGCTTAATTTTTCTCAGAACTCTCGATTCCTAATCCTCAAGCATAAATTTTGATCAAATTCAACAAGTTCCTTTTATCGTATTACTTAATCCAATTCACAGTGAGGGTTATTTGGTTTTTGATCGTTGTAGAATCAATTCATTTCAGTTACTACCTTGTCGCCAAGAGCAGGGAAATTATTTCAATTTTTTTTCGAGAGTTACCCGGCCTATAGATTTGAAAACGGAATTTGCCGCCCTATTCCGAAATTATCTTCATCTAAGAAAGTTGTGCCCACTGGAAGACGTATGGTCTCTCTCTTCTGTTTATCTCTGAAAATTCTTAAATATAAAAAGAATAATTTAACTTTATCTTTATCTAAGAGAGTTGTGCCCACTGGAAGACGTGTGGTCTCTCTCTTCTTATCTTAACTGCATAGTATACTTTTGCTCTAGGGCCTGATTAATATCTTGGTTCATGAACACTAATTTTTTGTAGCTTACTGAAGTAAGCTATATTCTCCTTTGATACTTGCTATAAAATAGTATATTTTTGCACTGGCAACATTAAAGTATATTGCTTTAAAATACTTTATTTTTTCTCTGGCAACTTTAGGGTATTTTGCTTTAAAATACTATATTTTAAGAAATTTTTTATATTTCTTCTGAATACATTTACTCATTCAATTTTTTTGACCCTTCTGGTACATATAATCACCTTATCAAAGCTCACTTCATTCCAAAATTCAACTGAATTTTGAAAGAATGTTTTGGGTGAGGTTTGTTTTGTTTGCTTTTGAATTTTGCTCATTGTAAATATTTTTTTAAATCATTAAAATTAACTTGAAAATTTAAATCCAGAATAGCAGATTTGATTGCTATTATCTTTGTTCTTCCACTGTAATATTTCAGTCTTATATATGGACTGAGGTATTTTTATTGGATGCTATCATTTGCATTTATCTTTTGACTTTAGATTGAAATTTGAATCATAAAAACTTGAGGTTCAAAGGATATCCTTCGTTCTCCCGGATTTTGTACAAATTTTGATTCCTATCATCTTCTTCGCATGATATATATCCCGGAGTGGAGCCACCTACTGAGACAGAAGGACTGGTACCCTAGGAGGTCATACAGCACATCAAATTCAGCCTAGTCCGTGAAGATCAAACCAATTCACGCCAACAAGGGGGTCTAAAACTAATAGCTAACCACCCACGACCAGATTCATCGTCGTACCGCTGAGACCATCGTCGTAAAAACCAGCCTTCTTCATCTCCCTCCAGTGAAGACTTTCTCCGCACGTATATTCGTATCACCAGCGTCTAGAGGAATCGTAGATATTTGTAAATGTTCTAATTTTATCTAGGTCAAAATTGTCAATGTAAATGTAACTTTAAAATTTTTTCATTGAATTTTTTCTGCTCTTCAAGCAGTGGTGTTGAAGTTTTTTTATAATATACCTAACCAGTCACTCTAACAATTCTTCGTCTGGAATAAATTGTTAAGTTGATTTCCTGCATATTTATTTGCCTTCCCATACAAGCTAGGTGACATTTATTCAGTAAATTTTTGTTTATCTTTGGCTTTTGTCTTTAGCAAGCCTGGCGCCCAACTCTTGAACTAGTCAAGTTAATTGATGTGGAATTTTCTTAGTGGCCCAATTTGACAAACTAGGAAAAGTCATTAATTGAACCTTACTCACGGCCTAACCGTATCCATCTGAGCAGCCTATCGGCAAAGTGATTTCACCTCCTTAAATTTGAATCAGATATTTCAAATTTGGGGTTCAAAAATAAGGGGTGTTACACATGGATAGAAACATGTTATGGAGCTTGCACGCACCCCTGGGACACCCTGTATACGTGACTGACTTACAATCCGGTCTAGACAATACCGCTGATTATTATTTTTTGGTTGAAAATTATCTCAAAAATCATCCATGATTTTGGTACGGTATGAAAATACTCATAGCATATTTTTTTTCAACAACTTTCTCATACTGTAACTTCTAGCTCTACCGCGAAAGCGACAACTGATGCTCACCTTGTTGATAATTGAATATTAAACAATTAATTGAAATGAAATTCATTCGGTATAAAATTCCTTGCAAAAGTGCAACGCTACCTCCCGTACTAATAAGTTGGGAGATCAACTCGATAAAGGTGTTTTATAATAAAATTGGAAAATTCATGACTCAACCAATCACATTTTTCTACAAAGAAAGTGTATATTCGCCCGAAATAAGTCTGTTCTAAAGTAATCGACAAGATACTACCCGAAAATCAAACTACTATTCAGTCGGACCTAGAGTGATTCAAAAAATCCTTTTTTTTTCTGTGCGTAAATACTTTTCCATCTCATCATCAATAGCTCTTTGAAAAAAAAACAACATTGAGTTAATCACCAAAAAATTTGATCCTTAAACAGCTA
The DNA here is from genome assembly GCA_018342105.1 of Gonioctena quinquepunctata. Taxonomy (NCBI): domain Eukaryota; kingdom Metazoa; phylum Arthropoda; class Insecta; order Coleoptera; family Chrysomelidae; genus Gonioctena; species Gonioctena quinquepunctata. The sequence continues at coordinate 1,614,135 of JAFIRS010000033.1, read as the reverse complement.
ACATTCAACAATGAAAAAAATAATAACAATCCATTATCGTGATATGAGGTTATCGGGTGTGCAAAATCTCAACACACAGATTGCAATCTCATCCCAGTAGGTCACAGTATGTCTGTCTCATAAACTTTATTGGTCTGTGTATTTGTGTTATTTTTATTATTCTGTTCATCTACGTTATTTGGTGTATTAGACGAATTAATAGGGTTAGAATTGGTGTTCATTAGTGATGTTTTGGTGGTGTTGGGGAGGTTGGTGAGTGAGCCGGTAATCTGAGAGGTCGAAAGCTGCAATCCCATCTTCTGCAGAATATTTGATTCGCTTCCGGTTTTCTTCAATAGCTGATCAGGGGCTGGGGGAACAACAGCTATAGTATTGCTGCCCCTTTGCAGTTGCTGAAGCCTGGCATATTGTTCCTGTAACGCCTTCTGCTTTTTCAGCAACTCTTGGTGTCTGTGTTCAAGCTCTTCTTTCCTCGTTTTCTTCGAGCCATCTTGGGAGTTGACACTTTCACAACTGCTGCTGTTGCTCGCCGAAATGGCCTCGGTTTCTACCGGTATTTGAAGGTTGGATCCAATGTTCCTAGGTAGAGTTTGGGACTTCGACGGATCTTTTATGCTAGATCTATTAGGGATATTCCTACGCAAGGTCTGAAGTCCCAAGTTTTGTGTTGCCTGTTCGAACTGCGACAAAGGCTTTTCTACCATGTTCTGCACATTCTGGATATGTTGTAGCGCCGCTGCGGGGGATTTCGGAGGCAAATTCGGTGACGTCGGAGAAGCCAGAGGCGATTTGGAACTGGTTCTAGGGGGAGGAGGTGGTGGCACCCTCTTTCCAGCAACTACTTGGTGCAAAAGTTCTTGGTTCCTTTCGGGCAGCGGAGGTTTGGCAGTAGTTTTTACATCCCTCTGTAAGGGTTGTATTGGGGGGCTGTTATCCGTATCAGACCCACTAGGATAAGAATGCAGCCTCCTGAGACTTCCGGTGGCTGTGCTTACAGAAATATTTTGTGTTGGGAGAAACGAGGCAGAGTCCATACTGCCCTTCCTGCCAATGTCCGATATTTGGGGAGGTCTGGCGACCTTGGCGGGTATGGCGGGGGCGTCCGAACTAGACGAGTCTTGACTTTGAGCGATGGGGTGGGGCTTGGAGAATGTTTGCAGCTCATCTAGCAGAGCGTCGAGTGCGTTCTCCGGACGTTGGCTACTGTCGGAGGGGCTGCTGTCTCCCCCGAAGAGGACCGACCCCACACGTGGAGCGGTAGGGGGCTGCAAAATAAATAAGTTCAGATTTATAGATATGGAATATCGATATAGAGTTTATCGAGGCCACTAGTGAAATAAAATGTATTATCGAATACTTGATAAGCACAGAGAATTCGTAGTTTTTCTTTGTGGAAATCCGTTTGATATTTGACAATAAACTATCAGTGTTTTCACTGCGAAAACATGAATACAGGGTGTTATGTAAATACGTGGCCAAACTTGAAGGAGTGATTCTTTCAGTAGACGAAAAGTTCATATAAACATAGGTCCGATAGGGCTTCGTTTTCAAGATACAGGGTGTCAACATTTTTAAAAGAAATAGTTTTTTCCTAAATATCTTAATAATCCTTTAGCCGATTTTGTTAAAATTTGGCAGTGTAATTTGGTGTAGCAAGGGGCTAATTCATCCCTGACTGGATTGAATATATCATATCCAGTAGCGTCCCGGAAGGCACTTTAACCAATATTTTTGACAAAAAAAAAAAGGTGCGCCACTGATTTTTGCAATTTTTTATTGTTTCGCATCAAGCTACTAAAACCACAACTTTTTTATTCCAAGCCTTTTTTCCCATCGTGCTTTGTTTTTGAGAAAAATAAAATAAAAATCACTTTATTGTTATGTGGTAACGCCGAAATTAAAAAATTCATGAAACAAGAAGAATCCTTTATTAAAACCACACTCAAACAAGTGGTACGCAATTTTTTTTAGTAAGAGAACATTTAACAATAAGTAACACAAAACTTAAAATAGTTGCACAAAATGTCCTCCTTCAACTTCAATGCAAGCATTACCTCGTCTTAACATCGATTGCCGAACACGTTTTAAATATTTCCGGCGTATTTGTTGGATTATTTCTTCTTCAGTGTTGACTGGAGTTTTATAAACGAGGGACTTTAAATGTCCCCAAAGGAAGAAATCTAAGGGTTTTGAATCCGGTGACCATAAGTTGCAACCAGAAATTGACGTGCTACTTTGCTAAAGTGAGGTGGAGCCCCATCGTGCTTGAACCACATCGCTTCTCTCACTGCCAGTGGGACATTTTCTAATAGTACAGGTAACACAAATTCCAAAAAATGACAATACTCTTGACCATTTAATCTCGGGGGTGAAAAATGAGGTCTAATGAGATAATCACCCACAATATCAACCCAAACATTCATGGAAAACTGTTGTTGATAATGATGTTCTATAACCGCATGGGGATTTTCTTCAGTCCAGATATGATTGTTATGAAAGTTCATAATTGAATTTCATGAAAAACACGCTTCATCGGTAAACAATATACGGGATAGAAATGTCGGAGATGCTGCCTGGCGTTGCAAAAGCCAAGTAGAATAAACAACTCGCTTGCGAAAATCCGCAGGTAATAACGCTTGCACAAGCTGTGTGTGGCAAGGATACAGTTGATAGTCCCTTGAAATCTTTCATACAGTAAAGTGAGAAATGTTTAATTTCTGTGCAATTTTGCGTGTACTTGTATCGGGGCTACGCTCAACTTTACGTAAAGCTGCTTCCTCCAGCTCCACTGTTCTTACCGTTGCAGGTCTCCCATTAAGAGCAGCCGACCTTTGGAAGGTGCTTGATTTGCACAGCCTTTCGTGTATTCTTACAAATGTTTGTCTATTTGGTACAATGCGATGAGGATATCTTTCTAAATAAATGCGTCTAGCCGCTCTGGAATTGCCTTGGGCCATTCCATAGACAAAATGCATATCGGCCATTTCTGAGTTTGTAAACGGAACCATTTTCTAATATCAGTAACGAATCTAATAGCCTAAAGTTCTTAAAAACACTTCAAATAATTACGAATGCACTGTTTCAAGTTATGTCAAAGTCAAATTTGTTTGAACAATTGATCTTCCTTTCATGGCACTCTAACTTTACTTTCAAAACACTGCAGTAATAATTAACGTTCTTTGTTTCATCAAAAACAGTTAATCTAAAAATTCAAAAGATGACTCGTGTAATTTTAATTTTTTAATCATACATAAGAATCTCGTTATTGCATATCAATGGACAACAATAAAACAATTTTTTAATAATTAATAATTTATTGTGATTGCTTGCATTACTTACTCCCCAGTTTTTGACGGTTTGGTAGTTAAATTTTTTTATTATCCCAGGGACATGCAATGAAATGATTTTTATGTTTTTTCTCAAAAACAAAGCAAAATACGAAAAAAATGCTAAAAATAAAAGAGTTGTAGTTTTAGTTGCTCGATGCGAAAAAAAATTGCAAAAAATCAGTGGCGCACATGTTTTTGGACAAAAATATTAGTTAAGGTGCCTTTCGGGACGCCACTGGACATAATAATTTCAATCTAGTAGGGGCTGAATTAGCCCCTTTCTACCCCAAGTAACACTGCCAAATTTCAACAAAATCGGCTGAAGGATTATTAAGATATTTAGGAAAAAATTATTTCTTTCAAAAATGTTGCCACCCTGTATCTTGAAAACAAAGCATTATCAGAGTTTTGGTTATATCAACTTTTCGTCTTATAATCACTCAAAGAATCACCCCTTCGAGTTTGGCTACGTACTTACATAACATCCTGTATAATAATATTTCGATGTTACTCAATGAACCCACGTACGTTGTTCAAAAGATTTATAGAAGTTGAATTGATGTTCTTGGTAAAAAAAAAATGTTTGTGTCAAAGTTGGATTTAAAAATTTGTCTTACACTGAAATTGTATTGTTATTGTTATTTCACATATTCTCAACGGAGGATTTTTTTTGGTTTACGTATTTTTCATTCAGTTTTGAAACAACCGACAGGTAGTCCTACCTTGGTTGTATTGAGTAGACTCATTATTCTGCTTTTCATTATTCAGGCAATTTAGTTAGTTAATATTTATCGTTTTGGGCATGTAGTGTTGTGGAGACGAAAAAGGTTTTTGGCATACCTGCGGTAGTAGTGGTATGAGTTTATTTTGTGACTTCTTTAGTTCAGAGATTTTTGGATTTTGTTGGTATATTTTTGTGTTGCAGAAGTTTTGGAAAATCACAAGAGGATGTGATAAATTTGATTTGAATTGTTAACATTTTTAAGATAGTCAATTGAATCTTATTAGGCGTTTATTTTTAGTCTTCAATTTTGTTATCATCGCTTATATAGATATAATATATTCAGTGGTTTGTACGTCATTATTATCAATAATAGTATAAATTGTCTCCATACGCGAATTCTCATTTTCAGATATTTGGTTCATCTGAACCTATTCACTTCCGTGGCCTGCTTGTAGCGTTGGAAAAATTGAAATATATACAATGTTGTTTTTCATACAAAATAATAAAAACATCAAATATATCATCTATCACATTCTTTTCGCAAAAAAATAACATGTGAGGTTTTTTCTGTCATCTTCACATTTTCGAAACGCCTAATTCTGGTGAATGTTCTCTTTCGTTTGAGTTACAGTTGACTTGAACTTGAATAAGAGGTTGAATGTTAACAAAAGTAGGTATTACCCTAGCAGTATATTATTAGATTGTATTCCAGCACTATTCCACGATATATCATTAAAAACAAGATAGTCCGCCCTTGCACCGCAGGCTAGGCACAGTTAAGAGCCTAGAGAAAACAACTTACCTGCTGATCCCCTCCTATATCTACCTGTGTCATGTTGTACAACTCATTCATTCGCCGCGTACAGATCTCAGGGTTTATGAGATAGTGATAAGTTTCACTAAAGTGAGTATGTGAATTCAAGCATTTTCAGGTTATTAAAGAATTCAAAACGACTCGAAAATTTCAAAATAAAACAAAATTCAGATAAAACACGTCGATCATGTGGGAATTTTATCTCTCTGTCTCTCTCGCTCTTCTGAGAAAGATGGCCGTAGTCTGGACAAAGCTACACCATACTACTAGGAATAGTAACAAGGGGAAGAGACTTATTAGTTACCAATACAAAATACATATGCGGTCATCTGTACGACGCATATTCGTCTCCAATTTCTAAACTGAGCTCCTGTCGTTCTCTGCATGAGACGGAGTCTAATTAAGTTGATGACTCAGTGGAGACCTGGGGAAGGACGTGATACTTGGTTAGCAATAACAATGTTTTCAAAATACGAAGGAGTTGTTCTGACTATCCATATGACACCGAATCGCTCTGAGTAAATATTCTGATTTCCGTAAATATTCTAAATTCCGTTGTCAATGTCATCAACATTCAAGGATATTGTCAATTATCGGTTCAACATTGACGAGAAGTTAGAGCAATACCAAGAGGTCAATATACGAGAATAAGCAATATTATTTTGGAGTTATATGAAAATATTGGGATCTGAAAATGAAAATACAAATTATTTTGTATCGTCTGACTTATATCTCATTCTTTGTTCTTCAAATGAATCCCGAAATCGTTTGATGTATTTCTTTCCCAAACCAAACGGGAGATACCAATCAAACAAAATCATTCAGGCAGTGACCGACAAGTTTTGGGCAAAATCTTGAATATAACGCTGGAACATAACGAAAAGCGTTTGTTCGGCCCAGATTTTGTTGTGAGAATTTAAGCTTTTGAACTAACAAAGGTCTCAAAGGTAATTCTTTTTTTTTTCTAAGCTTATTCATTTAGAACTAAAATCACAGAAGGTTTGTTTTTCACCTGGTGAATACTTGACTGCCTTCATTTGTTGTAAGTGTAGGTATTATATTTAAATATATTGTTTTTTCTTTAATCATTTGGTTTTTTCTTTAATTATTTGGTTTATTGATTCGATATTTTTGAACAAAATTAGTTGTACAACGTAGGAGGGAATAAGCGAGTAAGTTGTTTTTCTAGGCTTCAAACTATGTGTAGCCGAGCTATGCAGGGATGGATCTTCGAACTCTGTGCTTCATACAACTATGATCGAATTCACTCCAGGTAAGTTCATCTGATCTTTTGAATATGAGGACTGGCTCAAAAGACCAAACTCCAGAAATTGAGGATGGTTGAATTTATGTCTGAATATATGTTACATGTTTCAACATTTCTGAGATGCAATTTTGGAAATCAAAAAGTCATAAAGGTTTCAGTGAGAATATATGGATTTGTTGGAAAGCTTTGGCTTTGCCTTTATCGACACGTTGAAGTATGATAACAATTAATTGATTCAGTTAAGAGGATAAATATCCATTTCAGACGTTGTTTTCAACCATTTCACGAATTTGTATTTGTTACATATTAACCAAAATATTCGAATTGGAAACCTGGGAATTATGGTTTGACTTCATACTTTGCTTTGAGGCACTTATCATAATTATCACAATCACTTCTAAGAAACAAACAACACAAACAGTATTGAAAAGGGTAATATTCGCAATTGAATATTGTCTTGAAAAATAATACCACGACCATTGTAGAGATTCAGACATTCAGAACACGTGAACTGAACACTGTTACCAAGCAAGATTCTCGCATGGACGGTTTACAAAGCTGTCTACCAACGAAAGTTTGTTAGATTCTACTAGTGTTTTCTGATTGGCTGGTGAATGAAAGATCTCAAGATCTTAATCAACAACAGATCAGAAAACAGTACGCGATGTGCACGAGAATCAATTGGAATAATACTGTCTTTGTCTTTTAAAAAACTTGCCATTCTATCAAAAAATTAATCATATTATAGCAATATATCTAGTACAATAACGCCCGCACAGTGATTGGCGACTACCGAATTCAACCAGAATTGAAATTTACCACTTCATTCATAAGTACGACGAGTGATTCATTTTCTCTTCTACTCTTTGAAATAAGCACGGTATAGCTTGGTGTTCAGTTTCAAGAGCCAACAAAAGACAAAGACAATAATGTTCAAATCAATTCTCCTGCACATCGCGTAATGTTTTCTGATTGGTTGCTAATTAGGATCTTTCATTCACCAGCCCATCAGAAAACACTAGTAGAATTTAACAAACTTTCGTTTGCAGACAGTTTTGTAAACCGTGCATTGTTTGGTTCACGTGTTTTGAATGTGAATCACTACAATGGTCGTGATATTATTTTTCAAAACAATATTCAATTGCGAATGTTTCCTTTTTCAATACTGTTTGTGTCGTTTGTTTCTTACAAGTGACTGTGATAATTATGATAAGTGCCTCAAAGCAGAGTAGGAAGACACCTAGTTCTGACTTTATCACCAGTTTGGATATAACAGGGTTGGTTGTATTCTTCACTTTGGAATTGGATATCTTTCTCAGGCAGCCTGCAATGTATACATTGACCCACAATCAGTTCAACATTCTACATTATTCAAATGTCGAGTTAAATGTTTATTGCATTCGGCAATTTCTCAAGTTTTTCTCTGATTTTAAGCGGGTTTTACGGAGAACAGAACATGTTTTAAATAATTTTTAAAATTTTTAACCACTGTAATTCGTTATAAAATATCATTTTACACTCGTCATTCAAGGGTGTGCAAGAGGTTCGATTACACCCTGTATATTTGATATAATAAAAAACTGTTGATTACCTCAAAACAAAAACTTTAAGGCGTGCAAAAATAAACATCAACTATTCAATACTGGGTGAGTCCAACAGAACCAACTAAAAAATAAAGAAAATTATTAACATCAATTAACATCCATAATAAAGCGCCCAAGTTCACGAAGGCTAGGAAAATCACCAAGGAATCAGAAGCAGAAGCATATTTGCAGCTGGAAAAGTCTACTGTTCTAAAGTTTGTTCATGCTCCTTCACAGTGTAATCATTAGTCCGGAAAATTGTATGCACATTTTCACTTGCTTCTTATTTCACACATATTACTTGTTCAAATGTGAATATGCAATGTGGTCATACACATAGAGATTGATCCGCCGGTTGGGACCCGAAAAAATTGAATGTGTCGATTTTATGCACCATGGATAGCACTTTCAGTGCTGACGTCACCGATCGGTGTCACAGGGTTGCATGCACAGTGCATTCGACACCCATCGGTGTCGCTTGAAACGCACGTGTGTTTGACAGCGTGTTACTTAAGGATATAAATTCAGAAATTTCTGCGTAGGTTTCTATTATGTGATTTTTTGTCGGATTGAGATGGATAGAAATGCACCAGGTCCGCCTAACCCTAAAAAAGGTAAGCCAACGTATAAGAACCCCTGAAACTTACAAAAGAAGAATTCTTAACTTCTGAGGACTGGTAAAACAAATGAGAAAACGGGTAAAAAGCAAACAAATCTTAAAGCAGGCAGGTATATCCCAGTTAGCACTTAGCACCTGTAGTTTTCATAAAATAGTCTGAAATCTCTGTGTCTCCGTGTCAGCACTGAGCGAGAAATGCCTAACCAGGTGCGCCTGATACCGATCGGTGTCACGCGTCAAAAACAGATAAGCGTCATCGTATTTATTATGTCACAAACAAAAGTCGAATTCTGACGTTAAACTACATCACATTTAAGATGCCTAAAAACCCTGGTGTATTCACTGATTCGATTTTATTCAGAATTTTTGGGGGACAACAAATGAATGGCGTTAAATTCTGCTTAGAACTTCATTAGTGGAGGTCGCGGTTGAGGAATGTTTGAATCACGCTAAATCGGCTAAATGTCAAACTTCAAACCTATGAAATTTTATTTTTCTGTCAACATTACATTATTGCTCATTTTTATGCAAAAAATTGTGAATTGATCGTTTAAAAAGATTATAGTTCCACGAACAAGACTCCGTACTGAACCGTTGGCGCGAAAATGAGATGAAATCCTTGAAATTCACAATGTTTACATCTATCAGAATTCAGATGAGATTTTACTTGAAGTTTACCTGGCGATTTTTCCAAAGTGATTTTTTCTCAAACGGCCTTTTTGGGATCATGGAAACTTCCACGGAGGAAGGAGAAAAGGTAGGAGAGTAAACTGATGTATCTAGATGATGGATCGGATGAATTGACTTGAAAATTGAGGGGATTGGAAAATGTACCCGATGACATTGTTCCATTCCGATAGAAATTATTACCAAGCCATTCACATCTCTGCCGGACTATTACCTCTCTAACAACCTTCTGACCTGAACAAAATAAGAAAGTTCATTGTAGATATCATAAAATAACTTGATGAAGTTAATAAATTGACGAATCCTGGTCTGCGACAATCTAGGCTTAGAATGACTTCTCCGGAAAAGGTGAGCCCTACTAACAAAGGTGAGGAGAGAAAATAATCTAAATCAGCTCCCCTTTTATTTTCCAGTAACACCCGCATGAGACAATCGGAGAAGGAGAGCAATCTAAACCAAGCAAGAACAAGGCTAATGACTATTATTAGGATAATTATAACCTTTCAATAAACACATGAATCACACAAGTAAGCGTGGACTTTTCATTCTATATCTTGATTTTGGCTAGTGAATTTCGAACCGCCACAGAGGGTCCCATGGATCTTTTGGAGAAAATATCCACTAGATTCAGAATTTTCCAATACTTTTACTCAGAAGATTGTAATCTCATCGGAAAATGTTTGAACAAAATATATGATATGAAAAATAAATATAAAAATATTTGACTTGCTAGTTACCAAATAAATTACAATCACAAGTTGAAAAAAAATATTACAAATTAATTTATACATATACGAGTCATTTTAATATGAAGTTAATTTGAGTTCATGCGATAAGATAGTCGTATTGTCTGCCAAAATAGTGAATACAAAAAAAGTTTGTTAAAAGTAATAAGTGATGGAAAAGATAAATTATCCCAGAAAGTGAAATAATTTCTTTTCCATAACGTATGTTCTCCACATCTTCATATGTGCAGAACGCATCAGAGACACAAATCACAAAAACACACTGTGTGGTCTGTAATTTCAGTTTACTGAAACGACGTCGTTACAAGAAACGACGTCGGTGCCATCTGAAACTCTAGATAACTCCCTTTATCAAGTGGGTGGGTGTCCCCCAGTTTGTCCCAATATTTTACAGGTATAAGTGAATACACCATGGTTTTTAGACATCTTAATCACATTCACCAAAAATATTATTGCCACACCTGACATTACTCTCAGTTTAAAGTCAGCAGCAAAAGTAATAGAACCGGTGACAGTTTTAACTCGCGGTTCATATTGGGATATTCACCGACATAACCTTGATTTATCTAAGTCGAATACATAAGAACGGATCTGCGCAATGCTCAGAAGACTCCAAAATGTCACCCACGGCTTTGACTTCGGACGAAGAGCTATTGTGTTCTTAGGCGTCGATTAGGAAATATGAATATTGAAATAAAATGGGTTTTGTGTTTCAAGGAAACACATTTTACTCAAATCATACCAAAGGGTTTATATTTCATAGGTACAGCTTAAAAAATATACAGAAAGAGACGCAATAATTCTGTGTATAGCGCACAAGAGCGTTAATGTATTCGGAGTGAGACAAATGGGACGTACGCGCTGTTGGTTATGGTGATATTGAACTGTCGACTTGGATCATCCAGGAAGTAAATAACTTATTTTATCTTAGGGTGCATGAACTATACCATCAAGAAAGCATCTCATAGTGGCTCCACCCTTCGATTTCGTGAAATTTGGAGCATATTCAAAGTTTTTCCCAAGTATGCATTCAGAGATGTATTGACACAAAATGTCAGCGTGTGGATGTTTCCACTTGACAGGTTCTTGAGAGTTTCATCAAATATATTTAATTTTAACGTGACCCAATCGCATCACTCATTTTGGTGAAGAGCTTTTCTCCATTTTGCTTCTAGAAAGTAACCTTGACCTTGAAGTGAGAATCGACAAGTGACAAGTGTGTTCGTCGTCAAGTGAAGAGCCTGGCCGTGGTGAAGCTAATGCATAATCAGGTTTTATTATTCACCAAATACAAAGTAGAGATGTTAAATGAGTCATTATCCAGAAATATATATCCTCAACTCAACTCATACTTGTGGATTAGCTTGTAAACAACTTAATTATATTAATAAGGGCTGAAATTCATGAATTGATCACGTATTGTTGTATAATAGTAGGGTTGAAATTGTTTATTTCGGATGTAGAATAGATGAAGAACATATTTTGGATTCATTCTGTTGTATTTTACAGTGTGTATGTTCCCTTCGTTAGCATTTTTTGTTTTAAGTTTCCATAAAAATGAGTTTTCTCGATGTTTTTCTTCTTTCAATTTGATCTCAGACTCCTCTGCGTATTTTGAAGTTCATATATCTAGAATAGTTTGGTGTGATCATAACTGTTCGATATCATAGAAAAATTATTTAATAAATCTAGTTCGTAAATTATTTCACAAGTGCTTTGGTTGTCAGACAGTTGAGCATTACATATCACTTCCTATCTCGTCCAAAATTGTCAATCACATGATATATCTATAGAGCGTTAATATGTAATAATGAAATGATGCAGGAGAACCAGAACAGTTAGATTACCGGTATTTTGAGATGTGAATATATCATCAGTAATTTTGGAAAGAGCTGTGACGCAACCACATTTTTTTTAAAGATTGAGGGACTCGCAAGTTTGAGAATTTATCCAAGAGGCTATTTGAATCTTAGGGCCACTCAATGCTGTTTTTGAAATGGACCATTGTTGGAGTCTGGAATAATATATTAGAACATGAATAATTGATGAACTAGAGTGACCAGTATAAAATGTTATAATTTTTTTAATTATTACAGGCATTACAGGTTTTATATTGAGTATATCAACATTCTTGTAACCAAGAACAACACACTCAATTTTCAATTAATTTAACATTAGGAATTTTATAACAGAAATTCAAAAAATCATTAATATAATAATTAGAAGGTATACACCACGAATTAGTAATTGAACAATTCAATTTTCATAAGAAAATATAGGAAGAAACTTTTTCCTTTATGACAAATATGAAGTTTGATTTTCTCCCCAATAGGAATTCCTACGAGGGCAGTCTGAAAAGTTTCTGAACTGAATATGAAGATGGCAGCACTCGTCAACAACTCTAGGGAAGGTGCCATTTTGAACGCGCAGTTGTTTGACAATCGTTTGAGTGAGTCGAGTGATTTTGTTAGAATGAAAAAAATCGAGTGTCGAGTTGTTTTTGAAAGTCAATAAGCCTACGCAAATCAAAGACAAGTTGGACGCTGTGTACAGGGTCTCTGCACCATCATTTACTAAGTTGAATTTTGAGAAACGTGGCCGTACCAACTTGTGAGACTTGGGAGATTTACATTGTTTACTATCCTATGTTGGTTTCGGTTGTTCACAAATAGTTTCCGTTTGTTCATTTATCTTTCGTAGTTTCCATATTATTTATGATTATTTTACCCTAACTTAACCTGGGTATTTGTTATTTACATATATACATTTGCCTTGATACTATCGGTTACTCTTAAATACATTATTTGGGCCTATCTGTTTACATGCATCTGGGATTGTGCTGCGCCCACTTTATAATACCGCGTCCATTGTTTGTTTTGCTTTAGATATTTCCTTGTTTCGTCTCTGTTTCAAGTTTTATATTTTCCCAGTTTCCCGAGTACAGATCAACCTGGGTCTTTTGTCCCTTCATCCTTCAATATCATCAGATCCCCCCAATTGTTAATTTCCCTCATCAACAATCCCGTCAGTCTTCTTCTGTCTGTGATCGTCGGTATGTATGTGTTGTTTTCCAACTAAATTTCAAAAATTCCCTCCACGTCTTTATAACCGTTTCATGTAATGCCCTCCCTTTACATGTTGTATCCTAGTCGTATTGCCAGTCATCTTCTGCTTATTTTTGTCTTATTTTCTTCAATTCTTGTTTTGTATATGTTATGTTCTCAATTATCTCGTGGTGGTAATATTTTTTAGCTTTCCCGTCTGCTGTCATTATCCCTTCCCTGTCTTGTTCCGCCATTTTCTGTATCATCATTTCCTGTCCTGCCAGTTTACTTTCTATAATATTTTTCGTTATAGTGTTTGTGAGCCTATCTCTGTCCTTATGCTTATGTACCATGTCCGTGATTATTGTTATTCTTTTTTTTTGTGCCCCAGTTTATGCCCTTTAGTATTGCGTATGTTTCCGCTCTATTGTATATCTCTTCCCCTAGTCATTCTTCCTCCCCTGGTTTCTCAGGTGTTTTCCTCTGTTATCCTTGCTAGTCCGCAGGTCCTGTTTTTCTCTACTTGACTTGCATTCGTGTATATTAGGATCCCGTCTAGCTGATTTGTTTCTTCCTTTGTTATTTTTTCTTCTGGATGCAGTTTATCCTTTGCTCTTCATTTTGTTTCCTGATATTTAGGTTCATAATCCCCCTGTTATCCTTGCTAGTCCACAGGTCCTGTTTTCCTCTACTTGACTTGCATCCGTGTATATTTGGATCCCGTCTAGCTGATTTGTTTCTTCCTTTGTTATTTTTTCTTCTGGATGCAGTTTATCCTTCGCTCTTTATTTTTTTTCCTGATATTTTGGTTCATAATCCCGTTTATGTTCATATTTCGTCTTTGCTTCCGTCTCTGGTGGTATCGTTCCTGTTATGAAGTGCAGTGCGTCCAAAAACTGCAACCACTGACGCTTACATCGTTCAAGTTCACCAAATGAGCTGGACGACCGTACAATTGAAGTGAGAGATGGCGCAATAGAGAGAAAGCAATGGCAAATAACGTGTTGGTCACATATTGAATGTAGAAGTAGGCATGTGAAAGCTGTCCGCGCGTTGGGGGCCGCGTTTGCTCATGATAGTCCGAAAACGTGTTCATATGAACATTTTCAATTGTTTTCGCGGTTCAGGTGCAATAAATCAGAGTTTTCGCGCCGATTAATTACTGTAGATGAAACTTAGATACACCATTATACCCCAGAAAAAAAATACAGTCAAAACAGTGGACTGCGTAAGAGGAATCGACTCCAAAAAAGCAAACGAAAAACTATTTCAGGAGCATTACTTGACAAGCTCATGCCAGAAATTGCGGAAAAACGGCCACATTAACGGAAAAAAAATTGTTTCAGCAACACAATGCAACACCTCAGCGGTTGCACCATGGAGAAAATTCACCAATTATGGTTTGAACTGCTCGACCACCCTCCTAACTCACCAGATCTAGCCCCAAGAGCTTTTTTTCTATATCCTAAGCTTAAAGTTGCGCTCGGAGGACAAATATTTTCGTCAAATGAGGAGGTCAACAGTAAACAACTGATATGCAGAAAAATAAAAATAAATCTGAAGAAAAAATATTTTGTATCTTCATTGGGTCGGAATTTTCTCATTCCACTCTCGTAGTATGCCACCACGACTTGGTTCTCTAGACGATAAAATTCATCTATCATTTTCTATATTATAATAACACGTTATTCATCTGGATAAAAGTATTATACATTTTTTATCCATTTTCGTTTCAACTATTATCTGTTAAAATACTTGCTCTTCAAATTATTCACGCCCAATATGAGATTCTGAAATTGATAATGCTGTTTCACAAATACTATAATAGTTGTGTTAAAAATTCCACACCCCTATCTTCTACCAACTTTGTGATCTAGATAAGTAACAGAAATAAATGCTCATCATGTCTCTTAGGTATCTAGATCTCGTAAATGCGTGGATCTTAATTGAGGTTATGTTAGTGAATATACCAATCTGGCGCTAATGCCGAGAATTTCTATGTGAGGTTGAAGAATTTTACCTGGGGTTAGTTCAATACCACTCAATTTGAGTCTGAGTTGATTTTCAACCCTTGATTGACAAACTGGCTCTGTTAGAAATTGAAATGCGTTCAGGTCCAAACTGACAGATTGACCTCTATGTATATGGACGACATTGAAGGTGAAATTGGATCTATAAGAGCTATCACTCACTTTCACCAAAAGCATGATATTTGGGAGGATTTTGAGGACGTCTCGATTTTTCACAAGGACAGTCACATGAAAACACAAGACAGACAAAGTTTACCCATGCAAAATATATATATAGAACTGACACAACAACCAACATATAGAGAAAGCAATACACATGCACTTCCAAAAATAAAACTTTCCCTTATAGTAAGGTTAGAGTCTGCCAATCGAAAAAACTCGTCAACTACCTAAGAACCTTTTATTACAAGGTTAGTAAGCAAATAAGCTACATTCTAAGCTACGAAGGCACTTTACGAGTACATTCATTTACAGAGTTAGCCAAATACGCTACATTTGTGTTCATTTTGTATACAAAAACTACGTAAATCTACCAATAAACAAAATGTACCAGTAAAGTTTACTCAAGTTATAACTGTGGATCCAAGCGTTTCCGAACTACAAAAATAAAAAAAATAAACAGAAAGCAATTGTGTGTGAAGAACTTTCATTTATTTATAGTTCATCTTCAATTTCCTGAGACAGGATACGATTATGATAAAAGGTTATGAGGATAATGGGCGGCGCAAAACTCTGTGCTGGCGCAATCTGAGTTTAACATTTCCAATGACACCTTACTATAAGGAAAAGGTAAAAAGTTTCTATACACCTCCATCGAAATCATATTCAGACATGTTTTCGTTATAATTCATTGGTCATAAGCACAATATCGAAACTCCTTTGCGCAAAATTCAAGAAGGTATTCATAAAAATGGCGTTTAAAAAATTCCTTGATTAGTACGGTGTCATACGTCATATAAAACCATTTGTTCGTGGAACTTGCCCAATTAATTCGTTGAAGAATCCGTCTCATATTGAACCTCACTGCAATTATTTATCAGCTAACCCTTTCACGGTATATGAACCTAAGAAGAAACACTCTCCAATGTATGGAATATACCTTTCCTAAACTTTTGTTAGCGTGGCCATTAGGGACATAATTTTTATTTCGTTTGTTTAAATAATTAATTGAGAAATTTTTCCCCTTTGAAAATCATAATTGGCATTTCTCTATAAATTAACAAAAAAATAATTTTTTATCAATAATTTCATTGTTTATTGAGTTATCAATTTGTTATAAACAATTTGACACCCTCGGTTAATTGTTTTTCAGGAATTAGAAAAAATTACAAAAACAGCCATATATAAAAAATTACTGAAAAAAATTGTAATATTTAAAATGTTATAAAAAAATTGAGATATTTTTTTTCAGTACTTTGTCATATATGGCTGTTTTTGTATTTTTTTTAATTTTAGAAAAAAAAATGAATCGAGGGTCACAAATTGTTTATAACAAATTGTTAACTTAATAAACAATTGAATTAATGATATAAAAAAAATATTTTTGTCAACCTGTAGAGAAATACCAATTATAATCTTTATAGAGAAAAAAAAGTCTTAATTAATTAGTTAAACAAACGAAATATGACGAAAAACTATTATAAACAATTAAAAAATGTATTTAAGGTTTTTTTTAATCATCATTTTGTCGACAATGGAATGGTGCGAAAAAATTAAAAAAAATATTTTACTTGCCTATTTGTTTATAAACAATTTCTCAACAAATGAAGTAAACATTTTTTTCCTATGTTAATTATTGCCATTGTTAGATGCAAAAACCGGTGTATAATAACATTTGTCAACAATTTTTTTTTAATATTTCATTTTTCGTTCATTTAAAAAAATTATAACAAACAAAATATAAAATTTCAATAAACTTTCATCAAGTGATATTGTTAAGTATATATATATATATATATATATATATATATATATATATGCTGCTCCAAGAAGCAAAAAATGTATAAGTCAATTATTTAAACTTTTATGTCGACTTTTGTAAAAACTGAGATTGGATAAAAATTAGTTAATTAGCAATCGTATAACTTTTTGAAAAATCGACATAATTTTTTTTTTCAACGGGGCTTTATTCTTCCAAGTGTTCTGATGACACCATAATTTTCAAATTTTAAATTAATATTTAATACTATAAAAAAAATATTTTGTGTGACGGCCGCGAGGAGACCTATTTTCGGCGTTGAATAAAAATTATAACTAATGGAGATAGAATTCCGGGAGTCGGAACATCTTTATTGGAAATTTCCTTCTCTTTGAGACAATTTTTTCAAAAATTCTTAAATATTAATATTTTTTGAGTTATTAACGAAAAACTGAATATATTTTTTTTTCATCTCATTTTGTTAAAACAAATGCAATTTTTTATGTGCTAATAAATGCTCGAGATACATTTTTCTAGACGGCATTCTGAATCGAATGAGCTATCGCACATATCCATAGGACCGGGAACAAGAATAAACCTTTTTTTTACTTGTTAATCAGACTGATGATGTTTATTGGAGTTCCATAATCTACAAAATATTCATGATATATTGAACTAAGTAATCCTCTAAAGGCAGTACGTTGGCATAGTCATTTTTCAGAACTGCCTGTTTGGCGTATCAAGAGAAATTAAATTGTGATAAAGAACATAAGGGTGGACGTGAACAAAATGAAATAATTTTGAAATTATTTTCCAATTTTGTGTGTCGACTGCCAACTACATATTCCTCCAGAGCCTAGAGCCACAAAAAATTACTGTTTTTTTTTTCATATACTCAAATTATTTATGACCGTTTGAAAATGGATGCTAGAGGTTTTCTTCTATGTTTTTTTTTTACTTTGGTACAGTGAAAGGGTTAACTGTGACATAAGATGTACAATTCCTACTCAGGAAGAGTGAATTACAGTGGAGATATATCTAAAAAAATAAAAAATTATGAAGTATGTACATTTTTTCCTTATTGAGTGATGTCTCAATAAAATGTTTTATTTTTTCGACTGCTGATATCGGAATCAAGAATATAATACAGTTGGATAACAAATGTCTACTTGAATGCATGCTTATAGTGGGTTCACACGAATACGACAAAAATAGAGAGGTGTGGAGATTTTCCAGAAATTCTGAAATTTTCTCAAATACAATATTACCAGCCAGAAACATTTCAGAATTATTATCGGTTTTCTCAATGAATACTTTCCTCGTCCATCATTTATTGTGTGCAACCCTACAAGAGAACGTATGGATGAAAAGGTGTCAAAGAGTGGGATCAGCAAAGTGAAAAATTCCTGAAGCCAATTGTATTTACATGGATATATTTATTGTGCATGGGATAGGTTCTCATCTAGGTGGAATTGAAAGTGCTTTTTGGTGCGAATATTTATAGACCAATCAATTATAAAGATATTAGTGTCCTTCAAACCACTGATCGACAATTTTCAGAGAATCGATTAACATTCAATTCCTCAGTAAATTTTTTTGAGAAGAACAAAAATAATGAAGTTGAAGATATTATTCTGTTAATCGAAACCAAGACAACTTGCACAGCTTTGATTTTTTGATTCCTTGAAACAACCTGTTTAATAATATTCATATAGGTCGGCACGTGGTTGGTAACTCATTGAATATTTGACATGAAAAATTGTTTTTTTCCTGAAATTTTTTTCAATTATTAATATAAGCAGTAGAAATTGATAGTGTCAAAACTTCATATCACAGAACTCATAATTAAATATTTCATGACTAGAACGCGCATTCTCATTGTTCCGTGCCTTAAAATGAATAAAACATGGGGAATTACAAAGGGCTGCATTCCTCTAATCACTGATAAACGTTTTGATAAACACCGCAAGATATAAAAATATATTCATGTCATCTTGGTGTGCAAAATTTACAAGGTTCTTTTCGTCATTACAAAAGTATATGTGACACGTCAATTTTACAAGGGGTATTTACAATAAAAAGTAAAGCCAAAAAATTGTTCATACCCTTTGAGAGAATGAAAACAACCTGTTAGGAGATATTTTTTGAGTTTCTTTCGAATTTGATGTTACTTCTTTCATCCTTGATGTCTGTTGCTGCATAATGCGGCGATTTTTTATATTCAGAGTAGTTACATTTTGTTAAGTGAAAGTCATTTTTATTCCTTGTTCCTATTACGTGTTTGTTTGTGAACAGCACATCGTTGCCAGAATAAGATAAGAAAAAATATGTGAATTTATAATTAACAATGGATATAAAAGCAATCGGGATCTTGACATAGTCCTTGGATTGACAATGTATTGCAGTTACATGATACTTCTGTTATTTTTGCATCATCGACAGTGCTGATTGACGTTACTATGTATTTCTTATTAACAGCAAAGTGTTTGTCAGTAACTGTAAAAAGTCAGTTAGTATACGGAATATTTCAGATGTGACTGTACAATGATAAAACGTTTTCAAATTCTCAGTGCGCCACTGCGTGGTTACCGTATGCTAAATGACGTAACAGTTGGGGATTTCAAAAAAAAAAATTGAATCGTCGAGGTGTTTTCACGAACCGACAAGCAGGTGCCAGAAGCTTCTGGACGATTATATATAGTACCTGGGCAAATGAGCTTCGCTCGGCGTTTTTTTTTTGTAGAATCTTGTTATTTCGGAGAAACTTATTTAGATAAACTGAAATATTTGGATAATGTTATAACGCCATCTCATATAGGTGTCTTTCATAAAAAACGCGATTTTACATAAAAACCATTTTTTTATAACCTAACCTACCGGCATTCCAGACGTCGTAGTGGTGGATTTGCCCGATCTAATTTGACCTACAAAAAAAAAAATTGTCTTGTGTTAAATCGTGTTTTTTCGGGAAAGACACCTACGTAGAGGAACCTCAAAAGCAAAACTCTATCTAAATGAAAAATTTCCTCCAAATCGTTAAAGCTGATTCCGAAATATATATAAATATATATATATATATATATATATATATATATATATATATATATTTTGCTTGTTAAGTAATACACACAGCATCAATTCATAGACTCCACCAAATTGAATTCCATATTCAACATATCAAGTTTTTAAAACAAAAAAATTAATTAATTTCATTATACAAAAATTTTCAAAATTCTAAAAAAGTTTTGGTAGATTCGTTAATTTTATTAACCAGATTTCACGTCACACGAGGAAAGATTGATTGCGAAAGGTTTCAACTATAACCTAAAACCAGAAATCAACGAACATAGATTAGAAATTCCAGGAATTGAAGCAGATATAGTGATGAAAGGTACTTCCGATTGTAATATTATCAAAATATTTTTTGTTCAATATACTGGAATTCGAGTACGAACTTTCAAATAAAGAAACATCAGTCACAAAAGGAATACTAAAAAGAAAAAGTCTATTGAAAATTACATTACAAAGGAAAAAACAGTGATTGCAATTGATAATGAAAACGATTACATACAAAGAACTTCAGATTTCTTGAATTCTTGAAGAAGGTTTCAAACTCGACTTTTTAGAAAGTTGATAAATGCAAAAGTCGCAAAATTTCCTCAGTGACCAGGTCAACTTAGATAATTTTCCTTTCTTGAATTGAAGAATAAGCAGGTAATTGATAAAATCCCCGTTCTACTTGGTATCCATCCCATTAATTAGCTATTGGATCATCCTTAATATCTTAAATATTCTTAATTCTATGTACTACTACTTCAGTGAAGTGAGTGTCTTTTATTTGCTTTAATATGGATTTTCTTTAAGTATAGATGGCAGCAATTCAAAACCTATGCAACACACGGCGCTACTGTTCATTGTACGCTCACAGTGTTGCAGGTAATACATGTTTTTTGTCCGCCATATTTGATACTTCTGGTCGTGAAATATATAATCATGAGTTCTGTGCTTCATATATTTATGGAGTAGTAGAATTTTTCTTTAGGATCTCTACACTAACGATCTTTGGTAAATGTAGTTACTGATCCAAGTATCGTGAATCAGTTCAGTTGGTACTGATCTTAGGGCCAAAAAGTCTCAGAAATTCGAATATTGATTCTCCATGAGTTCACAATGCTTGGGGTATCGTATTGAAAGACATGAAATTGATTTAGCTGGTTGCCCTTTGGCCTGCAGAGTGTACCTAAGTCAGACAAACTGTAATGGACTCTATATAATGATTCATTGCTCGTACAATTTTTTTTTGGAAATATTTCAAAAATGATCAACCAAAGTTTGGAATTCGAACAGGTCATTTTAAAAAATCGAGCTGTACCGATAGTGGCATTGAAACGACGGACACATATCCAAGCAAAAATAGATCTGAACAATCCATAGAACCAAAAACATTTCACGTAATAATGATGGCAAGCATTATATTGAAAACGGAAGTTTTACTCGTGAGTGGTTATAGCCTCCTTGAAGTTAGAGCTCCACTTCCAGTCGTACTACATGGAAATACAACAGAAATAGATATTATCAATGTCGTGTGATACAGCGGGTTGAGTAGGCTTGGTGTGGGAGCATTGCTGTGGCGAGAAACGTATGAGCTTGTGATTGAAGACTTCCGTGTGAAATCCTGATCTACCTTCAACAATTTTTTCTGGCAACTAATTAATTTGGGAATCATATTTCTGTTCATGAAAAGGGAGAATGGTGTTGAATTGTTGAAAGTATCTCCAGAGCTTACTACTATGGTTTTATTGTTCGTGATTTGTGGTTATGGGATACAATAAGCCATTGAGTATTCTTCTAATATAGCTAACATTTATAATATACAATTACTTCAATATACTCAATACAGTATCAATACGATAATACCCTCAATATTAAATTACCTACTCAAGGTTAGAGATGACTAACGACTATATAATGGGAAAGTTACACAGTTGTATATCAGGATAAGGGCTTATTTTACAAGATGCTTTCTACAGCGGGGAAAACTCTATTCTATGAAATTGGATCATATTTGTGGATGATGACATAATGGAATGTAGTTCAAAATTATCTTTACTCTGTCGTCAAAGAACAAATTTCGAATCTGGTGGAAAATTGGAACACTGATTTGCCCAAGTGATGAAAGTATTTTTCGTATTTTTTTCACAAATATGATCTGAAAAGATGGGAAAAAGGTAAATAGCTAAGGTAACATTGGAAATGCTTGTACATTTTATTTGAATCACCTTATTATAATCCATTGATATTTACGCATTCTTCTGTAATGGAAATGCTGAGAAAGGAATCAATTTATATTTTTATAATTATGCTTTGGTGTTGATATATTTTAGGTGTGTTTCTTTCATGTGAACATGTCATTTTGGACGAACAAATTGACGAAAGACAAATATCCCGACATTTTTTACCTTCAAAAAAGTTTAATTATCAGTGCATATTTCGGATTTTACTTCTTTCAAATCAGACATAATATTGAGAAAAAAGTATATATGGATGCCTCTCGATGAGATGAGAAGTAATATGAGAACTCTCACTCTGTCTACGGGCTTCACAGACTCCGGCAGAACACATATAGTGGAAAATTATATTGGTTCAGTATAACGATAATTTTGACTAGATTTTTTTTGTAGCATTTTGCGATATTGGTACATTATTACATAAGTTATTTTGGTGGAATATTGGGAGTCAATATGTTGCAATGTTGCCATGAAAATATTTTCAAACAATATTGGCTCGAGAAATGTGAACAAATACAGTCAGTGGCTGAGCAAAAAAGTTTATATTGTCTATATTGGTCAAACTGGGATAAATTTCAAAACTGGGATGAGGGAACACATCAGAATGATTGATAACACTTAAATTGTGACAACACTTATAGAAATCATTACAAACAATTCTTTCGCCAATTAAACATTGAATTTCTATAGATTTGTAATAAAGGATTACTTCTCAATAATAGTGAAATATTCCATATTAATAAAATTTGGAAAAACCGTAATTTGTCTTCTCTTAATGACCAGACTCGATTTGATTTGTATTTTTAAATGTCCTGAATTTCAATTAAAAAAAATCATTAACTTTTTATACAATCATTTTTTTAAACGAATATTATCCTTTCCTGCAGTAATGTGACACTTAGAAATTTACGGTTCAATCTTATATCTGTTCCATCTGTTATCCAAAATTACTAGTTCTTATTGCCACTTCTTCACGTAGAAATAAAATTACAGTTCAATTTGATAGCTAGGTCATAGTTTAGAACATTATACTCCAGATACCTTCACTGTTTCTATAAAGTGCTATTTTCAACAGGAAACTCGTTTGTTTCTTTCAATCGACGCCATTGCATGGTCGAAATTTGTTTGTTGTTATGTTGAATTTCGATGTTTACTGGGGCTCTACCCCATATTCAAAAAGTCTGATATCTAGAAAATGTTTTGAAACTAGTTGTTAGATATTTTAAATATGTTATGGCTTTTCTCCACCTTATGTTAGTAACTTTTGTTCTACTCTTACATCGTTTAACTTCATTAAGATTTATTCTATCTCCGTTTTTGGATCCAACAGAAGATGAACGTATATATGTTCGAAACATGTCCTAGTATATTTGGATTTGACTACAGTTTATTGAAGAATTTGTGGAGACTTTGTGTTAATCATCCATCAAAAAACTTGATCTTCCACTTTGACTATGGACTATTATTTCCGTATATTTTTTAATATTGTTTTTGAACGTTTACAACCAACACACCTACAACATTGCATCTGATAATATACATTTAGGATAAATTGAACCAATACTCCACCAATTTTATTACTGAATCATTATTTTCTCAATATGAACTCATATTCGATTAATCCTAATTTTTTGTTCACAATATATCTATATTGGCCCCGACTGAATAATAGAATAATATACAGGGTGTTTCTTAGGAACATGCTAATATTTGAGAAGCTCATTCTTGGGACCATTTTGAGATAAAAACTTCAGATGAATATATGTCCTAAAGGTCCTATCTTTTAAACTACAGGGTGCTAAAGTTTTGAGATTTTTTTTTAAGATAACTTTGGTATGATCCTAGATATTTTTGTGGCACGTAATACTCATCTTCTATGCATCGAAAGGCATTTTCTGCTTCACAACCTAATTTTTTATTCTTGCCAGTGGCGTTCGTGCGGGATTTGCGCTGAATCATTTTAAAGAGTAAATTAATACGCCACTGATTTTTGTTTGAGAAAAAGTCATCTTTGAAATCCTCATTTCTTTCTAAGCAAATCTGGTGTCCTGTTTTTTTTTTTAGATTGACGAACGGTTTTCGCATACAAAAAGAAAATTCATTGATTTGAACGTTGTTATGGAATTGGGTATTATAAAGGATTAAAAACGTAGCTAGTAGGTGAGAAGCAGATTTTGTTTTGTAAACACAAACAGGTTTGACAGTTGTCTACCTATTCTAGTTGTCACGTATTTAAGTCATCAAAATTAGCACTACTATTGAAAATAAATAATAGTTTAAAAAAACTAAAAAACACGCTTTTATAGAAAACCAAACTGAAAAAATAGAAAATAAGAAAAAAAATTATTTTATTTAAAAAAAAGCGTGGGGTGCATGGTATTGCCTCGGCCAACAATTACCTGTGATCTGAGACATTTCTTACTTTACTGCCCTAGGTGTGTAATGTACTATACAGTGCTAGTCAAAAGTCCCCTCCCCCCCTCGTATCTTTTGAACGGGTATACTAATAATAATGAAATTTGGAGGGTGGAAATAAACGGATGTAGGCTTCTTAACTGGTCATAACAGGTGACGCAATAGTCATAAATGACGTCACAAGGCCACTGTGACCAATAATTTTAAATGGGCCCCTTTGGCAAGTGACAGCTCGTTTGAAAGGTATTGAAAATACCTATTCAGTCATACCAATTTTGTTTGGGTTTCGGCTGATTTTGATTGATAAATTGAAGAAATACGAAAATTATAGTTTCGCATTTAATTAATAAAGATTTTAAAGTACGCCTCTGGTTAATTGTCAAAAAGGTTGACGTTTTTGAATTCTCTACTTGTCAAAAGTGTTTATACCTTGAAAATTTACCTAAGCTATTGTTTAACGAGACGTTTAAGTGTTTACATAGGCAAAATGGTACGTACTGTAGCCAACAAAGTAGCAGCTATCTTAATAATTGGTGAATGTAGAAACAATTTCCATGCAGCGGAACGACTGTTTAATGAGAGGTACCCGATCGCCCTATATCGAGGGTTTATTTGAGGGAGCTTCTTCGGAAGTTTGAAGCATCAGGTAGTGTTCAAGATGCCAAACGATCTGGTCGACCAACAATTAGTGATGACAAAAAAATTGACATAATTGGAGAAATGGTAGTAAACCCTACTTCTTCCACAGCCCAAGTTGCGTCTATCTGTGAAGTCAGTCAAAGGACAGTACATAGGGTGTTGGCTAAAAACAAATTTCATCCATACAAATTAAAAATGGTGCACCAACTTTCAGATGATGACCCCGACCGAAGACTAGAATTCTGTGAAACTATGTCCAATAAAATGAACCAACAACCAGGCTACATACAGACAATTTGTTTTAGTGACGAAAGTACTTTCTTTCTCAATGGAAATGTTAACACTCAAAATGTGAGGTATTGGAGTGACACAAATCCTCACATCTTTCGTGAAAAACATACTCAATTTCCAGAAAAAGTAAATGTTTGGGCAGGTATTTTGGGAAACCACATAGTTGGGCCTCTTTTTCTCAATGCTAACTTAACCGGTGGATTGTATCTGGAGATGTTACAAAATGATATTGAGGCGTTAATTCTTGAAATTCTAGAAGATAATCCAGATGAATTCGACAACTTGGAAATAACGTTTCAACAAGATGGTGCTCCTGCACACTATTACGGTGCAGTAAGACGTTACCTAGATGAAGAATATCGTGGTAGATGGATTGGACGACGAGGTTCGATCGAATGGCCAGCTCGGTCACCGGACCTTACACCATTAGATTTTTTTCTATGGGGGTACTTGAAATCTAAGGTTTACGCTACAGCACCTGACAGTATTGCCACTCTGAAACAACGAATTGTTGAAGAATGTAGGGCAATTTCCGCTGACACACTGGGACGAGTACGACAAGAGTTTAGCAATAGGATGCATTACTGCCAGGAAGTAGATGGAGCACATTTTGAACACTTATTATAAGAACTGGTTCTTAAATCTTTATTAATTAAATGCGAAACTATAATTTTCGTATTTCTTCAATTTATCAATCAAAATCAGCCGAAACCCAAACAAAATTGGTATGACTGAATAGGCATTTTCAATACCTTTCAAACGAGCTGTCACTTGCCATAGGGTCCCATTTAAAATTATTGGTCACAGTGGCCTTGTGACGTCATTTATGACTATTGCGTCACCTGTTATGACCAGTTGAGAAGCCTACATCCGTTTATTTCCACCCTCCAAATTTCATTATTATAAGTATACCCGTTCAAAAGATACGAGAGGGGGAGGGGACTTTTGACTAGCACTGTATAATTATTGATACCATGCACCCCACGCTTTTTTCTAAATAAAATAATTTTTTTTCTTATTTTCTATTTTTTCAGTCTGGTTTTCTATAAAAGCGTGTTTTTTTAGTTCTTTTAAACTATTATTTATCTCCTACTTTTCAGTTTGGTTTATTTATAAAAGTGTCTTTTTTTAGTTTTTTTTGAACTATTATTTTTATTATTTTTTTGACAATGTAAAAATTAAATAATCTTATCAAATTAGTGTATTGTCATCGGTCCTCGATAAATCTACGGAGTTTGAATAAAATCTGACCGTTTAAAGTGGGTCAAAATCGCGCCCAAAGGAGTCGTTACAAACAAACAAACAACAATAAGCTAATATAAAGCGTGTAAAAAATGGTCCACTTTACGAATTCTGAATTTGCAGATATGCATTACATGTATGGGCTTGCTGATGGTAACGCACTGGAAGACAGGCGGTTGTATGAAGACCGCTTTCCAAATAGAAATATTCCGGATGCACGAACATTTTCAATCATTCATAGAAGGTTGTGCGAAAAGGGAAGTTTTGAACCAGACAATCATCTAAAAGGAGTACAACGTACTGTAAGAACACCAGAAATTGAGGTAGCGGTTTTGAATTCAATTGAGGAAAATCCCGTATTAAGTAATGGTAATGGTTTCTTCAAAAAGTGTATGAAAATCTATTATTCGATACTGAAATTTCATTCACCGATTAGGCCAATTTTTCCAGAAACGCACTCTCAAACTTTCACAATTATCCTTTTTGGGCTCTAGAAAACCCATATGCAATCTTGGAATCCCGTCACTAAGAGAAGTTTTCCGTTAACGTGTGGGCTTGAATATGCGGAGATTATTCAATTGGGCCCTATTTTCCTCATGCTAGATTGAATGGGTATGATTACCGGCAGTTTCTCGAAGAAGAATTGCCAGCTTTGATGGGAGATGTTCCCCTTTTGATAAGAAATCGATTATTGTATATGCACGACGGGGCGCCAGAGCACTTCAGTGTTCTGGCGCGCGAATATTCAAATAAAAAAATACAATAATCGCTGTATATTTTGCGGAGGACCACAGGCATGGCCATCTAGGTTTCCAGAACTCAATAGTTTAGATTCCTGTGGGGTCATCCCAAAACATTGGTTTAGAGCACACCAACTCATACCGAAGGGCAGTTGGGAAATCGCATCATAGTTTCTTGCGAAACTGTTAGAAACAGTCCCGGCATTTTCCAAAGAGTACGCGAATCCATGAGAGAAAAAAGCAGAGGCATGCATATTTGCAGGAGATTCACATTTTGAACATCTGATTCAATCAATTTCTTTGTGTATTCAGGTTAATTTTGTGTAAGCATTCCAAAATGTATTTAGATTTCTTTAATTTTTTAATAGTACCGTTCAAAAACTATTCTTTCAACTCTTTGAAGCATGATGGTACACGTTAAGTACCACATTTTTCTAGACCTTCTAGGAATGATGGTATATAAAATGGACCACATATCAAATTATATACTGGGTGTTTCATAATTGAATGCTGCTCCTGAAGGGCGATAATCCTTGGATGATTTTAAGAGAAATTCTTCATATGAACATAGGTCCGCAACCGCTTTATTTCTGAGCTACAGGATGTTGAAATTTAACAAAAAAATCAGTTCTTCCCTAATATCTCTGAAACCGCTTCGGCTTTCATTTTCGATTCTGGTACATGCGAATTACGCATAAAAATACATCTTTTCCAAAATGAAGGGTTTCTTAATTTCTATCAGTGGCGTCCCTGTTAACATGCCCTGCCATATTTTTGATCAAAATAATGATACGCCACTGTCTTTTTTCCAAATAAATACTTTTTTGTCATTTTCATCTATTTGCTCATAAAAATGGTCTCATGCCCTTTTTTCGTCCGGTGAACGATTTTTGAGTTAGAAAATAAAATGCATTCATTTTCTTGTCCCTATGCGAAATCAGCCGTTGAAGAGTAGTAGGATTATCTTGAGGGCTAGAAACATCTAGTATGGCTGAGAACACATTTCGTTGTTTTCAACAGAAACAATGTTGACAATTTTTAAGCTAGATACATGATATTATTTACGTTATAAAAACTTGTTTATTGAAAAAAAAACATAGAAAATTTTACAAATACCGAATAAGCAGACATGCATTACTTTTATAGGCTTGCTGACGTAAACGCATATGAAGCCAGGCGACTGTATCAAGAGCGCTTCCCAAATAGTATGGTTCCTGATGCTCGAACGATTTCAAGCACCCACAGGTTATGTGAAACAGGAAGTTTTAAGCCAAATCATCACTTCAGACGGCAAGAACTCCAGCAATTGAGGTAGCTGTTTCAAATTCAGTTGATGAAAATCCTGAAATAAGTACGAGGCAAGTTGCCAATAATTTGAATATCGCCCATATTCTAGTATGGAGGATTCTTCATGATTATTCATTTTATCATTATCACTTTCAACGGGTTCAGGCTCTACTTCCTCGAGACTTTCCATTACGAGTGAATTTCTGCCAATGGTTTCTCCAAAAAGTTACCGAAAATCCTTTATTTGACAGGGAAATTTTATTCATGGACGAAGCTAGTTTTACTGAAAACTGGATCAGAAATTTTCATAATAATCATTTTTGGGCAGAAGAAAATCCGCATGCAATCGTGGAATC
Source organism: Gonioctena quinquepunctata (assembly GCA_018342105.1). Classification (NCBI taxonomy): domain Eukaryota; kingdom Metazoa; phylum Arthropoda; class Insecta; order Coleoptera; family Chrysomelidae; genus Gonioctena; species Gonioctena quinquepunctata. The sequence goes on along the minus strand of JAFIRS010000033.1, from coordinate 1,585,116 downwards.
TCATCACCAGGAGCAGTTCTCATCGAATGTCTGGGCTGGAATTATTGGAGATTACCTAATTAGACCTTTTTTTTTACCACGCAGATTGAATGGACATGATTATCGCCGATTTCTTGAAGATAATTTGCCAATTCTGTTCGGAAGATGTTCCTATTTCAATGCGAAAGCGCATGTGGTTTATGCACGATGGTGCACCCGCTCATTTTAGTGCTCTGGCACGCGAATATTCAAACCAAAACTTTCATAATCGCTGGATAGGTCGTGGGGGAACAGATAAATGACCAGCTAGATCCCCAGACTCAAACATCTTGATTATTTTCTTTGGGGACATCTTAAGACTCTGGTGTACAGTCAACCAATTCTAACTGAGGAAGAAGTCCTGTGAAGCATTAAGGAATACTCCAGGAACTTTCCAAAGAGTTTGAGACTCAATGACAAGGAGGGCTAAAGCGTGCATACTTTTAGGAGGCGTACATTTTGAAGGGTTAATGTGAATTAGATTTTTTTTGTCTATAATAGTTAAGATCTTAAAAATAAAAAAAATATTTTCATGCGTACTAATTACAAAAACTAAATAATAGTTACCATAAAATTATAAAAATCTTGCCTAGGTCCTTTGGTTACCACAATTGTGAAATCAAGACTGAGAGAAAAAATCAAATAGGGACAAGCAAATGAATGTATTTGATTTTCTAAATCGAAAACCGCCCGCCGGACAAAAAAAAACATGGGACCATTTTTATGAGGAGATAGAGGACAATAACAAAAATTATATTTATTTGCAAAAAAAACAGTGGCGAATCATTATTTTAATCAAAAATATGACAGGGCATGTTAACAGGGACGCCCCTGATGAAAATTAAGAAATCCTTCATTATGGAAAAAAATTATTTTTATGCGTTCTTTGCATGTATCAGAATTGAAAGGAAAAGCCAAAGCGGTTTCAGAGATATTGGGGAAGAACTGTTTTTTTTGTTAAATTTCAACGTCCTGTCTCTCAGAAATAAAGCGGTTGCGGACCTATGTTCATATGGATAATTTTTCTTAGAATCATCCAAGGATTATCGCCCATTAGGATCAGCATTCAATTATGAAACACCCTGTATAACAGACATGCATTGTGGTTTCATTTGTGAACCACATTACGTTGCGGCCTGTGATATGCATAGAGCTTCCATCTATATGGCAATGGACATACTAGTTGATTTCTAACTTAAGCCTAGTTTTCATCACAGCGGATGACGGATTATTTTGTTGCGGACTTTTTCTGATTGGTAGAAAATATTCAAAATGTGAATGGCGCGAAATATTTGCGGATATTTTAACATTTTGCAGAGTCTCATTTTATGTTAAACATTTTCTAACTTTCTGGCGGTTTTTCAGAGCTTTTGGCAGTTTGACATTAGATAAGTGAGGTTATAATCCCAGCTCGGGTTTATATTTGTTTATGGTCTGTATTCGTGTCGTTAAAGTCACAAAATAGGGGGGGATATTTTGTGGTTAAAGTGTTCAAGTAATTTAGATAATCGTACTCTGTTACGTGTGTGGGGCAAGATGAATTCTGATGAAGAAGAGATTATGATATGATCCTTGAGCTTTTCTGTTTAAAAATATGTTCCTTACCCACCATCGTTTAGGTTGCCGTTTTCTTTTAATTATTTTGGAAAATGCATAAAGTAGTCCCAACAAGCAAATTTTACGAACTTTTGTGTTAATTTTTTTTCTATACCACATTTCAACCCGAATACTGAATGAATTTATATTATTTGTACTACTCAATTCGTTTTGAAATCAAAACAACCTTTGACATGACAATGATGTTCTGTCCTTTGTCAAAAACCAGATAGTTATCTTGTAAAATTAAAATATTACTAGAATTCACTAAATACGCTCCGCGTTTTTGAAAACGTTTGTTTGATGCGAAGATCATCCCTTACGCGGAATTTCATTCCGCCATCCGCAATCCGCTGTGATGAAAACTAGCCTTTAGTTTGCAAGAGCTCAGAGTTTTATGAGACAGTTGGCTGTGCTATTGCCTGTGCTTCTGGGGCATTTTTTATACCGGTGACTCTGATGTGCCTCAAAGTGTTAAATAGGGGTCTAGCGAGATACAAATGAATGGTTTTATTTTTATATGAGAAAACCGTACATCAACCGAAAAAAATAAAATAAGATCAGATTTTCTGAGAAAGAAATCAGGATTTCAAAAATAATGTTTACTTAAAGAAAAAACAGTAGCTTATCACTTTTCTCTTTAAAATTATTCAGTGCAAACCCCGTGCGAACGCCACTGGCAAGAATGAAGAATTGTGTTGTACAGCAGAAAATGCCTCTTGATGCATAGAAGATGTGTGCATACTTTTCACAAAAATATCATAAAAAATATTTTTTTCTTAAATCTTTAGCACCATGTAGTTCAAAAGTTAAGACCTTCAGGGCATAGGTACGTGTTTTTTCTCAAAATGGAACCAAGAATAATCTCCTTAAATATAAGCATGTTATTGAGAAACACCCTGTATAATATAAGAATTATTTCATTTGAATAAATATTTTTTCTGGTGTTATGAAAATATTATTTCTTCATATTCATGTTCATTCGCTTATCACTTGTGAAATGGGGTATGTTTTTCCAGAATATTTCTGAATCTTCACTGAAATCAACGGAATACACTCTATTTTTCATTATAGATATCAGTTTTATGAATTCACATGTAGGAATTGCCTGAAGTCTTCATCGTTTTCCCTACCTAAATTCAAATTGCAAATCATCGAACTCATATCATCAGATGAAGATGATAAATCACACCATAAAAACATCAACACTAAATGCATTGCGTTATAACGAATTAGTTTATACAGTAACTCAAAACTATCGAATCAAAGCATGTTAAACAACACACCTCAGTGTAATAATATATATAAATTGATTCAACACAACAATCACATGCGGGTTAATGGAGGAAGATTCACCCATAAATGCAATCTCACCTTGCTGTGCGCTGACGAGGGGGTTGCAGGGGGAGTTTCCGTGGATGTAGGCGACAGTCGTCCATCACTGGGGTTGGAGCATGGAAGTCTTTGTTCTTGAACACTAGCCAATCTGAAAAATGAATAAAGTATCTTGTTCTTGGCATTCCCAGAGGACGTTTTAAAAATATCGAAACTTTGGAATTCCCGAAGGTTTGATGCCTGGACCACTTCTCCAGTATGGAATAGTTTGTGATTCGAATTATTTCCATGTACCGAGTAGGCCAAATTGGATACTTTTGAAGGGAAAGTCCTGTTTTCAAACTAGATAGATGACAACTGATGGCTGTGTCTGAAGGTCAATTTTTATGACAAACCTAATGGCAAAAACCGCATATCGATATCTATCATCGTTTCTGATTCCGAGTCTGAAAATGTGCATTTTCGAAAAATTGCTGTAACTTTTTTCCTGTCAAAAATTCTTTGTTTCTATGAAAACATTTCCAAATATTTTTTTTACGTAGAATTCGATGGTGTAAGTAATTAATTTTTTCAAATCATATACCAATTGTTATTAATGGAACAATCATTTTATTAAATGATAAGACCTGTATATGCTTGAATATTTCAATAGAGCTTGAAATTACCATTCCAAAAATATAGCACACTTGATGTTTTGCTAGAGTTACTCTGAAATGCAGAGCTTTTAGGTTTTCTCATGTAGACTTTGAAACGCACACTTTGAACAAGTATGCTTTGGACGACGAGGCGTTAAAACAGAAAGCAAGTGTTCACTAGTAGCTGTCAAATGTTAAGAAAGCTGTTCACAGCAGTAATTAAAACTCATAGTTTCAATAAAACTGATAACAATTTATACTATATTTAGTACTAATAAATGAAACTCCAACAATAATAATAATAATGAAGAACAAACAAGAACAAAATATTTCATTAGAGGAGGTGTTCGAAATGTCTACCAGCTTCTTCTACACACAGGCGGTACCTTTTTTTAACATTTCTTGCTGGATTAATTAGTTCAATGGGAGTGAGAGAAGCAAAACTTTGCATCACTGACGCTTCCAATTCGTGTCTAGAGTGGGCCGGCAATTTGAAAATAAGATATTTCAACCTTCTCCAGAGGTAAAACTCCATAGGCGTTAGGTCCGGTGACCTGGCCGGCCAACGGTTGGGTCCTTGGTTGGCTATCCAATTATTGCCAAAATTTGCAGCCAAAAAATTGTTGACATTTGCAGTGTTGTGAGATGAAGACCCGTCTTGCTGAAAATATATTTTCCTGAGCTCCATTAGCGGCAATTCATCAACAAGGGGTTCAATTTGTTGCCTTATAATCTCTAAATATCTCCGAAATGTGAGACTGCCATTATAAATGAACGGGCCGATAATTCTACCCCTGAAAACACCTGTACATACACTAAATCCAAATCTTCCTTGACTTCTCTACTCCACAATAGAATGAGGGTTTTGTTATGCCCAAGTATAAGAATTGTAGCGGTTGAAAATGCCGGCACTGTCCAAATTCAATTTTACGAAAAATCAAGCACTCGGTTACAATTTTCCAGGGACCACTGGTAAAAATCCATGCGTTGTTCAAAATCTCCTGGGCTGAGTTTATGAACTCTTCTGGTTCTGTAAGGCTTGAATTTGTGCTTTTTCAAAATCCGTCTGAGGTTAGTTCTTGGTAGGACTGTTGATATTTTTAAATTTCGCGTTGATTTTTTGGTTTTCTTACAAATTCCACTATCAATTAGGTTGGTCGGAATCTTGCGAAAATGTCTCTAAAAAGGTTGTCTTTTCTCTGGATACTTCTCGTGGTACAAATTGCTTAAAACAGACTATCATGTCCCATTTTTCATAATTCCCATACTTCATTGAAAATGTGTTAATGAACAAAAACCACGAATTGAGGAGCGTCTTTACTGCTTAAATCAAAATTTGACAGCCGCCAGTAAACATTTGCATTCTGTTTTATCACCGCGTCGTCCAAAGCCTACTTGTTCAAAGTGTGCGTTTCAAAGTCTACATGAAAAAACCTAAAAGCTCTGTATTTCAAAGGTGGCTCTAGCAAAACATCAAGTCTGCTACATTTTTGGAATGGTAATTTCAAGTTCCATCGAAATATGCAAAAGTATACAGGTTGCCTCATTGAAATTAATTTTTTTCCATTAATTAGTATTGATATGTGATTTGAAAAATAAATTACTCAAACCATTGAATTCTACATGAAAATGCGCTTCAGAAGTGTTTTCATAGGAACAAAGAATTTTTGACAGGAAAAAAGTTACAGCAACTTTTCGAAAATGCACATTTTCGAAAAACATGCTGTTACTCAAAAACGATGATAGATACCATTATGGTTTTCACCATTAGGTTTATCTTAAAAATTTACCCCCAGACATAGCCATCAGTTTTCATCTATCTAGTTTGAAAACAGGACTGTCCCTTCAAAATTGTCCAATTTGGCCAACTCAGTATAACACCAAGAAAAAGTTGCGATAAAAAAAATTGTTCATAAACTCTTTCCTCTATTTATCCAACCAGTGTGAACTGCAGATTTTTGGACACAAATGGAAAAAACTTCATTTGAAATTCCTAAAAAACGCATTCTTTATAAAAGTCCCGCAGTTGTATTAAGAGACACTAAGGCGCAGACCAAATCGCAATTCATGTGTCCGTTAAGAAAAAACAGGTCTAATTTTTGGTTAACAGCTACAGCAAATGAACTCGGCAGTTTGGAATCAATGTGTTGAAATTAACGTGAAAAACTAAGTTTCAACAAAAGTAGAGAAAAATGATCTGTGGAGATCAAAAAACCATTTACTTGATTATAATTATCAACATACGATATTTTAAAGACAGATTATACAGCTCAACTCCTAATATCTAACCAATCTTCTTCCTTTATTCACAGATCTTCACTTCATCTTCAATAATATTGGTGAAATTATCACCAACAAAGTAGACAATCTCGAAATATAATTTAAATGTGAAAAGTTATCCTGTGAAGAGTCCAACTACATATATTGGAAGAACTATCAAATTTCTGATCCTTCACACAAAAAAACATTTACCTAGACCTCACAAATCGGGTTTTCTATTAGATGCAATAATGACAACTCCTGATCTACATCCAGCAGTAGAGTATAGTATAATATATCTGATTATAACTAATTGCTCTAACACACAAGTATGTATTTCAAACTCATGTTCAAACACTTCTGTGAATCACAAGAATAATTGTATTTTAATTTTACCCCTTTACCTATAAGGTCGACTCTCTGTCAACTTACCCAATTTTAGTTTAACTTGATGGGACAAACTAGTTATGATCAATTCCAATACAAACCGTTGAGTTAGCTCCCGAGGTGCGTTCGATTATTAACTCCATCGAGTAGAATTTACTAAATAGCGTTCGAAAATCATAAAGTTGTGTATATTTTACTATAAGACTGTCGTTTGAAAATACCCGAGTATTCGCTACCGAGTTAACTCTCGTAACTCTACAAAATAGCTGGGTTTATTTAACTACACAAAATTGACATAATTCTGGGAGACGGAAAATCTCTTTATGCTTTGTCTCACACTCTCACAGATTGAGATTATTTATGTGTATGTGTTTAATACTGTTCACTGATATTAGTTGTAATCTTGGAGGCACATATGGTCTACCAAGTTCATACTGTGTGCTCGAATTCTTAACCTAGGAGCTATTTTTAATAAAACTGCTTCGAAACCATCACATGGCATTCGAATATACCATTGTCATTCCCTACCATAAATACTAACATTTAATTTACAATTGCCGAACAAGATTCTAGAAAAGTTATCTGCTATTGTCAACAATATTTTTCACCGGTTTTCGTATTTTTTTAACAATAACATAACCTATATTTCCGATTTCAGAACCTTCTGTCACTCGGACTTTGTAAACAACTCCAATATATTCCGCACCGTTCGAATATTACATGAATAGTACTCAACTCCAGAGTAAATTTAAGAAACCTTCAAATACTTTACTCTACTCTGTGCACGTAGTGTGCACGTAGTGATTTTATATTCAACACCAGTTTCAATAACTCAATGTTAACAATGTCTTTGTGTATCTTGAGACATGGAATATCTGATCTGATAATACGCATTCAATCGATTTACATCATTCTGTATTCATTATTCCTTACATTTATGGAAGAAGCTCTGATCATGACAAACTCGGCTAAACTCAACTTTGAAAATAAAACTTTATACACTCTAAATACCCTTCTCCAAATATTTCTTGTGAAAATATTGGCTTATCTGAACGGTAAATTAAAACAATATTGGAGTTGAAAAAATTCAATCCATACAAAGTTCATTTATATGCCCAAAAAAAAAATCCCGATGCATGTTTCTCACTTAGTGGTTCAAGGCAAACTTTCACATTCAATCGTACGGCGAGCTCACATAATTATAAATGGAGGGGGCAGGTGAAAATTCAAATTTCTGAATTGAATGTGAGGATCAATATAATCTTCAGATGAACATCTGGTGGATTTAGTATTTCTGAGAAATAAACTTGTTATGTTTGCGACTAGAAGATGAACTCTAGTTAGGAAGTTACCGTGTTATTTACTTTAAATTACCCACTCCTCATCATCGTTATTATTGCCTATAGAAGAAAAAAGTTAGGAGTAAAAGTTATGTGGTTATGACTGAATTTCGACAAGATGCTATAAACGAAATAACTCTTAAAAAAACCTTTTCAAAGACAAACTTTTATTTAAGCCGTGTATTGAAACGTATAAAGAAAGTTTAAGTAATCGCTGGCAATGATTTAATTACTCTTTGTTGAATTATTTAGTTTCGAAAACTTAGTCGCACGAGGTGTTCATAAAAGTAGGTACCAATCAATTTCATTGGTTGGTAAGTAACAACTTGTTGAAGTATTAATTTTGTTACAAGCGACGAGCGTTTTGAAACCAAATAATTCAACAAAAAATAATTGAATCATAGTCAGCGATTACTTTAACTTATTTTATAGGTTTAAGTACCAGGCTAAGAAAAAGGTTGTCTTTAAAAAGGTTTTTTATTAGTTGGTTAATTTTTTGCTTTTCAGTAAGTTCGCCTTAATCTGTTCATTTCTAATAGAGCATCGTTATTACAAGGTCTCTTCCCTGATAGAAATAATGATCTCCGACGCCAAAAACTCCCACACACCAATTTTGAATAGAATCTGACCATAATCACAAAACTCGTCCGCCATTCCAAAGTCGCCAACTTGAATTCACGAATTTTGACAAAAAAATCATGATCTCCGATCCCCAAAACCATCACATACCAATTTTGATCACAATCAGACCATAATTACAAAACTCGTCCGCCATCTTGGAGCCGCCATTTTGAATTTACGAATTTTTTCGAAATATTCATAAATTCCGACCCCGAAAACCCCCGCATACCGATTTTGATTCGAATCACAAAACTCGTCCGCCATATTGAAGCCGCTATCTTAAATTAACGAATTTTGACAAAAAATTCATAATCTCCGACCCCGAAAACCCCCGCATATTAATTTTGAATAAAATCGGACCATAATTACAAATCTCGCCCGCCATCTTGAAGCCGCCATTTTGTTTTTTTCTCCTACAAATATTCCATAATGCATTGCCACCGGAATTATATATACCTACCTGCCAAATTTAAAATTAAACGGACGACTAGAAGTCGGTCAAAATTCATTTGCAAGATTTGACCCGCCATAACCCATACACATTCTGAAACTATAACTCAAGCGACTTCGAACTGACAATTGTCACTTCGAATTGACAATTGTCACTTCGAACTGACAATTGTTACTTCGAACTGACAATTGTCACTTCAAAGTGACAATTGTCAGTTCAAAGTGGCAATTCAAAATGATTTTGTATGTGACAATTGTCACTTCGAAGTGACAATTGTCAGTTCGAAGTGACAATTGTCAGTTCTAAGTGACAATTGTCAATTCAAAGTGGCAATTCCAAATGTTTAAAGGATATATTTTGTTGTTGGCCCTTCTACACCTTCGTATTATAGACATTAGAAACAAACTGTAAAAATGTATATAATAATGTTCGCTTATAACCGAAATGGTTAAGGCGATTTTTTCTCAATTAAAAAAAATATATATTTGGCCCTAACGAACTAACATGTGAAAGTAAATAAAAAAATATAGTATATAGTAGTGTGCAGATTTCAGGGGATAAAAATTGTTTTTTTTTTCTAATTTTGACATTTAAAGTGACACTTTTCAAAACTTGTTGACGTCATCAAATGTTTTACTTTTCATCACCAGTTGCGAAAAGTTAATTTTTTCGCAACTGGTGATGAAATAGTTATTTGTGCAACCAGTAGGGAAAAGCACTATTTTTCGTGATGAGCGAATTTCTGTGGAACGAGCGAGCGAGTTCCGCTAAAGAAAGCGAGTTACGAAAAATAGTGTTTCCCAACGTGTTTCACACAATAATTCTTCTTATTTCAATATAATGTGATCCTTTTTCGAGTAAGAAATATAAAATTGTATATTAAAAAAAACTGAAGAACACGCTTTTAATGCACTGAAAATTAAAAAATAATTTTAATATTCAACGACGATGAATATTAAAATAAAAAATTAAAACCATTCATCAAGTGAAAAATAAAAAAAAATCGTCAGGCGTGGGGATTCGAACCCACGCTAACTTTTGAGCGCCTTAGATCGCTCGGCCCTCGGACGACGTTAATTGTCAAACACATTACCATACTTTAACGTAAGAAAGAAAAATATGTATGTACTTCTGTACCTGCTGCCTGTGAAAGGGCCTCGCTTCTCAACTACACGTATAGTCAAAATTTCAGTTCTGCTAAAATGACGGCTCTGGTATCTTGGACTATTTCAATTGATTTCGACAAAGCACCCCACGCTTTTTGGCATAGTCGTTGAATATTAAAATTATTTCTCACTTTTTAGTGTAGTGAAGAAGTACCTTCAAGTAGTTTAGCCTTAAAATTATAACAAATTTTATTCCTGTATTTTTTGCAACTGATGGTGAAATTTACTTTTCCTACGATCACATAGGAAAGTAACACATATCGCACTCTCTACTCCCATGGAAAGTGACCTTTATTCTCACGCGTGCGGAAAGTACTTTCCGCACTAGTGCGGAAAGTAACTTACCGCACGGCTGTCAATAAGCCGTCAAACCCGTGAATCCTGTAAGATTTACAGATGTAATTATTAATTGCTCTTCCTTATTGATATCATTTACATAAAAACTGGACTAAAAACTAATTCTTTGTAGAAAATAAAGAAAAGAAGAAAAAAAAAGTTGACGCCGAGAATCGAACCCACAACCTTGCGGTCATCTACCGTATACTCTTCGATCTGAGCTAAGTCGATTTACATTAATAGAATTATTATTATTGTTAGATATTGAAACGAATCTTTCGCAAACACCGTTACAATTTACAAATTATAACAATAACGAATTTACTTCATACCCTTTTTATACTTGCTTTGTACGTGATATGTAATATTCTTCTTGTTTTTTTTTGTACGATGCTTCTGACATGATTAAATAAATAAAAAATTTACTTTTAATTTTTATGGTTCCAAATAATTCAATTTGTTCCCCAGTTGTATCTAATAAGTACTTACTTATTGTAATTTTTTCAAATGAACGTTGATTATCGTTATTTCTTTATTTCACTATAAAAGTAATTCTAAATTCATGTGCACTTTTTATAGAAACAATATTTAAACATAGACTGTCACATTTGAAACGTAAGATTGGTCAGGCAGCTCAATATACACGATCTAATATTTAGATATTGTTTGATAAAATAGCTGGTCGTAGGAAAAATAGCGTACATTACTCGCGCGAAAGTGATCTTTCACACTCGTGTGATTGCCGCACTCGGCTTACGCCTCGTGCCACAAATTTCCCACTCGTGTGAAAAATGTCACTTCCGCACTAGTAATGTAATATACTATTTCATCACCAGTTGCGAAAATTTTTACTTTTCGTAACTAGTGATGAAAAGTTAAACATTTGATAACGTCAACGAGTTTTGAAAAGTGTCACTTTGAATGTCAAAATTAGAAAAACTAAATTATACCACCAGTTGCAAAAAATACAAGATAATTTTTTTTATAATTTTGAGGCTAAACTACTTCTTCATTGTTATTATATTCTCTGTACATATTATGAAGATTAAATTTCATTCGAATTCAATACATAATATGTATGGTAAAAACTAATTATAAATATTAATAACATAACTTGAACAATTGGTGATATTGACCCCAGCTGACAACGTAGTTTTCTATGCAGCAATAATTTCCGTTTTTTCCATGGAAGTCTCGCCAAGGATGAGAACACGCTTTTAACGCACTAAAAAGTAAAAAAAGTACATACAAAAAACTTTCTTACTTACGTTGAAGTATGGTAATGCGTTAGATAACTAACATCGTCCATTTGGCCAAGCGGTCTAAGGCGCATCTACAAGCTCTAATATCAAAAACTGCGTTTTTTTTATTTTCCTCTTTGAAATTGAGAAATGTTTTTTTTTATTCGAATATTGATCCCAAAACTAATTTCAAAGTGAAAAATAAAAATAAAATTGTCAGGCGTGGGGATTCGAACCCTCGCAAACTTTTGAGATCCAGAGCTTAGATCTCGCGCCTAGACCGCTTGGCTAACTGGACTATATTAATTGCCAAATGCATAACCATACTTCAACGTAAGTAAGAAAGTTTTTTATGTACTTTTGTACCTGATACCTTTTGTACCTGATACCGCTTTCAAGCTAGCAACAACGCATACGTTCTCAACTACATATCACATCTATTCATACTTTAAATTTCAGCTTTGCTGTAATGAGGTGGTTTTCCGGCTCTGCGATCTTACTGTAAAAGTATTATGTTTTCTCAAAGATACGTAACTAAAAAGCACCCCATGATTTTCGGCATAGTCGTTGAATATTGAAATTATTTTTTATTTTTTTGTGCGTTAAAAGCTTGTTATTCAGTTTTTCATATCTATATATATACACTGTGACCCATTTGAAATGGAACCACCCCTGTAGAAAACGCATTTTTCAATCATTCTCGATTTTTTCTTTTTTAATATTAAGCATCAGAAACTGTATCTTGACACAAATTTTCATAACTTTAGTTTCATTTCCAAGGCACTCTAAGGTTTTTTTTCTTCGTCAAAAAGGGCAAAAGTTTATTAGGCAATTTTTGTTTTGAATTTTGACTACACCACTGGATTCGTAGTCATTGTAAATGAAAACCATCAAAATTTCATGAAAAAATATTGGTTAACAACGAAGTTACAACAATTTTAATTTTGGAAACAAAGTATTTGATTATAATGTTTATTTAGATAATAGACATATTTAAAATCTGGCAACACTGCCGATATAAAGTAGAACACCAGTGAATTTGTACAGCGAAAATCCGAAGTCAATAGCTCATTCCGTTCTACAGTCATAACTCCTGAAAGTATGGTGTTGAGAGCGATTTGTGGTGGAAGCGATTTTGTAATAAAAATCTGACTACGCCACTGGATTTGTGAATTATATTTCCTCAAAATAATTTATTCAAGTTTAGGTTATAAATGTATTCGAAAATAACAGAAAATTAAAAATTCATTCTCAAGTTATGCAGTTTTCCATAGCCGATAAAAACGAAATGAACCGAATCAAGTTTTAAAGTATCAACATTATTTATTGAATAATAAAACAGAAAGCAGGACAAAAACTGTTTCTTTTAAATTCTGCAAAACTCAATTGAAACAAGCTTTTAGAGAAGATATCAATAATTTGAGGAAAGCTGAACTAATACATTAGGCATAGGTATTGTACTAAATCAATAGTAGGCTGTGATTTAGTACTCCACAAATCGCTCACATTACCATACTTATAACTGTAGAACGGAATGAGCTATTGACTTCGGATTTTCGCTGTACAAATTCACTGGTGTTCTACTTTGTATCGGCAGTGTTGCCAGATTTTAAATATGTCTATAATCTAAATAAAAATTATAATCAAATACTTTGTTTCCAAAATTTAAGTTGTTGTAACTTCGTTGTTAACTGATATTTTTTTATGAAATTTTGATGGTTTCCATTGATAACAATTACGAATCAAGTGGTGTAGTCAAATTCTGAAACAAAAATTGCCTAATAAACTTTTGCCGTTTTTGACAAAGAAAAAAAACCATAGAGTGCCTTGGAAATGAAGCTAAAGTTATGAAAATTTGTGTCAAGATACAGTTTTTGATGCTCAATATTAAATAAATATATTTTTGAGATTGACTGAAAAATGCGAATTTTACAGGGGTGGTTCCATTACAAATGGGTCACACTGTATATATATATATATATTTTATATATATATATATATATATATATATATATATATATATATATATATATATATATTTAACTTAATTAAAAAGGATCCCATATCGAAATTAGAAAAAATATTATGTGAAACACGTTGGGAAACCCTATTTTTCGTAACTCGCTTTCTTTTGCGGAACTCGCTTCGCTCGTTCCGCAGAAATTCGCTCATTACGAAATATAGTGTTCTTCCCAACTGGTTGCACAAATAACTATTTGGGTACCCATTAAAACATTTTTTGGAATGATGTTTTTTTTATGAATTCAAAAATATACCATATGTTACCACTATTTTATACCGTTTTTGATTTATTAAACGTCAATTAACTAGTTGTTACTGTGAATACTATCCTATGAAAGTTAACATTTTAAAGTAAGCTATGAAAGTGACAACTATATTATGTTTAGAAAAATCGAATTTAAACGGTTTTCTTCACATAAAGGATTCAATATAAAATTGAACCAGAGAAAGGTAGATCTCAGGTGAAAAACAACTACTTTCCTGGCAAATACCACGCAGAACGTTGAATGATATTCACCTGAAAATCCATGCATACTTCCATATAATATCAATGGACATTGAATGCAAATGTTTCTTTCTGATAAGCTCGATTATGTTTAATTTATGTCGTGTTCACCTAACAATCCGCATACCGGTTTCAGGCTTCTTGGCCCTCATCAGTACGGAGTACGTTTAAATTCGATTTTTCTATTCATTCCACTTCACATGGCACTTATCTCTCACTATATTATGTTTGTTTGGTGACATTCTTTAATGGCATAATCAGAAGGGTTCACAGTGAGGAAGAAAAAGTTCGAATATATGCTTGCTATATATAAAACAACAAAAACAAACGTGCAGCAAAAAGTGCATATAGGGTGTTGTATCCAAATCGTTCAACACCGTCAGAAAATATTTACCAAAAGGTGAATCATACCTTCAGTTTCAGTAGAAAAAAGCATGTAGTTCAAGAAAACCAGGTAGAACAGCTAGATATACTGCTTCATTTCGAAGGTAAGCCTATCCATATTAATTAGCGAATAGACTTTTTTGAAACATTGTATTATTTTCTAGAAAATTCTTAATGAAATTTGAAAAATGTGACCGATCAATTACGTAAATTTTTTCCAAAATCCAACGTACTTTAAAAAAGAACAACTACAAACCATATACAATTTTACCCGTAAAAGTTTTAACAGAGACTCATAAGAGGAAAAGGCTGGAATTTTGCAGATAGTTCAAAATTTGAATGAAGATCCCGAAAATTTAACGAAAATATCATGGACTGATCAGTCATTTTCTATGGCAGGAGTTTTCAATAGGAAAGGTCATGGGAAAAAAAGGACAGAACAGAAAGAGATTGGTAAAACAAGTAGGAAAAAATAATATTGATGTTTGGTGCGGAATTAAAAAAAAAAAATTGTTATTTTATGATTATATATTGACAGGAGTTACCTATCAAGAAATGCCCATCCCAGAAGTAGAAAATAATCTTTTACATAACTTTTCGGAAGGCGAGCTTGCCAGTATGATTTGGAAGCAAGATGGAGCAACCCCGCATAGTGTCCTACCCCTTCAAGAATATTTGAATAATGTATTCCCAATATGGATTGGAAATAATGGAAGTATTAAATGGCCACCTAACAGTCCGGACTCGACCCCTATGGATTAATTTTTCTGGGGATTTCTATAAGACATTGTTGATAATAATAATGATATTCAATTCATCAAAGACACGATTCTACTTGAAATAGAGAATCTGAATGTTAATAATGAAGCAATTTCCATTGCACCTATAGAAATAGGAAGACGTTATCAATTGTACATTGAAAATAGTGGATACATTGAACACCTTTCATGAGTTATTATGTTATTTAAATTTCCTAAATAAATCTTTGTTATCTATTTTTGTATAAATATTTGAACTTTTTCTCTCTCACTGTAAACCATTTTGATTATTCTATTAAAGAAATGTCACTTAACAAACATAATATAGTTGTCATTTTCATAGCTTACTTTAAAAATGTTAACTTTCATAGGATAAGTAATTACAGTAACAACTAGTCTAACTTAGTTATTCGACTCAAAAACTCAAAGATAGAGGTAAAATATGGTATATTTTTGAAATCAGGAAAAAAAGATCATTCCAAAAATTCAATGATGTACATTACAAAAAAACATTCTTTATCCCCTGAAATCTGCACGCTACTGTATTTTTGATAGCATTTTATCAAAATTCAGTCATAACCGCAAAACTTTCACATTCAACTTTTTTTTCTATAGGAAATAATAATGATGATAAGGAGTAGATAATATATAGTGAATAACCCGGTACAATTGTGAATTTACCCTTTTCCAAATGAAATTTTCAGATCAATGATATATCAATTTTGTTGAAGACATACCTTTTCAGTGTAACAAGAGTTCCAGTGAGCTTTTTACATCTTCGTAGTGCACTTTCTAACCGCTCTGGCTCTTCTTTCAGGAATTTTTCTTCTCTCATTACTTTCTCCATTTCGGTTGTTAAAAAGGACTTCATTCCATCTTGAAGACCGGGAAACCTGAAATCGAAAATTATCAGACACAATACACCGATTTATATGTATCACTCCATTTTTTTTCGGAATCTGAACATCTGACTATCACTGTATAAAGTGATGTTCTAACCACGGATGCCTCTGTTGACGTTCCAGCGAAATCAAGCGGGTATAGCGAATACCTGAAAACCGAAGGCTAATCAGTACAGTGCACTCGGCTAATTGCGGGAATTTGCGACAACGGCCTCCATTTTAAATTTCGCGCGGGTTATTCGTGAACAATCGTCTGCGTTTGCATATAGGTTACCAATACTGTCTTCCATGAAATTTATGGCGGTGTCAAACAATTATCAACAACTCTGTAAGTATTTTTTTTTGTGGTTGGAACGTAATTGGGTTTCATTGTCTGGCAAATTTGGGTTTGGTAATAATTTGTAACAATAACCCCGCATTTATTTTGCACGGCATTGTTCATTATCATCATAAGACACTACAAACCCAGTCTGCTGACACAGGTAGGATGTTCATTTGTGACATATTCATCACAATTGAACCTCTATAGATAAAAAATTATGTATGCTCAAAGGTGGGTTTTTTGTTTTAGATTCTAGTCAAAATGCCAAAACAGAAAGACCAAAAGGTTCAAAGTTACTCTAATGAAGATATAGAGAAAGCCTTGCTAGCCATTCATGAGAATAGGTGCAGCGTAAAAAAAGCATCGGTTCTTTTCAATATTCCTAGAACCATTGATTTCCCGCCTAAAAGGTTGGAAAAATCGTAAGGCTTCGACGCAAGATGAAGCTGGACGCCGTATAGACTAGGGGCAAGATGTTGAAGATGAGCTCGCTGCACATTTGAAAACGATGAATGAATGGGGATTTTGCTTTTCAAGGAAAGAAGTATTAGGTCTTGTTGGAAATGGAAATATAATGTTTCTGAAGGGCCCATTGATGGAAAAGTTATCAAGGAATCTGTATTTAAACCAGATAAATTGGAGAATTATAAAAGAAAAAGTATGTTGGCTATTGAAGTGCCTGGTCCTAGGGAGCAAGAAGCCGCCACACAACCTGTAGAATCAGTAGCTTCTGAGAGTAGTGTAAGCACTGTAGAACTACTTCCCCATACAACTGCTGTAGCCAACACTACAGCCGAGCCCGCAACCTAGAAAGCCATTCGAAGAAATTTTGCTTGGAAAAATTGGACGACAAATGGTCGATACAATTGCAATAAAACGTAAAAAATAGCAAATTCAAAATTTGCAGACGCACTCAATATAAGGGATTATTTAGAAAACCTGAAGGCTTTGAATAATTATGAAAAAAAGGTTTCAAAGAAAGACGATGTGATAGAAACAAAGCAAACGAACCAAAAGAAAACATACTCGAAAAATAAAAGAAAAATAGATACGTCAGATAGTAGTGAGGAAAAAAGCATAGAGGATTTGATAAGGGACAGTGACTGTGAGACTATAGAGGAATTAGTTCAACAAGAGGAAGATAATGCGGTACAAGAGAAATAAAATGACAAATCAAAAAAGATAAAAGTAGGCAGCTACGTCCTAGACAATTACCATACAAAGAACAAGATCAAGAGATATATTGGTAGAGTTATAGAAATAAAACCTTTAGGAGATGTGGTGGTATATACATTTTTACGGAGTAAAAAACATTCCTGATATGGCCTGACATTGAAGACGTTGACACCGTTAATATGAGCAACATACATTCGGCTTTGCCAGAACCTAAAGAAGGGCGTAGAAACCAGCTGACCCTTCCCATTGAAATTTGACGGATCAAGCGTTTATTAAAAGTATGAGATTATTTATGTTTTTCTGAAGAATTATTTTTATGTTTGTTCCGAATTATTTTTATCTATGTATTTTTAGAATAACAATTACAGTTTTTCTGTTGAAATTAATTCATTTATTTTTGTATTCAATTTAACACAATGAAGGTATTTTTGATAATATTTTTCAGATTTATCTTGTAAGAAATATAGTGATTTTTTTTCAACAAGTTCAACTGTCATATTTACATACTATAATAGTTAGAACTTCCACTTATAGGTAGCCTCAAATGGATATTTTCCCTTGGTATCACAATCAGCTCCAAAAGATGTCACAATTACAATTTTTGTATTTTAATTGGTACACCCAACATTATTTAAAAAAAAACTGTTAATGAGGCAGTGTCAAAGAGATCTCTTTCCGCAGCTGCGTATATGTTGATCATATATAAGAGAATATGCAAACACAAAAATTGCATGTATTCCGTTAATTATGAAATAAATAAGGGACACTCATTGAAAAATGAAGAAACTTATGTCACAATCAGCCAAGTGCACTATATTTCACTCTGGGGAGATTGCTCAAATTCGGAGCCGTCTGTATATCGGATATCAACAACAGTTTTGGGGATCAGGCTGTCCTACCAGTTTGGTTTTGGTATAATTGACCAGGGCATTTTGCGGACATATCGAAGAGGGTAACAATCAGATATCATGATCAATAAGGCATGTACATAGGACTTTTTGCTCCTTCTCTGGATGGATAAAGAGGTGCAGGGAAGGCAGTTCCGTGAGTGCCTCTAGACAGGTCTCTTTGTCTAGTCGGTTGCCGTACTTGATCCGTTCCGTTCGTGATCCTCATACGTATGATAATCACGTGGCTCAATCCCCACCTGCGGCCAAACGAACTTCTGCATGCTCAGAAGCCCCTGTGGCTTTATAAACCTTACTTTCGATGTGCTTGTTTCCCTTCAGTTCGGAATCAGAAATGACTCTGAGGTATTTAGCCGAATTCTTATAATGAAGGGACTTATAATGAAGGGACTTCTCTAAACAATAATAGGGAATATGAATTTTATTTTTCCTCAAAAATTACATTTTGTTGAAATAATTTTTCAAATCCTAAAATTTAGTCGGAATTTTCAAATTTGAAGGTGCTCCTCAATTCAAACTCGATTTGACCATCACTTGATTAACGTCTCCCAAATATTTTCTTTTACACGACAATCTGCTATATTTTCATATTTGAGTTTCCAATAATTTTGTACATATAAATTTAAAAATAGAATATTCTTCATTAGTCCAGGGCTAAAGCCTTTAAAAATAGTAAAAAGTGAAAAAAAATTGTTGGATGATACCCATCAGAAAAGGAAGGGAATATGATGAAAATGAAAGGAAAAATAATTTACGGGCGATCTGAGTCCGGGAAATGGAAGGGGGTGAGTTTTTAAGGGTAAAAAACGGTTAATCTCGATTTTTGGCAAAACTACAAGTCCTATGGAAAAAAATTTAATGGCAAAGTTGTAGGTAGTGAAAAGATCTACAGCTTGATCTCAGGAAATGCACAGAAATAACAGGTAGTAAGGCCCAGACCCTCCTTCTCTATGAAATGCCTTTTGATGGGCTAAAATTTTCCGTAGGTCACTCAGGTATATAAGTTATCTCAAAATAGCAATAAATAGGCATCTATGCATATAATTTAAAGAAGATTCTACAACTTTCTCAAAATATTGTAGATGTCTTATTAAATTTTGGATTCGAGTTTTTTTCGTTTCTTTGCATTTTCTGAGAACATTTACCATAGTAATGTGTTTTTTTTTCACCATCAGGAAGTAGAGATTTCAACGAATAAAAAGCCCACCGACTTTTAAAAAAAAGATGATATTTTGACGCGAGAATTTTCGATTGAAAATTAGGGTGGTTTTTCGATATTAAATCAAACTAAGGTGAAAAAATAAATATTTCAAATAAAATAAATTACAGTGTGTTAGGGACATGAAAAGGTAAGTTTTCACTAAATTTCGTATGAAAATTTTTTTTTTTGTAAAAGATAAAAATACAAAACCAAAAACTTGGTTATTTCAATTTTACACATACATTTTGAGGTTATGTGGAAAAAGTTTGAAAGCAAAAGTTGAGATCTTTTTACTACCTACAACTTTGCCAACTTTTTTCCATGGGACTTGTAGTTTTGCCGGAAATCGAGATTAACAGTTTTTTACCTTTAAAAACTCAACCCCTTCCACTTCCCGACCTCAGATCGCCCGTAAATTATTTTTCCTTTCACTTTTGTTATATTATCTTTCTTTTCCAGAACGTTTCATCCTACTATAATTTTTTTTGGTTTCAAAAATTATCGACCCTGGTCTATATATAAGCAGGACGGTTATTAACTGGTATAAGATTATACATAGTTTTAGATTAATTTTTAATAGTATTAAATTTATTGGAAAATAATAATATTTTAACCTAATAACAAAGATTCAGACATTATTAATAGAATAAAATAATGAAGAACATTAATAATACATTTGAAATTAGTGAACATAGGATAATAATAAAAAGGAGAAATGGAGGTTGTAAAATGAATGGAATCAGTTATTTCTTTGTAATAGAATGTATGTTTTCACTTTAATTTTGAATTGAAATATATTGTTTTATTTTTTTAGATCATCGGGTAGATAATTGAATTTTGAGATTACCTCATATGTAAATATTTTATGATCTATTGTAGAATTGATAGCTTCAAGATGGAACCAGTTATATTGTCTAGTCTGGTGAGTATTAGTTTCGGAGTTTCGTGTTAATATGAAATTAGATTTCAGCCTTTTATTAATAATATCATAAGCAATTTTAAGAGTGTTGATTGTATAGTGTTCCTCTAAAGAAAATGTTACAGTGAAGGATTACCGAAAAATCAATCACGTTTGTTGGATTAAGGGTGTTATTCTTAAAAAAATTAGTCATTCAATTTTTATTGTAGTTATTCCGGAATTGCAGAACATTGAATGGAAAAGACATGTGAATCAAATAAAAAAAAATAATATAATTCAATTAAACATTTTGTAAAATAATGAGAGGGGCAATATAGGGAATCTATCAGTTGACAAAGATAATTCTCAAGTTGTTGAAAATTGATAGATGAAGGTATGATTGTTTTTTTTCTCTTATTCTTATTAGGAGGGAGATGTATAGTACACTCATTATTGATATTATTTTCATGCATTTAGATTTTTTTCCTATCATTAGGAGGGAGATGCAGTATAGTATCACCTATTATTAATATTCTGTTCATGCATCTAGTTAGTTAGTCTTAGTTGAGAAATAAAAAAAGGCATGTTATTGAGATGATTATATACAATGTCATGTAACTGTCAAAAACCACAAAAATAAACATTTATTTTGAATCTATTCTTTTACAAATATAAAAATGTAATCAGTATATTAATAGAACATTAATAGACGATACTATTTCTTATAACCTAAACCTAAATTCAACCCCACTTTTAATGTGATGTTTCAGTTACAATTGAAAATACTTTGATAATGAAAATATTAGTACAATATATAAACAGATACTAAGATAAAATTCTGGTAACAGTACGAAGAAAGTAGCGGTAGAAGTTTGAACTATGTGAAGTAACGATGCATACGTCCATCAGAAAAAATTGGAGTTTGCAATTCTGAAATATGAAAAATATCAAACATTTTTATAATTTCCGAATTTGTTGCTGAACTTTCTAGGTGGTTATCTTTATATGCGAATAAAAATATTAAATAAAAGTTGTACATGCGCGTTTCCCATTGTTTGTGCCAATCGCGTAAATTTTGTTGGCACTAATTCCTTGTTGAAGATCTCCAAGTTGTTGGTACTTAGGGAATTGGGAAGTCCCCTGCTTCTTTGCGGTTATCCAATATTTGCAGCATTTTTTTTGAGAATGTGGCAAATGATTCTAAAATCGTGGTGGTTGAGAAATGTCATCTTCCGACTACCATCAACAGCATAGCAAATATAAAGCTGCTAATGCTGGGATATATTATTTTAAAATCATTTTATTTCCATATCAATAGTCTAATTTTGTATTTCGTGCAATTTATTCTTTCTACTCGCAGAGCGCTTTCAACCTACCGGGTGTCTATGGAAGGTGGCTCATCCCTATAACTTTTTTGTTTTCGGAGATAATGGAATGAAATTTGGAGGATCTGTTTTATGCATAAAACTGCATTTTTTGACAAGTAACTCAACTTCATGCAAATTCCGGATTCACCGGAAGTGACATAAACTTTCGCTTTTTAAATGGGACACCTAGTATATTTTTAGTTTTTTTGTCTCCATATCATTTAAAATACAACCATGTATCATTTGTTACTGTTTGTAACCGTTTTTTCATATTTTTTTCGAAATAAATAAAGGGCTATGGATACGTTCAAATAACTAACTTTAGTCCTAAAATGTTTGTAGAAAAACAACTTCACGAGTTTTTGATCGAAATGTTTCAGCTATGTGACGTTTGTTTTGAAAAATGTTAATACTATTTTTTTCAAATGGCAACATAGTGGCTCGTCGGGTTAGAAAAAAATAGCATTTTATTACGAATAATTTGATACCGCACTCTATTAGGTTGTGAGAAAACTTTCGATAAAAAACTGAAAATATAACGTTTAGAAATTTTTGATATTGATTAAAAGTTACCATTACGCTATAACCAATAGTTTCAGAGATATGAGCCAATGATACTGGATTATCCCGTGTTCGATCCCTAGCGGTGACAAAACTTTTCATTTTTTTCATTTAGGTATACTGTTTCTTTGGTTAAATGAATAATAAATAAATAATAAAAATAAAAAAATTGACAAAAAAGTTCGTATGAAAATTATAGTTACACATTTAACACATATGTCACTACAAGTGACCATCTGACTCTAGTCATTTACTCATTCAAACTTCACAAAAATATTTTAATTTTTTTTTCTTTAATGTGGTCAATTTCTCGTTAAAATTATCTCTCTATTCAGTATATTGAATTCCAATTTTAGAATAAAACAGAATTGAATTTCATATTATAACGATTGAAATTACTTTAACATTTTTATTTCAGGCAATGGGAGATTAACGGACTTGAGCCTCAGGGCGCTTAGGCGAAAATATTTATGTAGCAAACATTTTGCCATTGAACAGGTGATGTTGAACAGAGTACCTGCCAAATATTCGGCGTAGCTGCTAGTGGTGTCACAGGTTTATGTTCTGTGGAGGCGTGGTTCAGTTCGTGATGTGGTTGTACAAAGCTGGTTGAAGAAATATGTAAAATGTACACATTTTTGTTTCCAACGATGTATTTATCATAGAAACCTATGGTGGATCTCACAAGTTTCTTGGAGATGGATTAACTAGACGTAGGTATGAAACTATCATTATTTTTTCATATGTAATTGATGTATGCACTCTATTGTCCACCGAACGCCATTTTGATTGCATCCAACAGCTTCATGATGGTTCCAAAATTTATTCAATTGTTTCAGTTCTTGAGTTTCAGTGTCTTAAGTTAATTTTTTTCTTGTTTGTAAACAAGATTTTTAGTCACTATCTTCCAGCATTCAAGATAACCTCTCGAATTTTCCTTCAGACCGTTGTTTGATTCTCTATTCCAGTCTTGCTTAAGAACTCATATAGAGGAATGAGACAAAGACATATTTTCCAAGAGTCCAGAAATCACTTGTAACATCTTCAAATGATTTCTGCTGAGTACTCCTTAGAAAACATTTTTCTTTGTCTCATCTATATGAGTTCTTAATCAAGACTGGAATGGGGTAAATGTTCTGGTTCTGGTACTCTCTGGTTCTCTTGAAAAAAAAAAAGAGTTGAACTGTTCAACTGACTATAAAAATCAAACATATCAAATACAACCCGGAGCCAAACCAAACCTCAACTTCCTTTTTTCAACTAACTTTAACACAAATAACAACCTAAAAAATCATAAACCTAAAAAATTATGTAGCCTAGCGAAACCTACCAAAATTTGTTTCTCCAAAAAGTAAATACAGCATTTCACTAGCAACGATATGATGGAATTACAATGTTGTTAAAATCAAATAAAATTTTCGAATTTAAAAAAATATTTATATTGTAGAAGGAAGTAGTATGATAAAAAAAATTGTATGCACCGCGGGTATTAATGTGTATGCCCTCAGGCGACTTACAAAACACTCGGAACAGAGGCCCTCAGAGCATAAACTTCTACTTGATACCTTTGGTACATACATGGATAATATTCCTTGTTGTTGACAAAACATTTTTTTTTTATATTCTGGAAATCGTTACTCACCGCAATTTGAGGTCTGCTACAGTCTTCGAGCTCTTACTCAGAATAAGTGCCATATTTTCCACGTCGGACATGTTTACCCGTGTTTTCCGATTTATGACGTTGCCTCTCAGCTCCTCCACCGTCGACTCCAGCTCACTCAAGTCACTTTCCAACCTCAACATCTCCTGTTTGTACAGATCTTCTTCTCTAGTGAGTCGGACACGCTCCTGATCCATACCTATGAATTATTGTTATTAATAATGAAGTTAGATTTAACGGGCATAGGAACCCACAAGGGAAACTTGTTTTCGACTAACGTTTAGGAATTGTTGCAGAAAGATTCTGATTTATCATTATTATTTATTCATTCATGAATGATCGCGGTGTAATACAGGATTACATATCAGGATCTTCTATCACTGTAAGTGAAACCAAGCGTAACCCTAAGGCTCTTGCTCTTTGGACTTTGAATGAGTGGGCCACAGCCATTCACGAATTTAGAATTTTGGTTGGTAAAGAACTACAGACCGGTCCATAGCCCTTGCCATGATGGTGTTTTTCGAACCATGACCGAGAGGAAATTTTGATCAAAAATTTGGAAAACAAAAATAATAATTTCTATTGAGGATGCAGCTTTGCTACCCTGTATGGATTAGTGGGTAACTCATCACTCCAGAGAGTGCCTGGGACGCTTAAAACGCGAGGGGTCGTCTATGTTATAATCAGTGACTTTCCTCACGAGCGGATTCTCGTGAGCTAATGCACAATCAAATACTTTTTGATTGCGTTCTCTGATGATACTTCTGATGGAAAGCAGATTGAAGTCTCCGAGGATCCGATCGTTCCGCACGTACCACGGAGCGTTCGTTATCCGCAGGACTCTCTTTTACGCCCGTTCCAGGATGCCAATGCTAGACCTGCAGATTTGGCCCCAGGCGGCTGAGGCATACAAATTGACAGGCCTGGACATCATCTTGTGAATCATTACTTTGTTTTTGAGGAAGAGCTCACTCTTCCTGTTAATCAGGGGATATAACGCACATATCTTTTTAACAATTTTGTCCCTAACAACGTTGACATGTGGTCTCCAGGTGGGCCGGCGGTCCACAGTAACTCCCAGGTTCTCGACCCGCTCTGACCATTCTATCTCCCTTTCAGAGATAGCCACTCCTCTCTCCGGGTAGTTTTTCTTGCGACCCATTGAAATCGCCTGTGTTTTATCAGGATTCAGCTTTATTTTCCACTCCAGATACCACTGCTGGAAGTCGTTTAATGCATTCTGCAAATAAACGACACCCATCAAGTGGTCAGCAACAGAGGAAAGCAAAGCCGTATCGTCAGCAAATAAGGAGATCTTCACATGTTCGCTCCTTGGTATATCTGACGTGTGAAGGGCGTATAATACAGAAGATAGCACTGCCCCCTGAGGAGCGCCACCCTCAATTGCTCTCGAATTCGAGA
This sequence comes from Gonioctena quinquepunctata, assembly GCA_018342105.1. Classification (NCBI taxonomy): domain Eukaryota; kingdom Metazoa; phylum Arthropoda; class Insecta; order Coleoptera; family Chrysomelidae; genus Gonioctena; species Gonioctena quinquepunctata. Next base: position 1,559,645 of record JAFIRS010000033.1, on the reverse strand, counting down.
GCAAATTGTCGACCCTGACCTGAAATGTCCTACATAAGAGAAACGATTTAATCCCCTTTATCAAACTAAGCCGCAGATGGAAGTCTATCAGCTTTGACAGTAGGCCTTCGTGCCACACTCTATCGAAAGCTTTGCTGATGTCTAGCAAAACGATGTGAGCGCTATTGTTAGTATTTAGCGATGAAATTGTGTCCTCCACTAGCCTCATAACCTGAAACACGGTGGAGTTAGCATGTCTAGAACCAAATTGTTCATTAGGTAGGTCATTTCTATCTTCCACTTCTTCGTCAAGCCTTTCCAGGACGATTGTCTCACCCAACTTAGCTGAAAAGCAGACTGATCGGCCGATAATTTTACGGAAAGGTCGGGTTTGGTCCCTGTTTCGGAATCATAATCACGATGGCAGGCTTCCACCTACGAGGAAATCTCTTGAGGCGCAAAGAGTAATTAATAATATTCAATAGTGACTGCACTTGGTTATCCGGAAAGTACCGAATCAAACGATTAGTAATTCCGTCGTAACCAGGCACTTTTTGGCCAATCCCTTGATATGGGCCTTGAGTTCATCCAACATAGCTGGACGAATGTCATCATGATTGGGTTCCCTAAGGGTGCGGTAGACCTGATCTTCCAACAAAAGCCACGATCCAGATCATCGTCTGGATGTTCATTCAGCCTAAGTTGTCTTTCCATCGAGTCTGCAAAAACTCGAGCTTTGGACTCAGGGTCATAACACATTCCGGCCTCACCATGAATAGGGGAAAATCGGTCTTTTTTTATTTTAAATTCTTATTAATTTTCCAAAGTTGATCGCAGTTCACAGCATCACAACTGAAAAAGGGACAGTAGCCAATAAGAAGTCACCTATTGGACAATAACAAAAAACCATAGATACATAAAAAACAAGACGATCGCGAACAAAATATATTACCACGTAAAAAATGTGTCAATAATTCGGGCCCCAACGATTGTCCGACGTACATTCAACCCGCAGTTGAGATCTTTCTTGCCGTTAGTGTCTGAATTACCGTTGTGTTCCATTTCCAGTGCGTTTCATACTTTGATGTCTGCAATTGAACAATTCCTCAACGTTTGGATGGTGCTGGATTCCCATGGTTACTAGACGGATCTCACACCCGATTAATTCAACTCGCCAGTGTCTACAGGACAATTCAAGTAAGTGGTTATGCTGTTCGTATATGCTTTAACCGTACAAAATAATTGAGATAATACAGTCCATTTTGATTCTCTCCAAATAACGAGTTATCGATCTGCAACAGGAATGATATTCCTTTTTCAGAGTTGAAATGACCAATAATAAACTATAGTTCGAAAAAACGTTGAAAAAAAATTCATTTTATTATTTGAGATGAAGCTTATATTTCCTATGGAAAAAATCAGTGATTTTATTCGATTTGAAAAAAATACTGATGGGTCAACCATTCCATTAAAATAAATTGCAGTTATTTGTACAACCGCCCATAAGTGATAACGATACTGAGAAAAAAAACGTGTGCGGTCGGTGGACCTCCGTCAGGAACGAAGTTCCTTTGGTAGGTGTTGACTGATAGAAATCGTCACGTAATAGCAAGCAATACTATACCCATATATCTTTCTTCAAAACTCCTCCGTTACGGTGGAAAGAATTTTATTCCTGATAATACTATTCGTCTCTTTGAATGTGTGGAGAACATAGATTTTCTGTCGAAAATGGATTATCTGCTGTTTTTATCATCCTCCATATCACTCCCCATATGTTGCACTCACGCTTTCTTCTGCATTATTTACTCACTTTGAAAATGTTTGAATTTTTCTTCACTTTCGTTGAAAGTTGTTCGAAAAGAGTGGCGAACAAAATTTTTTTTTCTGAACAGAGGTTTTTTGGCTTCTTTTCCTTACCCCCTTTCCATTCCCCACATTTGGATGGGTTACACTCACCAATTTCTTTTCGTTTTCCGTTTCACTTGGTGTTTCTGAACTTTTTTCTTATTCTGCGCTAATCTCGGCTCGGGCGGTCTTTTCGACCTCGGACCCGGTGCCTGCTGTCCAGTGTCTTTATTATAATAAAAATAAGAATACATTAAACCCCTAATGAATAAATTAGATATTATCACTGATATTAGTTTATTTTGCCAAGTTTCATTCAATTATTTACTACAACATTTATGTCTGGGGTTTACCTTCTGAAATAGACATAATTTTCTTAAAACAGAAATTATTGCTGAGACGTATCTTCAATCTAGCTTACAAAACGACATGTAGAGAGATTTTTCAACAAAATAAAATACTAACTGTTGCTGTGATTTTGAAAACATTAACGTATATACATGAAAATAGGAAGAAACTAGAATCGAGATCAGAAATCCATAATTACCATACCAGGAATAACAATATGTTTACTACCCAAAAACACCATCATGCAAAGTATGAAAAGTCTCCTATGTTTGTTGGTACCCGTCTCTATAACATGTTGCCAAGCCATATAAAGACACTGTCATCTCAAGTTTTTAAAAAAGAGTTGAAACTATTCCTGGCAGATGAATGTTGTTACACAGTAGATGAATTCACACTTGAGGTTGTTAATGCGGGATCACTTTCATTATGACGAATTTATTTTAATATGTTATTTATTTTTTCATTTAATTTTTATCTTCATTTATGCGTTTGTTTCACAACATGGATCACATTTCATGCGCTACTGATATTCAAATGTAGAAGTTCAACTGACCTGACCTGTTAATGTGTTTTAATGTGTTTTCATTTCATTTAATATTATTTATTTTTTCATTTCACAACAACTTGATTATTCTATACATTTTATATGTTCTTTTGATCTATGACCTGCCCCATCTATCTATCTATCTATTAGGTTCAATATTACTCTTCTTTACACTTTCACTATGTTTAGAAATTTAATAATTGAGTTTTTTGGCTCCACTTGGGGGAAAATTATACACTATATCGCACTTTTTTCGGAGTTCCTTGGCTTCTAGAACCGAACAGCTAGTGATTTCGCTATTTTCCGAAGTAAGTTTTGGCAACACACTGTTTTCTTCAGTTTTGGTGGTTTGGTTTGGTGGAATAATGTCTTTTTCAAGGTTTTTGTCACTGGGTGGCTTTTTTATTTCAATTTATCCACGCTTTTGTTGCGATCTGCACCTCCATCGCTGGATTCTTCCATTGGGGGGTCATTTATTGACCTTTTCCAGCAAATTAGCTGTGGTTGTTTGTGTTCTTTCACTTTTTATAAGCGAAATTGTTTTAACTTTCGTAGGTTTAGGAATCCTAACCTCACTTTTTCACTCTGGCGAGCGAATACTGTCGAAATGGCCAGATATCGTGTTGGAAACACTATTTTTACTCTTTTAAGGCATTTAGATCACATTGAACAAACTGTTTTATTGTTTTTAAGTTAGCGAAGGAGTTTATAATCCACTTTTTCAACGCTTTAGGGTTCATACGGCACTTTAAACTACTGAATTTCACGAAATTCGCAGAGCACATTGAACATCTACCAACTACAAAATGACATAATTGAATTATTCATTGCCTTACTTGAAAAACTGAGGGTTTCTAACATGCTGAAAAAGGTATATTTGAATTCAAATATCAAACCACTGTATGTAGTGAGTTCAATTCAATTTTGCATTTCCTTTTTCTCTATATGGGAATTGAATGCGTTGACAATGAATTCTGTCTAGTTGTCACACATACTCGCATGAAGGGGGCATAACACTATTTTCTTACGCTACAATTTCTACCAGTCAAGCCGCGTAAAGGAATTTCGTTCCGAAATCAATTATTGGCACCCATGAATTTGACAACAATATCTGCTTTTTTCTAGTAAAGGAGTTGATGCCAGATCTGAATTTTTCAAGAAAAATTAAAAATTATTGCGTAGACATAGGCGATCACTACGAAAATGTAAATCTCAAAGCCCGTTAGAATAAATGAGTGCAATTTTACAAGAAAACTCTCAGTGATACTCCACAATGTTTTTGACCCTCTTAAATAGGAATGGTACATGTTTAGGACCTATATAGGTCCATAATCAGCCGAAAAATAAAGACTAGCATCTATTTGATGACTAAAGATAAAAAATCAACCAAATGGAATATAAATGTGTTACTCACATGTGGTCTAAAAATAAAAAAAAGTTGAAATTTTAAAGCCTTTCATATTTGACGTGATGCACAAATGAGGCATAGTAGACTCGCCGGAATGGGACTGCGGTGCTCCTAGAAAAACTATGGACCACATCCTAAATGAATGCCCAACGAGATTTTTCCCTGGAAGGCTTCAAGAACTTCAAACAGCTTCCCAAATGGCAATTAACTGGATAAATGATATGGATATCAATGTCTAACTCATATCTGCCCTGAGTTTTTTACAATTCACTTATCTGTCTGGACTACGTATGAGTCATATTTTTTATTTTTTATATTATTTTTTTATTTGTTGTACACGTTACTCCCAATGTTTTATTGTATCTATGTTTTTTATGTGCTTCGCATACGTAAAATATATATTTGACGTGTTTGCTGAATTTTCCGTTTGCTTCAATCCATTTCCTCGGCAAAGTTTCCTTTGATGTTAGAAACATATTGAATAATAATATAATATAATAATTTTATTCATCATAATCCTTTCCGTATAGAAAAACGCAGAAGACATTATATATAAAGAAATAATTCAAAGTCTATTTACAAAAAAATTGTAATTGAATTTGATCAGAAATTGGTAAAAACTATAAAATTTGGTAAAACATTTGTGTCTTTTGACACACTCAGGTGATTCATTACATCATAAATGGGGTTTATAGTCTAATCAAAATTTTACATACATTAAAGTCTCAATCGGGGTAATTTTTTGGACTATGAATGAGAATCATGGACAGAGATCATGGATATATACACAGATCCACAAAGGATACACATACGAATGAAAAATGAATAAACACAGAGAAAAAAAAAACAAAAAACAACCACAAGGAAATGAATGGAGGAAATTAAGCGATTAAACTAATTAAATTTGAATAACAGACCAAATAAATAAATATATATTAAAAACATCAAAATAAATTATTGTTAAAAAAACATCAAAGTAAAACAACACAACAGTTCTACAATATTTAAACTAATATCAGATTTAGGAAAAATTTTGGTACAAAAAGCACGTTAGAGTAATTTCATATGTATTATGAGCAACACCTCATGTAAGTCTATAACACAATCTGCTTGTAGCTATAATGTTTTCTAGTGTTTCTAACGGAATAGTGAACAGCCAAGTTCTAACCTTTTTCTTGAACATTTCGTATGAGTTGATCGTTTTAAGTTCGGACGGTAGCTCATCGAAAAGTTTTGGTCCCAGAAAAGTGTAGCATTTCTGTCCTATAGTTTTTTCAGTTCTTGGTATCACAGCGTTGATTTCATGTCTTGTGTTGTAAGAGTGCTGAATAGGTACCAGCGACGATTTATGTCTAGGCTGCATCAGGAGGATCGCAAAAACAAATATCTGACTTACATTCATTATCGTCGTTTTTCGATACAGGCTACAGAATGGATAGTCTCGCGGTTTTTTATACATCATTTTAAGAATGCACTTTTGAATTTTTTGCAGGTTATTGATAAGTGTTTTTGAGGCTCCTCCCCATGCAATGACTCCATAGGAAAGATGGCTTTCGACCAAAGCATGGTACAGTATTTTCAGATATTTTATATTAATGATGTTAGATATGTTTTTGAATTTATAGACCATGAATCACAACTTCTTTATTACATAATTTATTTGATCTTCCCATTTCAAATGAGAATCTATATATATATATATATAACCCAAGAAAACCTCCCCAAATATATATATATATATACATAACTATGAAAAGGATCAGATTACAGATAGCGACACCTATAATCTGTGTTTTGAAGCTTAGACCTGTCATCGTGGAATTTTGAAGACACGAGAATTCGTGCAACATCAATAGGTCTATGCTGGCATCTGTCGGTGACCTATTGATGTTGCACGAATTCTCGTGTCTTCAAAATTCCACGATGACAGGTCTAAGCTTCAAAACACAGATTATAGGTGTCGCTATCTGTAATCTGATCCTTTTCATAGTTTTGTACGTACCGAAGGTAATAACTACACGAGATGTCTGATTCGAATTTGAAAGAGACCACAGGCCGTCCTGATGATTGGGAAACCATGAAACAGGCTATAGACGGATGGTGGTCTCTCTTGGATTCGAAACAGCTTAACGACGGACTCTATTTTCAAATGGGTTCCATCATCATGTTGTATTTCCAGTTCTTTATATGTTGGCAAATTTGCAAAGTAGGATGTAAAAGGCAAAAAATGAGTTTTTTTATAATTGATTGTCAGTATTTTTTCGTTGAAAAAATGTATTATATTTTGAAAATCAACTTCAATGTTTTTTTTGAGAGTTCCTTCATAAAAAACGGCAGTGTCGTCCGCGAAACTCACAACTTTTCCACACGTATCTTGTTCGAAAAGATCATTGATATAAAGATTAAATAGAATTGGCCCCAAGACAGTGCCTTGAGGCACTCCATATGTTATCATTCGATAACTGCTCATAGTTTCCTTGATATTTACGCATTGTTTCCTGTTACATGAGTCACTCTCAAATAATGATATATATATATATATATATATACAATATATAATGAATAGATACAATAAAGACATTGACGTACCATATCAAACAACTCTTGTTGAATAAAAGATAGCAATTCATTAAAAAACACGTCAGGAGTCTACTCGATTTCTTGTTTATCCTGCACCGCTCAATGTATCTAACAGAGTGGGAGAGGGACCGTTACCAGAGTTATGGAACACGTCAAGATAATCAAAAACCTCCTGGATCTAACATTCTCCAAGACAACACAAAAAGTTCATTAGTTAATCACATCATCAATTCGAAACACAATTTTAGAATAGGTGAGGTCCTGAAAATTCTCCAAATTTAATCTTCTAGAGGTTTCCGAAATCAACTTCAACATTAATAACAGTAATGTAACTTCGTTGAATAAACAGATCAATTCTGTTTGTATTGGTTTCTTCAACTCCCCTATTTTAATTTTTCTACATTGTTTTAACCCGTTTTCTTAGTTATTTTACCAACTTTCAGAAGGAAGATTGTACGAGTTGAGATCACGGGGGCCTCACCTCTTATAGTGGGATCCAAAACCGTTGGTGGGAGCCAATTTTTACACTGATTTTAGGAGTGAAACCCGCGTCGAAACAGTGGAAACAGTGGGTACAAGACTAACGCTCATTCCACTGAACCACTGGAACGATATAATCAATATTTTCAATTTCTAACTTTTTCATCAGATATTGTTTAAATGGTCATAGCAAATCATCCCGTCAACATTTATCAAATGTGTTTCTGTGTCTATCATAGTAGGCTGGATTGTGTATTTATTACAAGATATTTGACATTTGTTTGTGTTTTGGTTTTGATTTCTTGTTGTTTTTATGCAGAATGAGATCCTCAATGTAGTCACCATATCAAACATGAGAGCCTTCCGACATTATAATTTTTTGTATTCTGATTTCTCCAGGGCCGGATTAAAAGGTGTGGAGGCCCTGGGGCAACAAAGGAGTGGAGGCCCCTAATTATTTTTCACACAATTTTTCATTTTTTTTTATTTATTGCGGAACAAATCAAATTATTTCAACACGAGCATAAGTAGGTATAATGAAATACAAGAAATAAATTAAATTACAGCGTAAACGAATGGATACTTGCGAGCTTCTTTCGACGAGAAGTCATTGATGATTCCGGTCAAATCCAGCATCCGGAGAAAATCATTCTCAATGCTAAGAAGCGATAACTTTGATAGGCGGCATTGTCTCATCGTAATTCGCCTATTTTTTACATTTTTCATTTTGGAAAATGAGCGCTTTCCAGTGCAATTCGACACCATCAAAACCAAGTACATTCTCAGTTGTAATATCACAAGAGAGTGAAAATAATTCGACAGATTTTCGAAAACTTGTTGCCAGGCAATAGACAAGGGAGACCAACTGGCTCGAGTGGCTATTGCAAAATGCCAACAAGTTTAAGAAAGAAATCTAGATAATTATTTTCTACTATATCGAACTCTCGTGTGGTATTCTTTAGATTATATTTCGATGTTACGATCATAAACACATTTCCTCGCAAAATTATATAATGTACTAAACCGGTTTTGATTCATTTCTCACTTTTCATGGAAATTGATGACAGACGTCAAATTAAAAATAAAGGTTATCCGTCAATAAAAACAAAATACCTCAAATTATTCCCGCGACAATTTTCTAGGTAGAATATTCCCACTATTGATTGGCTAAAACGTATATGAATTATTTCAATTGAACGTTTCCATTGGTTTCTAGCAATATCAAAAAATAATCACCGTAATTTCAATGTTTGGGAATGTAGCTCTGAAATTCTGCTTTTCAAGAATTTGATAGTAGATCAGCTTAGATTGGTCTTTTTGATAGTCCTTTTCCAGAAGGATTTACATTTGTTGCGGAATGTCATCCTTTCAGATTTCGGGGATTTCTCTGTTACAAGCGCGCCACTAAGCGGACACCACTTGTCAACGCCAATAAATAGGAAAAACAGGTATAGACGGGCAAAGTGTTTGTAGAATCGGCAGAAAAATAGTAAACAGAATTTGCAACTTTTATTCTATTATGGAATGCGCACAGGGCTCTTATAAATAATTTGATGCAATCATATTCATAAATTGAAATATTATTTTCTTTTGCTTATGATTATTGAATTTCATTGTGAATCTAGATCGCTTGTGTCATTCGAAGAATACATTAGACAAAAAATCCTCCATTTGATTAAAAAATTTTTTTTTTTGTATTTAATTGTTCTTGTTTTTACAGCTAATTTCGATACGATATAATATTTTGTATAATAGTATGATGTTTTACTTGGTGATTGTTTCTCGTATAGACACATGATTCACCAGATCAAAGATTGATATTAACCATGGATTTTGACAAGATTACGAAACACGCTTTTGAATGTTCAAAACGAAAAATTAGAGGACAAAGTGGGAGAACTGCTCTTTCGTTGTCAGATTTTTTATATATAATTTTGCATATCCTTCGGTATTTGTTAGGAAATTTTACCTAAAAATTTCCATTGTGGGGGCCCCTCTCTTGTGGAGGCCCCGGGGCTGCAGCCCCGTTTGCCCCCCTCTTGATCCTGCTCTGGATTCCTCATACCATAGGTGTATCCCTGATCGCGCGGTGATTGTAGAATCATTTGATATATTTTTTACAGAAACCCTCCATAAAGGCACGCTCCACAAGCAACATTGCTCACCTGCTTGCCAAACTTGCTCTCCCCCAGCCATCAACATGGCCCTGATCTTGATGAACGTATCCCTTACAGTTTCCTTGACAGAGTGCGCCTGCGCCTGTGACATCCTCCTTAGATTCCTCATTTCCGCGCGAAGATCTTTGGCTTTCTTCTGGAGACTTCTGAGCTGGTTGTACATTTCCGGTGTTAATTGTAGATCCCTATAAATCCTACTATCGTAGCCTGTAGAAAGTGATGCTGATGGTTTCGGCAGAGGACAAGGTTTGAGACGGTCTTTTTCTGAAATGGAATTAAGATAATAATACTAATCTTTATCAATCCAATATAAAGCCTAAATAAATTTTCTTAATCAAAATTTATATTTAATTTATAACATGATCAAATAAGTTCAATGCTCCTCTATAATGTTGATTATAAACATAATAAAAACCAATTAAAAGTTTACGAATAGCAATATTTCTTCATGTTCTGAATATATGGAGTATCCTCCTTAACTCTTTTAACAATTCATTGATTTGTTTAAGCCATTTGGGATAATAATCTCTATGGATTCCGAGATATTTCATAACATTAACTTCAATGATGTTTTCGGTGCAGATAAATTTCTCTTCATTGTTGAGACATGAAACAGTATGCATTTTCAATGAATAATTATTTTTTGGTAGCACATTTACATGGAAGATGAAATTAAGGGTTCATTTAAAGTAATTAAATCGCGGTCAAGAATAATTTTAATAATTCAGCATTTGATTGAGTTCTTCCTAATTATTCCCACTTACTATATGAACTGTTCCGTCTGCATATGAAAATAATTTTCCCTTTGGTTCAGTTTTCAGAAAATTATTGATATAAATCGAGAGAAGTATGGGTCCCACAACTATCCCTTGTGTGATTCCACATTTTACCCAGTTTTTCCATCACTTTTCATTCGATTTATCTCAACAGATTATTCTCTCTCAGATGAGTAGCTTTCAGAATGTCTCAAGAAGATTCCTGTGTTTCCATTTTGTTCTACTTTATATAATAATGGTTGTTGTAAAACCGTGTCAAATGCTTTTTCAAATCTGAAAATATGCAAATTTTTATTATTATCCAATAATTTATAAATAGTATCGGTAACACTGTTCCTTTTCTTCTCTGAATCCGAAATGCTTTGAAAAAAATTAATCCTCTTGCTCAAAAAAATGCATTAATGTATTTTTCAATAGTATAAATCTGGAACTTTTGTTTAATTGTCAATTGCAGAAATAGGTCGATGATAATCGCAATAATTAATTCCTCTTTGCATTTTCATCAATATATTCAGTAAATTACTCGAATATTTATAATTTTGAAGGGTTTCATTATTTTTCAAATTTTTCCATGTAATTCATCTCTATGTTTGTTGGATTTGATCGATCCATTCATAATCCACGGTTTTATTTTTTGTATTTTCTAGAAAAATTATTGATATAAATCGAGAGAAGTATGGGTCCCACAACTATCCCTTGTGGGATTCCACATTTTACCAGTTTTCCATCACTTTTATTCGATTTATCTCAACAGATTATTCTCTCTCAGATGAGTAGCTTTCAGAATGTCTCAAGAAGATTCCTGTGTTTCCATTTTGTTCTACTTTATATAATAATGGTTGTTGTAAAACCGTGTCAAATGCTTTTTCAAATCTGAAAATATGCAAATTTTTATTATTATCCAATAATTTATAAATAGTATCGGTAACACTGTTCCTTTTCTTCTCTGAATCCGAAATGCTTTGAAAAAAATTAATCCTTTTGCTCAAAAAAATTCATTAATGTATTTTTTAATGAATATATCTGGAACTTTTGTTTTATCGTCAATTGCAGAAATAGGTCGATGATAATCGCAATAATTGAAGTTTTCAGAGATTTAGGAAGAGTACCAGTAGATAAACATAAATTGAATCAAATTAATTAATTCCTCTTGCATTTTTCATCAATATATTCAGTAAATTACTCGAATATTTATAATTTTGAAGGGTTTCATTATTTTTCAAAATTTTTCCATGTAATTCATCTCTATGTTTGTTGGATTTGATCGATCCATTCATAATCCACGGTTTTATTTTTTGTATTTTCTAGAAAAATTATTGATATAAATCGAGAGAAGTATGGGTCCCACAACTATCCCTTGTGGGATTCCACATTTTACCCAGTTTTTCCATCACTTTTTATTCGATTTATCTCAACAGATTATTCTCTCTCAGATGAGTAGCTTTCAGAATGTCTCAAGAAGATTCCTGTGTTTCCATTTTGTTCTACTTTATATAATAATGGTTGTTGTAAAACCGTGTCAAATGCTTTTTCAAATCTGAAAATATGCAAATTTTTATTATTATCCAATAATTTATAAATAGTATCGGTAACACTGTTCCTTTTCTTCTCTGAATCCGAAATGCTTTGAAAAAAATTAATCCTTTTGCTCAAAAAAATTCATTAATGTATTTTTTAATGAATATATCTGGAACTTTTGTTTTATCGTCAATTGCAGAAATAGGTCGATGATAATCGCAATAATTGAAGTTTTCAGAGATTTAGGAAGAGTACCAGTAGATGAACATAAATTGAATCAAATTAATTAATTCCTCTTGCATTTTTCATCAATATATTCAGTAAATTACTCTAATATTTATAATTTTGAGGTTTCATTATTTTTCAAAAATTTTCCATGTAATTCATCTCTATGTTTGTTGGATTTGATCGATCCATTCATAATCCACGGTTTTATTTTTTGTATTTTCTAGAAAAATTATTGATATAAATCGAGAGAAGTATGGGTCCCACACCTATCCCTTGTGGGATTCCACATTTTACCCAGTTTTTCCATCAGTTTTTACTCGATTTATCTCAACAGATTATTCTCTCTCAGATAAGTAGCTTTCAGAATGTCTCAAGAAGATTTCTGTGTTTCCATTTTGTTCTAATTTATATAGTATTGGTTGTTGTGAAACCGTGTCGAATGCTTTTTCAAATCTGAAAATATGCCAATTTTTATTATTATCCAATGAGTTGTAAATAGTATCGGTAACACTGTTCCTTTTTTTCTCTGAATCCGAAATGCTTTGAAAAAAATTAATCCTCTTTCCCAAAAAAATTCGTTAATGTATTTTTTAATAGTATAAATCTGGAATTTTCGTTTTATTGTCAATTGCAGAAATAGGTCGATAATAATCGCAATATCGTTTATCTTTTCCATTATGTAATGGAGTAATAATTGAAGTTTTCAGAGATTTAGGAAGAGTACCAGTAGATAAACATAAATTGAATTGAAATAATTGATTTCTCCAGCATTTTTCATCAATTCATTCAGTAAATTACTGTAATATTCATAATTTTGAAGAGTTCCATTATTTTTCGAAACTTTTCCATGTAATTTATCTCTATGTTTGTTGGATTTGATCGAGCCATTTATAATCCATGGTTTTATTTTTTGTATTTTCTATGATTATTTTCTGTTTTTGTATCATAGGATTGGTTGATTCGATTTGTTATTATCTATACGAATTTGTTGTGAACTATATCAGGATCGGTATCCTTTCAGAAAATCGTTTCAACTGTGGTTATTAAAAAAAGGTTTTTCCAAATCAATTATTTGTATGGTAATTTTATTATTTTTAGGGATTTTCCTGATTTTAAGTCATATGTAACAACAAATTGGAAAATGGTCAGTCGTATAGGTTTCAAATACATAGAAATTACTTTACATTATTTTTTTTTTGAGAAGGAAGAACCCCAGGAAAGCTTAGATATCAAATTCAAAAATATTCAGCTCATAAATCACAAAATCCGCCTTCCATGTCGAATTAGGAGAGAATATCTAGATTTCCTAGCCAGAAAGCTCCCAGATAACAATTTTAAATATTGAATTCTTGATGCCTGGCCTCAAAAATCCCATACGCAGAATTAAGATATCTTGAATTTTTTTATTTTACAAAAAACAGGTAATTAAAAATCCCTAGTAACAATTTTGAATGTATTTGCATTATTGATCACAAATTTCGTCCACCATCTTGGGGCTGTTATATTGAATTGTTGAAATCTGAAAGATATCATAATCCTCAACCCCATAATCTCCTGAATAAATTCTAGATCACCGAACACCACTCGACACTTTTGGTTCATCCATCGATCCTGAAGATATTACAATCCTATGTCAATAATCACGGGGGCCTCTATGAGAAATGAGAAACACTGTATATATAAAACTGAACACAATCATAACAACTCACCTTGTGACGACGTTCTCGGAAGTGTTGAAGACTTTATGGCAGGTTTTGCAGGTTTAGTGTCCGCTATCGAAAGCAAAAATCCAATTTGAGGGCGTTAGTGACAATAAAAGAACATGCACAAATGGTCATTAAATGAAATATTTAGTTTCCTTGGAATAGGCTATTTTTGTTGTAATGGTGGCTTCTATGAGAATCTTTGACCATAAAAGAAGTTATATATTTATATTTATATTTATATATATATATATATATATATATATATATATATATATATATATATATATAATATATATATATATATATATAACCGTAAACCCTTTTTTAACAAATGACAAATAGTTTTGTTATTGAAGGTTAATTCAGTTCAAAAACCAACAATAAAACGACCTTCACAAATCATTGGCACACAGAAAACTACCCTGTATATTATTGCTATGTTTGGGATCATCTACCACATTCCATATCACTTGTTGTGCAGCGGAACTATTCCTTGTATATACCTAGAAATTTGGGAATGTTGATGTTCGGGTTGAACAAGTAATTGCTACAACCCCCCGAAGCGCGAGCTCCCACCATCCAACCTGCTGAATAATCTCCACAAAATCATGCCCGAAGTTGTTTGCATAATGATTACGAAGACGATGCCATAATGATTATCAGCACCCTCGACTATGACGAAAAGATGAGAGCACCTTGAGGTTCTCGAGAAGGAAATCGGAACGTTTATCAACAATTGCAACTGCTACAATAAATAAAACCACTATTCCATTTCAGCTCATTGTCAGTTCTTTATGATCACCAATCGACATCCATGCCAAACATTCATCGAGTACTATTCAGCCGCTTGGAGTATGTCCAATATCACTTCTCTATACTTTCGTCTAATCCTTATATCCCTATATCCCTTATATATCCCTTATATCCCTATATCATCCCTTATATCCCTATATCATCCCTATATCATCCCTATATATCCCTATATCATCAGCGTGGGCTTGCACCTCGATTTCTTTCACCATAAGTGATCTGATTGGATCGTTCAATAGAAGAGCCCACAGCAGGGGGATAGGATGAGCTAGATAATATACTGTGGAAATAACGAAAGAATTACTTCTGATTGACTATTGTTAGAGAGTGTTAGTTGTTTCTGGCCACCTACTTCGACAGCTAAGCCGATATATCAGTAATCAGTTCCATGCAAGTAAATTTGATAAAAATCGTTTGAGACTGCCTGGCCAGTCAAAAAAGTACAACATCACTCTTGCGTGGGTTCCAGGACATTCAGTTTACCAGAGCAACGAAGAGGCTGACGCCTCAGCTCGAGAAGGAGCACGACGAGCCCTATGCGGCCATGAACCATAATGTTACACATCGGAAACTCTGATAAAACACTAACATCCGAACTGAAGGATAACAAGCTGAACTCCTCGAGAAACTGACGCTATTGAAATTTTTTCAGAGGCTAGAAAAGAGACGACTTGATGAGAAGGGAGATACCTGAGAGTCGAGCGAGATAGACGCTTTAATTTCCACAAGCACATCTCTTCAGCACTCCAGAGGAAGTCGGCCACAGTGAAACAGACTCCCACCTTCATTTCACGAAACTTTAAATTATCAGGAAATAACGAACTGTTATTATATAAACAATAAAGTCTGAATGAGCTACGCGTACTAGTCTGAGATATGGCTACATAAATTAATAATGATAAAGTACAAGGAAAATTTCCACATAGAAACCTTCCTCACCTTGCCGGGGCTGGAAGCGGGACGGGCGGTCAAAGATTCTTCCATAACGCGCTCAAATAACTGCAAACACTTTCACCATGTGGGTGAACGCTCGCTTTCGTAGTACAGGTTCCATCCCGAGCTGGGTCACGCTTTTTTTTTTAAATCTCCTATTAGACTCAAATCAACCAGAAAACTTCTACAACTCACCAAACTCGCCCAGAAAACAGCTCAAATTTGTCGAACGGAAGTATTATGAGTGAATTTCAATCGTTCTATTATGATCGAATTACATATCTTTCTCATCAGCAAATGGGGAAGGGATATAGAACATTATTTGACTTGAAACAATTTATTTTCACATCGCAAAACATCGCGAGGCGACCTCCTACTGCCTTTTACGGGGGCGTACGGCGGTTTTCCCATTTTATCCTTCAAATACAGAATTAATTGCATTGTAAATTTTCAAGTATCAGAAGTATATACCACCCACCTATAAGAGCGAGATATATCGCAAACATCTGCACAAATGCACATTTAGCCTTACCAACGGATCTCGAACCTACTGATTGTGGCTGGATAGATCAATCAACAAGCCATGTACGAATTTAAATGATTTGATGGCTCACAATCACCCTCAACAGTTGAAGATGTTATACTAATATAAATAACGAAGAATCTGAATCTTGTCATCGGAATTTGAACAAATTTCTTACAACTTCACCGACCTAGACTTCTGGCTTTAATATTACGCAATTTTTACAGTTGAAAACTATAACTACACAACATTTTAGAGCTGCATCCAAATATGTTATTTTGATTGAAACTTAACGTGTTCGACCAAATTTATCAGAATATATGCATTATCTATTAAGTATGGTATATCTCGTAATTTACTATTTACGATACATTTAATTCTGTATTTCAAGGATAAAATGGGCAAAACCCCCGTACGCCTCCGTAAAGAGGCAGTAGGGGGTCGCCTCGCGATGTTTTGCGATACCCTATGTAGAAATGAATTATTACAAGTAGAATAAAGTTAGATATCCCTTCCTGCGATTCGGTCATAAGAGATATCTGTAATTTGCTCATAATAGAACGATGGAATTCACACATAATGCTTTTGTTCGAAAAATTTGAGCTATTTTCTAGGAAATGTACGTTAAAAAAAATTGCTCAAGAGGAATTTTCAGCAGCCTTCGGCCGCTGCGGAGCAAGTGAAAAGTGTGAAAATGCTGTTTTATCTTGAGTGGTTGTGAGGGTGAATGTTCTGAGGTAATATATTTTGGTTGATTTGAGTGTAATAAAAAAAATAACATAAAAATTGCGTGACCCAGCTCGGGATCGAACCCGGGTGCTTGTAGAAAGCAGATATTCACCCACATGGGCTTCCAGGCCCAGTTGAAATAATAACGTTTTTGGAGTTATAGAGCGCCTTGTACCCTCGTTTTTAATTTACGTAGCCACCTCCCCGTCTATACTTGCTGACATTATAGATCACATTATTGACCCATTACCCAACTGATTTCACGCACACTTCAAACCTAAAAGTCCACTGAAGGGGGAAATTACCCACGTTAGATTCTATGACAACCAGTCCAGTATAGAAGTGCTAATCGTCAAACTAGTTGTAACAATGACATCGAAACGATTGTTTTGAACCGTTTATTTTGCTCCTCCTTTTTGTGGGTAAAAATATTCCGAAGCAAGTCAAGCAATTTCATTCAACTTTCTAAAAAATTCACTCAGAACTCATATATGAGGAAAACGGGAGATAAGCGTTGAATTGCATAACCAAGGCCAGGTAAATACCTACCCGCTGTCGATAGCATAGTTAGCAGGTATATAGAAAGAGCATAGCATGTAAACGGGAAGACTGTATAACTCAGGACACCGGGAAGTTATATGTTCCTTCCCAAGATCCATGAACTAGGCGCACTACTCAGACACCTACCCGATGGGGTTTCGTTTATAGGATTTGCAGATTAACCTGGTGAATACAGCAGATATCACACTGCAGTGTGCTTCAAACTGGCTGGAACGAAAGAGGCTGAGACTACCTACCGAAAAGACGGAGGCTGCTCTCCTGACGACAAAAAGGAAAATCGATCCAATTCATTTCGAATTGCAGGGTGTGATAGTATCCAAAGAGGCTGTGAAATATCTGCGAGTCTGATACGACACCAATCTTACGTTTGATGAACATATTACGAAACTGCCATCAAAGTTGAGTAACAGCTCGGTCAGTGCTCATGCCAAATGTCGCTAGACCACGATAATCTGAAAGAAGAATTTTACTGAGTGTTGGTCACTTAAAAAAGATGTAAGCAGCACCTACCTGGCATTCAGTGATCAAAAACCAGATATTTGTTGCTAAGCTCACAAGAATACAGAGGAAGATGACGATAAGACTTTCCTGCGCCTACAGGATAATCACGGCTGAGGGAGGGGGCGTGATAGCTAGAGTGGATGGGATCACAGCTGGGGAAAATCTGAACTCCTGTTGGCAAAACGAGTAGAATAAAGTCAAATATTGCAGATGGACGCATTACATGATACCAAATATCCAAGAATGGATTGGGGGTTTTCTGACGCAACCTCTTTCTGGAAAGGCTGTTTCAGGACATACCTATACGACCGCATGAAAGTAGAATCCGTAATGGATGATGCAGAACATACCCTTTTTGCATGTCCCAGACGAAGAAGATAGGAAAATATATAGAAGATATAGAATATAAAAGGGAAATCTAGAGAAGAACAACCAAGATGATACCCAGACGACCCCCTCGCCGAAGAAATGCGAAAGCGGTTCCAGTGAAATGAGGGGGAAACGTTTTAGTCAGTAGGAATTCGACACTTCCGAAAAGGCTGGGTCTTATGCAAGATTTCCTGTGCTGATATTGCAAAAAAATGCAGACTACCCGATACTTACTTTCCGGCCAAAACAAGCCCCGCACACACACATTCCATTGAATTCCCAAATCTCCATTATATTTCCGACAGTACTTTCTAAGCCCCAGCTTTCATTTGAAGAGAGATGTACACAGAATGTTGCTTTTGAGAACTGATTATATTTTTCCATAAACTAATATTTTTATTTGGCCTGCATATTGTGAAAATTTCAATAAATAACAATTCATCTCTCTTCAATTCAAGTAATTTATGAGTCACTTTTTGTGGAATTTGAGAAAGACCGCTAACAACCGAATAAGTGAGATCGATCGATAACAGCTCCAACCAAAAAATAGGCAAGTATATACAGGGCAGATATCGAATAAAATGTAACGAAATAGCTTACCTGCGTGCTGTGGACTGTGCTGTTTCGGCGAATTCATATCTGGGGGCTCATCACTGAATGAAACCGATTTCTCAAATGACACCGATTTATCTAAAAATCATACATTTTCAATTTTGGAAAAATCGATAATTTTGCTACAATGAATAGAAGAGTATGCCTTCAGATATGGTTATTGAGTTGAGTCTATCTGGTATGATTCTGTTCCTGGAATTGCATCATTACTTGAATGAATATGATAGTCCCATATCGACATACACTGCAGTGTTTTTCCTTCAGGTTGTTGACCCAAAAACAATATCATATCAGATTGTATAAAAAATACCAGAAATTTTGAACAGATTTGAGTCTATGCAAGAACTATGCACATACATAATATCATTCAGGGAAATGAAAATCGGGGTTTCATTCCAAAATAAACTGGATACCGATGTAATCCCCCTCGAGTTTTATAATTTCGAATTGAAACCGAAATATGTTCCTCAATTGCAGGAAATTAAAAAATTCTCAATCACTGGCAGCGGGAAATTTACTAGACCGAAAAGTAATTCAATCCTTCTATACCAGCGTAACCAGTAAAATTAGAAAACAAAAATTAAATGAATCTTCGTGTGAACTTTTATATGTATGCTACGAATGAATTCCTGAAAATTATCATCAGTAGCCTCTCCACGAAATCCGCATTTTTGAGAAAGTATTGAAGAATATGGTTCCGTTGTAATTTCCTGAAGAAATGTTAATTTTCCATAGGAAAAGCTTTATACCTTCTGAATTTTAGGATGAATCAACTGCCAGAAAACAAATTGCACTTCAATATGATATAACACTGGTTCAAGAAGTTAATAAATGCTCCACGATACAGAAATGCAAATTATATTTGCAAACAACAAAATGCAAGGTGTTGATGCAGAGCAGTTTTTCTGGATAATGGTAGTAGAGCACTGTGTAGTGCCTTGACAGCTACAAGTGAAGTGCCATGACAGCTACAAATAACACCTAGAAGAGACAAAAGAAAGTACATCTCCCATACTCAACTTTCCTTTTTCTGGAACCAGAGGAGGAAATCACATCTATCGAGAAATCCACGATCGAAAGGAAAAGGGAAGTGCTTTCGGGAATCTAATCTTCACCGAAGGCAAATCACCTGAAGATACTCAATGCCCTTTTCCTTAAGATCGAATAAGATCTTCCAAGAATGGATTCGTAGAAGTGCAAAATTGATGACATATCAGAATCTGACATGCTCGTCAAACCCTAAATCAGTCCGGGAGAAGACCCAGTTTTTCAGTGCGCTTCTGGATCTATTCGAGGTACTGAACCAATTTTATTTCTATGATTGCGTCCAAATTAATTATATTTGTGGAGTTGTAGGGTGTTGGACAAATAAAACTATTCTACGTCTTCGCTAACGTATATTCACCGGTTCTTCAGAACTATAATGTAAAAGCTATAATATAAGAGAAGTTTTGTTAGTTCCTGAACCCATTTCCGTCATACAATATGCATTTGAAAATCATGATTCACCCATCATCAACTCCTCCCAAGGTATGAATTCACGAAACCGGCAAGCTAAGAAAGTAAATTTCGTCTGCTATCACAGTGGTTATGGTCATTTCAGTGATAGTACAGAGGCAATCAAACTGACTAGACCTGCCAAAAGCATACAAGAAGGTAAACAATATTTCCAAACTCACCCTACGACTATAAAAAACTAGAAAGAGTATTTCAGGATTCCAGGGTAACACATCACACCTACGCGTTACCCGAGGATAAGAAATTGAAGATCGTCTTCAGAGCGTCCCTGGATTTTACGTAGAGGATATCAAAGCGGAATTAAGTGCTGCTGACGGTTTCTTACCTGAGTCTGTGGCTCAATTGCAGAAAATGCACGCAGAAAGAAGTTCGCATACCGAATACTTAATCCGCAGAATGAAAAGAGCTTTCAAAGGGGCAGATCTTCCTCCTATTCAGAAGGACAACGGTATATGCTTTGACACCAAAACATGAACATTGATAGAAGAGAGCGGCAGTTTTTACTAAATGAGGATCCAGACGATGATATTGATCGATACATCATCTGTTGGAAAGTGGGATTCGCCCTTGAAGAACCAAATCGCGATGACATTAGTCTAGCTTTGTTGTATGCAATTAAGGCATATAACAAAGTAATGAATCCCCGAAAGGCACTAGGTTACGACTGAATTACTAAATTCCTGATTTACAAATTTCTGGAGAATAAGGTGCATGATTTGATTTACAAATCTCTGCGCCTCAAGAGATTTCAACGAAGGTGAAGCCACGCTACTGGGAAATCGCATAGTCATCGCAGGTTAAGTACTCAGGTCCAATTATTGACCGTTGGCTCACTTGGAAGACTCATTTCCAATTATGCCCAGGATCAATCACGAAATTGTACCGCCTTGTGGAGAGGCGAAGCAAATTATCTCTGGTGAATGAAGTCAAGTTGTACAAGATAAATTGCACGTTGTTTTCCTGCCTATCACTCTGTATGTCTCAGCTGTCTGTGAACAAGCCCAGAAGACAAACCCGCTCATACTGGAGCTGGTTCCAATAAAATTTCTTGGGATGTGATCATCCTAAGGTATGTGCGAATTCTCCTTGGTATGTGCGTAATATTCTGATCACTGATGACCTGAATCTGACTTTTGTCAGACAAAAGTAGTATTCGAGTGCCCGGAAGCACATGAAAATCCACTGATAACGAAAGCTGTAGATTATGCTGTAGACGACCCATCCCGATTCAATTGACCCAGCAATTTGTGGTGTGAAGACCATCATCCAAGAAAAATCCACTCGAATTTCCCACTTGAAAATTTTTTATCCATGAATTTGCTATCAAGCAGTGACTTTTGAGTTGAAAGCTGAAGAGCCGAATGGCTAGATTAAGAGTTGAATCCAAATCGATGCATGTTATCAGTTTGATAACAACATGAAAAGAAATACTATTATTTGCTTCCCCTAGAGAATCAGAAGTTTTGTAGATCGTGAATTCCCAATGGATATATTCCCATGTATTCTGATTTATAATGTTCAGTTTCTATATGGAAATCTGCAACGAGTTTTGAATAAAACCCACCTAAAAACTTCAAAATAAATCAATTGACTATATTTCTGTACTTTTTCATCTGGACCAGACTGAATTTGGAATCACTTTGGACATTAACTGAATGTTCATTTATTATTTGAACCGAACTAAAATAAAGTTCTCTGAAGTTCACTTGACATAATGTTATTCGATCGCCGCACAAGACAATTTCAGTAGCCAAATTCTAGTGAGTTCGATCAGAAGTTCTGTTTGTATGAGTGCAATTAGAGTTGACAAAATATTGGCATTTATAACAGCTGCTACTTCAATCACCATGTTGGTGTACTAGCATTTTCAAAATAAAAAATTCATCCGTCTCAACATCCTGTATAATAGAAAGCAAATATCACAGGGCGTAAGTGTATTTCAGGAACTCCGATCGATGAAATTTTTTTCACACCTTATTGACTTTTCACTAGTGAGCTACAATTCTGATAATGACTTTTCGAGATACTGTGGTTGGGTTCGGAACACAATAAAAAAAGACACACGAAGTTCTAGTTTAGTCAATGTTTTTCATGATCATAATCTAATTCTACTGGTCTGTTACTGGAAAATATAAAATATTATCACCTAACTGATGCTAACATATTTCACAAAATATTAAAATATGATTTTTTAGGAGGAAAAATTGGTCTGCATTAACGTGCAATAAATTGACTGGCATCACATAATACATACATGGAAGAATAATGCGAAAAACTGAGCGAATTAGCGAGACGGAGGATGACGAACTTGCTTTTTTACATGATTCCGTATTGAGCAAAAAGCAATGCTTGAAGAATGTGATATTTTTTCCATCCGGTATTTTCCCATAATCATATAGAGGAAAATACAGTTTGCAAATATAATTGGATGTCCTGGAAGTGAAGATACCTCGTTTCCTTGTTGATGCAATGATAACTCATTATTCATTTACATATACAGGGCGACCCATAACTTTTTCTTTCTATCCAAACTATTGACTAATTTTTTTCGAAGCAATTGATCTGACAGTGAGGTACATCCCAAAAACATTTCTATTTATAAACAGAATGTCCCAAAATAAGAAACACAACTGAATTCTGGTTTTTTAAACGGCCTACCTTCCCCCCTCCCATTTTTGTTACATTTTTGGATTCGCCATTGAATTGTAGATATAACGCACTTGGTTTCCTCTTGGATTTATCTGCAATAGTGACTTGTGTCAATTTATGTGACAAAATAGCGTAGACCCAGAAAAAAATTATTACTTAGAACCCTTCAAGATAACTCCACCATTTTTGAGATGCACTCGAACTGAGAGTGGATGTTCCATCGCCTACTGCATTTTTTTAATGCAAATAACAAATGAGTCGACTTTTTCAAGTGTAACTCTCATGGCATTTTTTAGAGCTTTCTGTCAATATAGAGTTTGTGGGGTATATTTTGTAAAGTTTGCAAAAATTTGTTGCAAAATTAAAAATGTGTTTTTTTTCGAAAAAAAAAACATGGAAAAGGTCGCTCTTGTAAAATTTGACACATTCGTGTACTTTTACCACTATGCTCAAGAGATCACCCCAGTACTCTGTAGACTTTTCAAGCTATCATACAACAATTTCCATCAATATGGAAAACGCTAGAGTCCAACCCATCCCGAAGAAGGAAAAAACCATTCCTGCGAATTATGCCCTACTCACTACTCTCAGCCATATCCAAAGTTATGGAGAAAGCGTTGATCGCTTTCTCCAAAGAAGTGATGAAATATCTGGAAAAATTCGAGATAATTGAGGACAGAAAATATGGATTCCGTCAACGTCGGTCCACTGGAGATTTTCTAGCATTTGTCACTCAGCTCTGGACAAAGACTGTCGAGAAATTTGGAGAATCCCGTGCAATAGCCTCAGATATATCCATAGCCTCGATTGCGCCTGGCACCAGGCATTATTAGCAAATTATCTGCCTACCGTCTCCCAACCAAACTGCGCCCGTGGCTCATGAGCTTCATGCAAGATCGCTCCCTTCATGTGGCGGTTGATGGTGTTTCCTCCAATGCGATGACATCCAATTCCAGGGTCCCACAGGGTTCCATCCTGTCCCCACCCTTTTTTTTACACATCAATGACCTCTTGAAGATCACCACGAACCCCATCTACAGCAGACGATAGCACACCTGTCTCGTCTTTTACATCCTATCGACCACTTTCGGCGAACGACACGAACAGATTCATGCAGGAACAGGCCGATCAATAGAGATCCATGAGGGTCAACTCCTCAATTCATTCCATCACAATGTCCGGAAACACCCTTGGATTAAGCCCCTACATTTCGATTTTGGGAGTCGCGGTGTCCAATAACATGTCTTGACATGACCATGTTGCTAACATCACTGAATCAGCAAGCCAGAGGGTGGGTTTTCCATGGAGAGCTGTTGAAGTCGTACAAGGCTCAAATCCGACCTCGCTTCGTCTTTTAGATTCCATACAGAAAAGGGCCATTTGGTTGATGAACAATCCAACCCTCACAGATACACTCCACCCACTAGAACACAGAGGAAGAGTTGCAGACCTGACATTATTCTACAAATATTTTCACGGCAGATGCTTCAGAGAAATAAAATATCTCATACCACTATTGGCCACATTCGACCGGAAAATTTGGCACATTGACGAGATTGCACGGCAAGGATCACTGTCCATCAATAATCATTCTTTAACAGGGCTGCTACGGATTGAAACAAGCTCCCAAAACCAATTTTCTCAGAGATCTACAACTTACAGCTCTTCTAAAAGAAGGTCCACAATCATCTACTTCCTTTATTCCCGCTCGTTCCAATTGTCGCACTGCCCACACGATGGTTCTACCCTTCTGCGTCCATTTCTAGTAAAATAAAAGGTTCAATAATTGTA
Organism: Gonioctena quinquepunctata; assembly: GCA_018342105.1. Taxonomy (NCBI): domain Eukaryota; kingdom Metazoa; phylum Arthropoda; class Insecta; order Coleoptera; family Chrysomelidae; genus Gonioctena; species Gonioctena quinquepunctata. The sequence goes on along the minus strand of JAFIRS010000033.1, from coordinate 1,535,057 downwards.
CACGTTTAATGGTTGTTAAATAATTTCACACGCAAAAAATGAGTGAATATGGTCTACTGCATTGGCGAAGCTGACAGGAATCCTTCATTAGCAAGCAGAATCTACATATCCAGAAGCAATAACTGCACGGAGGACTTCATTGCAAAAGTAAGAAGATTGGTTTGAACTCACTGATAGTGTGTTGATTGTAGGATCAATGAGAAAAATGGGTTGCGAGTTTTATTGATGCTTCAGGAAAATATTCCCTCAAGCACTAGGGAAATAGCTGCGGAAACGGATATTTCACAAAATAGTGTGAATAGAATAATATTGGAACATAAGTTCCACCTTCATCATCTGAACGTTTAAGAACAACGGGTCGGTCAACAGACACAATATGCATTATTATGCAATCGAAAATCCTCACCGGTTGAGGACTGTTGATCACCAAAAGCGATAGTCGTCTAATTTGGAGAGCAATTATTGGAAATCATATTATTGGAACCTACTTTTTCGATAATCAGCTGAATGGTGAAAGGTATTCACATGAATGTTGGAAGTGGATTCGAACACCAGAAGGTGATGGTGGTGAAGTGCATAACCATAGAATACTGCGATAATTTTCAGATCAATCCTATCCTAATCGTTGGATAGGCAGAGGAGATACTTTTTCTTGGTCCGCGCGATCCCCAGACCTTACTCCTATAGATTTCTTTCTCTGGGGGTACGTGAAGGAGATGGTTTTCAGAGGTAATCCAAATGATATAAAAAACAGGATCACGGAAGCCTTCGTTCAACTGATGGAGCAATGCCTGCCAGAGATCGGGGCTCATTTACAAGAAGACTAGCAGCTTGAGTGGAACATGATTATTTCTCGATTCTGATACACCATAACCGGAATTTTATGTAGGGAGGTTCTCATAATCATTGTGTCTTGTAGCCATACCGGTTTCAGGACTTGCTTATAGATCAGGATCTTGTTATAGAAAGAGATCTTAGAATCCATACCCAGGTGCCTATGATACTCTTTTTATTTCATGAGTTTTCTCTCTTCTTCTCGATATGGCAGAATCGTCCAGTTCATACCTAGCGTTAAAGGATACAATATTCATTTGTTTCTCTGATGTGAATTGAGTCCGATTGATTTTATTCGTTTCTCGATTTTTTAGTACAATTAGTGTGATCTACGGAGGTAGCTGCTTCCACTTTTTCTGTTACTATGATGTCGCAGGGGTACAAAATGAACCTTATGTGGAGTACCCACAATGAAGTTCATATGTTCTCTGAATTTACGTTTTTCACTTTGACATGACAATTGGAAAAAATCATAGTCTAGTATGGAGCCAGCCCGAATTCCCACGAAATTTTCACAGTTGCTTTGAAACATGATAAAGACCAAACAGCAATTGACATTTTCGCGCGGAAAAGATAGTTCGAGTTATGGTCTTTCGAAGGTCCATGAAAGATAGTTTTGGAACGTCACTATAGGGGACTGTAAATGGCTGTAGACTGTACCTTTTTGAACCAAAATCGTAACTGCATACTCATTCAACTTTCTAGTATGTTTCCATTACAATTTTCAATAATTTCTAGAAAAAAATTACTATTCATTAAATTTTTCATCAAGAATGTCAAAAATCAGATATTGGTGCTTGCGTTAACCTTGGCGTACTTTTGACATGCCAACTAGTCAAATAAATAGGGCCATTCACACAATTTCCACTACTACTACCACTAAAATTATGAAAACTCATCAGAAATTGAAATTTTTGTGTGGAAAAGACACTTTTGAGATATATTAGACATGGTCTCCTCCATTTGTCGTAATTTTGTGGCCTTAGAGGCCTTAAGTGGGTTGGTAGCTCTTAGATAACCAGATTATGGAACTCAACAAAACAAAAATTAGTATATTATGTAACGATCATGTAATGTAGGATTTTGAGGCACTTCTACTTCAAAAACAAACGGCCCTTCTTAGAGTCGAAGGAAATCGTGAAAAAGTGAAAAATTACTGCTATCGAGTTGTTCTTGAACAAGCGTTACTTGTGAGGTTGATTGGCTTATGGATAATAATGTTAGCCAATTTAGGTTGGGTTGTGTTCCTTTCTTTTACGTAAAATTGTGGTTGCTTTTGTTTTCTCGATGTCGGCCCAAGACACGCCAAAAGCATACCAGAAAAACTCGGCCTACGGTAATTTGAAAGAAAAAAATTTTTTGATATCACGTTATTATTTGAATGTGTAACTTTCAGAATACGACACATCAAAGGTATGTCACATTTCAAAAGCGTAATAACAGATTTGAGACTCCTTGTGTCACATATATCCTTCAGGACTGTCAGATCGTCTTTTCATAAGCTGTAACGATTATCTTGTATATGCCCAATCTATGTGTCGTATTGCATTCAATTTGAGTTACTTTCATTCATCTCAGGAGACGTTGGCAACGTTGCATATCAATAAAACGATAAAATCAACAAGATTCGAATGAAGGAAACGCAATCACCGAAGTTTGATTTTTGTCATTTATTATGAAAAATCAAATGAAATGTAACTGATGTTTTCTCTTGGAATTATCGAAAATTAGGTGAATCAAATTCAGCTAAAACATTAAATGAGTGTGCAGTTACTGTTTTGATATGAAAAGTTATAGTTCATATTGATTCACAGTTTCCTGGATTGATTTTCCAAAATCACCCTTAGAAGACCATCGAGGGACCATATCTCCTAACACTGACAACTAAGCGGAAAATGACAAGTACGATATGTGGGGCAATCCCGGATTTTTACACAGGTGCTTTGAAACATGATAAAAATTATATATATATATATATATATATATATATATATATATATATATATATAATCAAATTTTTGAGCAGAAGAGAACACTTCTTCTTCGCAAAAATTACTATTGCAATACAGTTTTTATCGTGTTTCAAAGCACCTGTGAGAATTTCGTAAAAATCCGGGGTTGACCTTTTTGTTCAGTTGTCAGTGTCGAATACATTTTCACTCAATTCTTCGCAAGGCTCCGTTCGCTCAGTTCAGTCGCAGATTATTAGATCCTCAGTTTCTTTATTATTTTCAACATGACATAAAATGCATAGAATGAGACATGCTTAAAGATAAATATCACTTACGACAGCCACTTTTGCCCAATTTGGGCGCTTTGCTGTCTGTTCGGAGGTACGATTCATCTGCCAACATAGACAAACAATGTGTTTTTCAAAATTTGTGACTCATCTATCGCAAAATCAGAAAAGGCTAATTTCCCAAATGAAAATAAGGAGATGAGAAAAAAGTTAATTGTTGTTGAAGTGTAAGAGATATACAAAGGATATTCATAAGAATTTTGTTCGATCATCTAGTAAAAATTTTAATTGCAACATGTGAACCTCCAATCTGCTTTCCAATTTTATTCTTCTACACTCTCCTCTGGTATAAATTTATATTGAAGGTTTTCCCAAATTTAAAATGCAATGAGACTGATATAATAATTTGATTAGTGCCTTTATTGTACTGAAATTTTGAGTATAAATTTTGGGAAAAAATATTAAGAGGTATCTGAATATTTGGATAGGAGTATTTTTCTGTCATCCATATCGGAACAACAACAATTTGTTTTTATCTATCAAAGAGGAAGTTATAACACATAATTTTTATCGCTTCGCTCTGTTGGGAAATCCCTGATACACGGCCAAAACCAGAAACAAATTTATTTCACGAACAATGTGTTCAAAATCTCGACTTTTTCAGGTCGATTATCTGACGGCTAATAAGAATTCTTGGATTGGAAGTTCGCATTGTTGTTTTTCTCTTCAATAGTGTGAATCAGTGACGGAACTGCATGCAAAGTGTACTGTAAAAAAGCAAATGAAGCTGAGTGAGTACAAACCTGGTAAAGAGGCAGAGCTGGAACTGGAGTTCTTATCGAACTCGTCGCCTGCTGAGTAGAAACGAATGTGAAGTTAGCAACACACTATATACAAGCTTGCAACATCAGTAGTATTGAAATATCTTTCAACAAATAACGCTACGAACAATTAATTTGATTGTTTTTGCTTACACACACGCTTTCCACTCTTTGAAGTACACAATCATAAAGTCTGCGGAATATAAAATATGAGTGACACGTTCATTGAATATTGAGAAATACTTTGTGTTCATTTATGGTGTGACAAAATAAGCTCATGGGTATTTGTACTTACTTCTTACTAATCATGGTAATCGAAAAAAAAAAGTTATAGGTTTTCGCGTTATACACCTAACCAATGCCTGAGTAATGGAATAGCCCAGAAATATTAGATTGTGTATAATATAAATGAGATATGTCGAATTGGGTGAACAAAAACACTGACTTGCAGAGATACTTAGAGTGTAAGAAGAAGAAGAAGAAGAACCGTACGCAGTCCCCATCTGGAGTCACAACATTCGTAACACTACGTGTTACTTAGACTGTGATTTTTGGCACGCCCCAATTTGGCGCCTGCACTCTGCTATGCAAATACAATAGTCGATCATTTAGTATGTGGGGGTGTCCTCAAGCTCAAGCATTCCATTAAAGATGAACGTGAACGTTACTCATGGGTGTAGTGAGTGCAAGCGAACATATAAGCGTTATTACGACTTAAGAAAACATGTAAAAAAGATCATGAAGAGAAAATGTATGGAATTGCACCTTCAAACGTTAGAAACTACTGGTAATAATATCGTCTTTATTATTTCATGTAATGAAAATATAACATAATAATTCTATTCTAGTTATCACGAAATGAAGGGCGAAGTTCATTGTCTGCAATGCTATGCATCACGAAAAATTTTCTCCTACTTAACCCTGAAAAAAAAACCGTGATTTTTATACATTACATATTGCTCATAATTTGAATAATTTAAATACGAACAAACATTTGACACAGAAGAATATGGTCAACCTTTCCTGGACAGGACATCAATCATATCGTTACATTTCAGTCGAACAAATAGTCTTTATATTCAGTTTCGAATTTGATGAAATTTAATTGTTTAAGTGAGGTGGGAACCAAATTATACCATTAATAAATTTGATATCTATTTTGATTTTTGGCACCGCAAGTATATTTTTATATCGAATATTCAAATTGTGAATGTTTGTACGATATGTAATTTTTCTATGCAGATACGAGGGATTTTTCGATACAATTATTTTTAGCATGTTCAACCACCTGATTTCTTGAAGTTTATATGAGATTCTTCGTCGCCGACGAGTGCCAAAAATTAATCCAAGGCACAAATTCTGAACTTTTTGAATTTTATTTTTATATTGAGTGGATAGACATGGCCATAAAGAACATCTGCATAGTTGAAAACTGGAGATTCACATAAGGATTTTCTCACATGATAAGGCATGGCATGTCGATTACCATAAATGATTTTCAGTGCAGAGTAGGCACGTTGTAAAAGTCTATTTATGAACTTTTCAAATCTCAGCTCTACATCCATCAAGACACAAAGACTTTTTTCTTTACTGACAATAGCTAGTGGTTAATTTTGAATGCAGATTTTCGCAGACTCAGTCACTACGGAACGATGATATTTTGAACCGAAGACCATTACATTTGATTTGTTATAAATAAACAATGGTCCGCAGCCTGGTCAACAAATAAGTTTAGATCTGCATTAATAAGGTCACAAGCATTTTCTGCCATTTGAGAAGGAAAACTATAATAAACCTGAGTATCATCAGCATACAAATGCACTTGACAATTGTGAAGAGCCTGTAGTGAGTGGGAAGTGTATATAGAGAATAGTAACGGGCCGAGTATAGAACTTTGAGGTACTCCTGATGTGAGATATAAAAGATCTGAGTTGCATTCATCTATCTGCCACTTCGAATGTAATAACTGTGATAAGCAACAAACATTATGAAACAGTGTGAAATTTTCAGAAACGAAAAAAAAGCTCAACAAAAATCCCGTTTATTCAAGTCAAACGCAGAAGAATGTAATAGCACTGCAATACATTTGTTACATTAAGAAAAGTTATTCTATTCATCATCTTATAACCATGATTACGATTTTTTTTCTTGTATATTTCATTGCTAATGTCGTTCATCAGTGGTACCATTTAATGCATATTTTATTATTATGTATTCACCACGCCATTTATTCTGGCCTGAATTATTGTTTCAACTCAATGAAATTCTGATCGCCAATTTGTCATTTTCAAAACCACAATTCTAGTTACCGGATAATTTGAATGAACTAGAGCAATTATAAAAATAATTTTCAGTTGTATTATCACAAGAGAGTGAGAATAAAGTGAAAATGATTTGACAGACTTTCGAAAACTTACTAGGCAATAGACATGAGAGTCCGATGGACCCGAGTGGCCATTGCCAAATAGCAACAAGTTTGAGAAAAATCTGCAGAATTATTATCTACTTTATCGAACTCGTGTGGTATTCTATAGATTATTTTTTTATGTTACAATCATAAACACATTTCTTCGCAAAATGATACGATGTACTAAACTGTTTTTCATTTATTTTTCACTTTTCATGCGAATTGATGACAGACGTCAGATTAAATTTTGTTGTCGGACAATAAAAACAAAATACCTCAAAGAATTCCCGAGGCAATTTTATAGGTAGAAAATTATCACTATAATTATGTTTTGATTGATGATTTGAATTGAAGTTTCTATTGGTTTCTAGATATATACAAAAATAATCATCTGAATACAATTCTCAAATATATTGTACTCAATTTGAGTAAATGAATAGCATTTTTCCCCAGATTCTTACCATAATCGGCCGTTATCCTTTTCATTGTCTACTCCTGGCGTTATATAAGTAATATTATGAAGAAAAAACATTTTTGTTTTGGTTTCTGTGATTGGTCTGCAGCCTCCAGTGAAACATTGTAATGTTTCTTTACTTTTTAAATTAAGATTATGACTGAACTGCTTATTCAACAATTAAACTGTCAGTTTTTGAAGGTGCACTTGCATATATTTTCTAATCGTGTTTTTTTACGCGTCTTCTTATAATCGCAGTACCGTTTTTTTCCTGAACTCACGTTTGCATTTCAGAGTGCAGGGCATTATACAGTGTCCGGCATAAAATTCGCAGCATATGGAAAACTTTTTTATTATTGATTTCTCAAAAAAAAATCAATTGTGATAAAAATCTCTGCTTCATCCCTAACCTGAGTTGCAAACACCAAAATTGAATTTTATACGACCCGATACGAGGGAGATAGAAAAGCATGCTTTGTTTTCGAAATAATATGATCCCATCACTTTATTTCTCACGGTAGAATTCAAATTCATGGGGAAATATTGTTCAAAATCGAATGTTGATCCAGAAATTCGAATCATAGCCACATATGAACAATTTCATATATGAACTTTTTTTCCCATTTTTTCCTCATCGCCCTGTACAACATAAGGAATATTAGGCTAGACGAATGGTATATTGTTAGATATGATGATATAACTCTCTGAATGTTTTCTCATTTCTCCCTCCCATCGGAAAATCACATTGATTGAATTATGTGACGGAATTTCACAAAATCTTGCTGCAAATAGTAAATAAATATGATGGTATGATGCCAGAATGTCAATTGATTTATTTTCACAATACAAATAACATTTTTTGAAACAAATATGTCCTATGCTTTATTCTATGTGGAATCCTCCATTCTCAATACACTGCATAGAACGGCGGTGCATTGCATCATGAACATTTCTTAGTATCTGGGAAATACATATCCCTGATAATATTCTCCAAATGACGTATATTTTGAAATGGTCTTCTTGGATATATCTTCTGTTTGAGATATCCCCATGAGAAATCCATAGGAGTGAGGTCCGGTGACCAGGCGGGCCAAGGGTTATTGACCTTCCAATCCATCGATTTGGAAGTGTTCTGTTTAACCACCGTCTCACTTCTAGCGTAGAATTCACGGATGCACCGTCGTGTTGAAAATACATTCCAGCTCTCATGTCCAGAGCAATATCATCTGAATAATCGTAGAGAAACGTCTGCAGCATTCTTGAGTATCTTGCAGAATTCAGTGGTTGTCTGAAAAATACTGGTCCAACAATAATGTCATTGAGAATTCCGCACTAGACGTTAACGTTGAAGTGATATTGCTCTCTACATTGTATCCTAGAATGGGGATTATTATCTGCCCACCACCTGCAATTCTGGGAGCTGACTCCCCATTTGATGTAAAAGTTGACTCGTCACTGTAAAGATTTTTGTTCGAAAACTGTCTATTATCTTCCATCATAGACTGAAACCAGAAACAGAAATCCAAGCGATTATTCGGATCTCTCGGTTTCAAAGTGTGTATGAATTTTGGTTTATACGGTTTGAATTTATTATTACCTATAACTCTTCTAATTGATCGATCGGATATACCAAGATTTTCTCCTCTTTGCGATAATGACATTCTTGGATTTTCAATTGTAGATAGCATAATATTCATAACAGTTTCTTAATTTTCAGTTATTGGTCGTTTATGTGTCATTTGGTATTTTTTCGGAACCGATCCAGATTCCCTGAATGTTTTACAAAATTCTTGTAATTATCGAATTATGAACCTTTTTGCCTGGATGTCTTTCATTAAAAATATTGGCAGTGTCTCTACAAGTATGATAATTTTCACCATGTAGGTACCATTACAATCTCCACTCTCCCTGTATACTTGTAACAACTTACGATATTTCGAAATTCATAAATAATACGTGAATAAATTTTTCGAGTGGATTAAAACCTCAATTTTGTACGTTGAATACTGCAAAAAATTCAATTTCAATATTGTAGATGCATTATGATGTCTTGCTTAAAAAAAACTATACAAAAATTGTCATATTTTACAATTCCTGATTGACTTAAAAAATGTTATTCGTAGTGTGAAAATATATTAATTCTCATTCTGGCATCATACCTTGGAGACAATTTGGTTTTATTTACTATTTTGTGAAATTCCGTCACATAATTCAATGAATGTGATTTTCCGATGGGAGGGAGAAATGAGAAAACATTCAGAGAGTGATACCATCATATCTAACAATATACCATTCGTCTAGCATAATACTCCCTATGTTGTACAGGGCGATGAGGAAAAAATGGGAAAAAAAGTTGAAATATGAAATTGGTCATATGATTCGAATTTCTGGATCAACATTCGATTTTGAACAATATTTCCCCATGAATTTGAATTCTACCGTGAGAAATAAAGTGATGGGATCATATGCTTTTCTATCTCCTCGTAGATGGTCGTATAAAATTCAATTTTGGTGTTTGCATTTCAGGTTTGGGATGAAGCAGAGGTTTTTGTCACAAATGATTTTTTTTGAGAAATCCATAATAAAAAAGTTTTTTATATGCTGCGTACTTTATACCGGACACTGTATATCATAGTATATGTGAAGTGTAGTGTTACAAATGTCGTGACGTCAGCATGGGGACTGCATACAGTCTGCTACTCACAGTTTAAGCAGCTCTGCACGGCAGTTAGACGTCGGGCGCTGAAGTCTAGTTACAAAAACACGGGAAAAAGTCTAACCTAAATAGTTTTCTACCTGAAATTTATTGACCATTTTCTGCTGAAGGAGAGTTTTCTAGCAATATTTCCCAAATATTTTTGGAACCGATCGAGGTAGGTGATTGAGACTCTTTTTCAACATTTTCGACCATTTTCTGTTCATCCGTCATACGCTCAACCAAAGCCGCAATATTGTGAAATATATTTTGGGTTTTTTTTTCAGACTGTACAAAAAAAATATATTGACGTAGATCTAGAATCCTCGGAGAAGACTATTTATTTAAAAACCAATTTTTCAAATGGGTTTTGATGAAGAATATAACTCTCCATTTTTTGGGATATTTTTATTTTTTGGGATTCTTCCATTGGAGGTAAAATATGTGAGGAGAATGTATTCGACATACACAAAATTTTCTTGGTTAATTTCAATAAACGAATCATGGTCGAAATATCTGATTTGATGGGCGCAAAAAAAAAGTAGGTTTGTATCAGCGTTTTTAAAACAAGTAGACCAAATCTGGGAAACCACTCAAAAACTTATATTCAGCAAGAAATTATCATAAGACTTTCAACGAATAAAAATATTTGGGTACCTATTTTGGGTAGACATGTGGATCATTAATAATGATTATTTGGATTGGCCTCAAGAAAAAAATCTGTGGAATCATTTGGATAAGCAAAAAACAACCAGATAGCTCAAGCTCTAGAAGCTTTCGCAATCAGTAAATAGCTAAATAATTGGGTGTTATTGATTTGTGGAGATATGTAGTTGGTATATGGCGTATATTATATCAAGAATTACACCACTTGCAAGTTTCCGCAAAATGATATTAGATTAATGTTATCAGACCTCTTTATATCTAGTAAATATTTCCTATCATATTCTCCCTGTGAGACCATGTCTCTCAGTTCATCATGGAATTTTACCACTAACCTAGTAATGTAGCTTACCTCATTGCATTTGATTTATATTTGAGTTATTTTTTTTCTATTCAAGTTTTAAGGCATATATTGCCTGTTTGAATTTGTATAAATGGATGGATAAATAGTCCACTGCATAATTCATGAATATCGAAAAAAATTTATGGAATAAAATATACGAATTTAATAGAGACGAAGTGTGAGTTTGTTTATCTGTAAATATAGATTCAATTAAATTTTCTCTTACTTTGGGAGAACTAATCAAACGTTTATTTACATGCTTTGGATTTCATAGGGGTTGCGAGAATTATGGACTCTAGTAATGAAAAAAAAAACAAGTAATATTGGAAAATTTCCCAACTCATATAGAAATATTGAATTTGATGCCATCAACAAGCGAAGTATTATAATCTCATCTATGACAATAAGAGGAGCACATGAAATCTTGATTTTCGACCAGTGTTTCAGATATCTCCTTGGATGCTACCCAAAGCAATAAATAAAGGATATAATCATTTACAGAAAACAAGAAACAAATCCTAGTGTGACTGAAGCACAAGGAATTGGAGAGGGATGGGCCATACATCGATCACGAAAATCATCAAAGGGCACTCCAAAATTTCATTAAATTATATATAGCAGAACTATATATTATTCATCAGGCTCTCATCATCATATTTTTTGATATGATCTGTCTCACTTGGCTCTCTGGATGGCTTGAAAAATGATTTTTCGAATGACCTCTCCATAGAATAGATAACTGCTATCATACATAACATTTACGTTAATAAAAAAATCCGAGGAGTCGATAAAGCACCACAGAAAGCTTGTTCTTTCTCTCGTGATATAATTCATCTGAGGCTTCAAGATGCGGAGAACATTATAACAAGATATTTTTCAACACATGGCAATTCTAATGGGACGAAAAAACTCAGGAGTTGGGGAGCATTATATTAACCGTTTTGTGGTATGTGTCTAGAAGGGAGCAACTATTTATTACAAGACTCGAGAATTGGATACACTAAGCTAATGCATCTTCTGGAAAATTCGGACTGACTTTCATGCGAGACTTGCCATATCAAATTAACTGTTGGTAGTAGACGCCAAAGCTGAAGAGAGTGATGAATAAGGTGATTAACGCACTGCAATTTGTATCCAATTGACTGAATCATTAGGAGTCTTGAATTTGCACCCGATAAAACAGAAGTATCTCTCTTCAAAAGTAAATCTGTGATGGAACAGTTTTTTGCATAAGATCAGCTGAAACACATGGATTTTGGTCAACTGAATCCGAATATGAATGCCGTTTTTACGTATCACGTCACATTCTCCTATTCGTATATACATGCTTATATATTTTGAAATAGAATAATAAAAGTAAACATTATCAATTGAATGTTTCCCTTTTCAACATGAATATCCCACAAGAGGATATCCTGAACGATGGTTAATAGTGAGTAAAGATAATATTCGACTCGCAGATGATTCCACATCTGATTTTGAGAACACCCCGTTCATATTAAAAAAAATGAAATAATTAAACATTTCCAACACTTTAATGCAGACATCTATTACTATGGATACAATTACGCATCGTATGGCCATATCTCTTTCTCTTTTTCTCTCTCTCTTTCTCTAAGTTGAAAGTTATTCCAGTATGCTTCTTTATAGATCTATGACAATGGCATCCCAGTATTGCAAAAACAGTCTAGATGTATTTTGTTATATTATTTTGTTACCTGATTGAATTTTTATTTATAAATGTAGCTATGGATGATTGGAGGATTCAATCTGATTCCCGACTTTTCAGGGGGTTGACGAGCCAATGATCGTTACGGGTGAATTACAAAAGTTTCATAAGAAATTTTCTTATTTCTACCACAGCTATAGAGTAGGAGAGCGAATGTGAGAGTATTATTGTGATTCGCTGAGTTGTCTAGAATAAATGCTATATATACCAGTGCACATAACAATCACAAGCATAACTCCGAACATATTTTGAACAAGTAATACCTCTATAACTTTCTCTTCCTGGCACCTGTAGATGGGTTGTGGGAGGTTGAGTGAGTGCTTTTTGAACCAATCCTGTCAAATTGGCGAGCTGTCTCTCCATATTCTCTACACGTAATCTGGAATTAAAATTATTTATTGTAGACAGTTGCACTCGAGTTTTTTTATGAAAATCCGTGAATTTATTATAATTTCTGAAATAAATGCTACGCCTAATGGAATTTTCTGAGGTTCATCCATATATGGTTGTAGATTGAAAAACTTGCCAAATTCCTGAAATTACTTTGATTGCATCCAAATCTTATTCGCAAAAATTGCAGGATATTGGACAGAAAAACAACTGTTCTACGTCTTTGCTAACGTTTCGAAATTTATTTCTTGCTTCTTCAGAGCTAAAATAATTGAAAGAGAAAACCATATCACCATAACAGTGACACAATCCACCTCAACTGTGAATACGAATAAATTCACACCAGGCGTAATTAACGGTACATAGTACTTAGTCCTTGTTGATGTGCATTGTGACAATGCATCGTTGAAATAGTTCGACTGACGACTAACATTCAAGTGTGACTGAAACTTATCAGTAACGACAATGATAAAAATAGGGATAGAAAAATATTACAAATAAAAAATATATACAATAAATTAATTTTTAACTACAAATAACTTGATTTACATGAACCTTTCAAACAAAATCTGGAAAAATGTATGTCCGGATCAGTTTGTGGAAAAAACAATCACTGATATTGTGTAACGATATATCTGTTACATTTCTTATTGATATGCTCAGAGATAAAAAATAATTAGGAGTAGCTCAAGTTATCTTATTAATGCCAATCTAAGAATCACTAATGCAAATCTCAGCGCCATCTAACGGCAAACAGTCATCAGAGTTGAGAGAAGACGAGCACATAGGAGGAGTTTACTATTTGGTTTTTAAGGAAGCGACGAGCCTTTCTCGGCCCTTACCTCTCCATCTTTGATCGGGAGGTGTGTTCCGAGCTTGTCAGCCATTGCGTGAAGAAATCAAATTTGTTCATGTTTAAATAACTAATGAATTAGAGCATCTCCCTTTCTTCTGCGAAAGTGATTTCAAAGCAGTGAGTTATAGTGTGATATCGAGGTATGAAGGAATATTTTTGACCATTTGAATATATATCATGTAGGAATATTGTCTCACGTGAACGTGGAATATTTCTTCATATTATTTCGTTATCTTGATTCATCGATAATCCTCGGTCAGTAAAGAGCAATTGAAGTTATTTAGGTCAAGCAGATGATTTGATTTCACTGCAATACCATATTTATTTTCAAATGAGTTCAGGTGGAATTATAAATATCACATGTAATATTATCGAATTGAATCAAGATATCTGTGTTCAATCTCATCTGTTTCCATTGGTTTCTCTGACAAGGGTTCATTGGTGATAAGAGAGGGTTTCTCAAATATTATGGTATCACTTACATACACTGCATTTGGATATATTTTTGGTGTCGATCACAAGAAGTATGGGATATATTTGAATACTATATATTTTTCATGGTCTTGGGGATGTATTTCTTGTATAGTTATTGATTTGGTGAAAACAATCACAGAGCTGTGATTTTTGCTTCTGACCCAGGCGAAGTTTGGAATATTCTTTCATCATACAGAGAAGTTTATGAAGAAGTATTTGACGATTGGTCAAAAATAATTCTCATACACTTCCTCTGAATATCATTGCAATTGGAGTCATTTTTGGATAACAAATTCTTCTAACTTCATTGTGCTGAATTCTGATTTTTATTTTTTTGTAAAACATAGTCTTGGCTGATCGAGATCAGATCAACTTTCCTTTTTTTTTATAGAGCAAAGATCAATTTTGGTCTATGTCGAAATTTAATCTTGATTCTTCAATTTTAGTATTGAATAATAATGACAAATCTCAGCACAGGCTGATTTGTATGTTCGAATAATTTTAAGCAACAATCTCTCATACTCATCTGTAACAACCGTGCGTTGAAAAAGTGTATTGAGAAATTCCAAATTCCGAGAAATTGATTGCTTTAGCAAAAACAATTCTGACACCAACAATATTGTTTCCCATGTCATATTGCTGAGAACAATCATTCCAAGAATAAGACGTTGATGATTATCTGTTCAACCTGATCGGTCTCCCAGCAGCCATTGGTACGTCCTGATTGCTACACTACTCCGCTCAATCAGAGGTACATGTCTGCGATGAAACCGACAGGTTCAGCAAAGTCAAATAATACGTTGTTGGAATTGTATAACCACGTAGGAGAAACTCAAAACTCAATTGTAAAATAGCAGAAACTGTTGTGTATATTCTTTGTTAATAGACTAGTAAAAATTTCGTATTTGTTTCATTGTTGTACTGATTTATAGAAGGAAACATTATTTGATTTGCAATTATTATTGGCTAGGAAGTTTGAATTTTTATTCTTATTGAACAAAAACTTCTGGCATCCATTCAAATTTACAATTTCTAAAAACCCTTTGTTCGAAACATAAATAAATTTGAGACTAGCAAGGCGGTCCAAAGAACTCCACACCGCTCTTCACTGAATAGCCTGGGCATCCTATTACGTAATCAACTTGTTACAATTGAAAACGACAATCCACCAAACAACCAATTAACACAACCAACAGGAGTACAATCACCACCTACACATTTCACTTCTGAATGGTTCGACGTAGAACAACGAAAAAAAAAATATCACCGATACTACTTTTTGAAATGAAAAACATTGTGATTGTCCCATAGATGGCGCGGGGGAGCACATCAACTTGAAAATTTCAAATAGCATGGGGGGTCAAGTGACACATCGTTGAAAAGATAATTCAATTCTCTTTTCAACCATCCTATTTTTTTAAATATTGTTCAAATGTTTTTTCACAATATGCATTTGAAATCTTGTTAAACTTGACATTTCAAATGCATATTGTAAAAAAAACGTATAAGGGAAATTGAAAAAACAACTAGATTGTTGAAAAGATAATTGAGTTATATTTTCAACGATGTGCCAGTTGACCCCCCATGCTATTTGAAATTTTTAAGTTGATGTGCCCCCCGCGCCAACTATCGGGCACTCACAATATCTTTCATTTCAAAAAGTAGTATCGGTGATCTCATTCAATACCTTTTTTTTCATGGTTCTTCGTCGAACCGTTCAGAAGTTAACAGGGGAGGGACTATTAAGAGCTGCACTGTATAAGTGAAACGTCAAGACCATTAGAAGTGCACCAAAGTGAACATCAGAGTAACATCAGAAATCGACAATAACCGGTTCAAAGGTTGCAGAACATATCCTCACATCCAATGGCGATCATACGATTGAATGGAATAGGACGAAAATCTTGATGAAAGAACCACATCAGAACCACAAATTGGAAGAAACGGCCTGTATTCTTTTTTTCAATAACAACTGCTTTTCACAAATCCTGTTGAAATGGATCATACCTCTACTTAGAGAGGAAATGAGATATGGCAGAATGCTAATAAACTGATCTGAACAACACAAATGAGCAATACGTCACTCTCAAATTTTTTGGCAGATCTCAATTGATATCCGTCATTTGAAAAAGCGAAAGAGACTCTGTAGGAGAAAAAACAAATTATTCAAACAAAAAAAGGAGATTTAGAAGATTCTGAGAACGGGGCAGATATAGTCCCCGAATCGTCGATATAGAGAAGTATCTTCTGAATGTTTACTATTTTCACAAGTTACTGACTAATTGAATAATTTTTCTTAAGGAATTATAATTTGGTGAACACAGTAACTTATCGGGGTGAACTAATTAGTTTGCCCTTTCTACCTAACCAATCAGAACATTCAATTTAGATAAGTTACTCCATAGAGAAACTAAAAATAAAGAGAGTTGTCAAACCTGCAGTGAAAGTTGGCACCACGTTTAGACAGTGGCGACATATCTCGCAACTGGCCGAACTAAATACAGTTGGTAGAACCGATTGAGATAAGGCGGGTTTTTCAAATGTGTTACTTTTATATGATTGATATGGTATATATTTTATAAGTGATCAATTTGCCATTCTTCTATTCCATATGAATGGTTGTATCATATGAAATACAGGAATGGCAAATCGATCACTAATAAAATATACACAGTAATCGATTCGTAGAATCTGTTAGTTCGTTCGTGGTTAAAATAAAATTTCAAAGTAAATCTTCATTTCATGATATCAAGAAAAAAAAATCTTATAAAACAAGAATAATAAGTTGAACACTATAAAAACACATTTTATTGTATCTAGGACAAGGTACAACTAGACAAAACAATAATAAAACTCAGTCTTCATCAAATCAACCAAAATAAAAACAAATTACATTTACAACAAACCTTAATAATTTTGTTCATTTATTAGCACAAAGGAGAACGAGTAGGTATACTTAACAAATACTCCAGTTTGACGATAATCTTCGTACTTCCTCAAATGGTGATAGGAAATGGAAACTGATGGACGGAAATAAGTATCAGGTATCAGTTTGTGAAAAAATGTCTGCAACTGATGGATGGAAATAAGTATGAGTTTGTGAAAAGCAACTTATATTTTACCTTGTGAAAGGATATTTCGAGGAATTTCAGCGTCAACTCGAATAACAAAACATTCCATTATCGACGTTGGGTTCATAATTCAAGTCCATAGTATAATTTCATCAATTAATTTTTCGATGACAATCAACAGTAGAATTATTCTGAAATTATTATGTGGTTTGTCATTTTCTGACAAATGTCGAAATTGGAAAATTATCATGTCAGTCGTCTGTTGATTGCGGACAGCTCCTCCATGCGCGACTGGCCGTACCAAAAACTTGGTGGTCAAGATCGCCAATGTTTCAAACAGTCTCTTTATTTTTAATTTGTCTATGAGTTACTCTGTATAATTTCGATAATACCTCGTTATACATAGAGTAGCTCCACCAATCGAAAATTTTACAATAATTTCATTTACGTAGTAACCACATCGACATCAATATACAACAAATACATAAACTAACAGGACCGTCAAATTTTGACGTTTATGAATAATTGTACAAAAATGAGTCGATTCAAAGATTTATCATTAAATGCAATAGACGAAAGTAAACAAAATACTGAGCCTCATAATACAGTGAAAACAAAAAAGTACGTATGGAAATAATTTCTTACATTTTGTACTGAAAGAAACTATGTACTAAATGAATCAATTTCCACTGAAATGATACCATCCATTTTGAAAAATTGGGCTTTCAATATGCGAAAAGGTAATGGAGAAAATTATAAAGAAAATGTGGTTAAAACGATGTGGAACGTAACGGCAAAACAAATACAAGAAAAATATATGAAAGAGTTTAATAGATTAATTGATCCATTCTCTAGTCCCATACTTTTAGCTGCACGAAACGCAAGAAATTCAAAAAAGAGGGAACTCCAAATGTTACCGGACAAGAGAAAGGTAAGTGCATCAGCATTCAAAGATACCGAGTACATAGCAATGATAGAAGCGTGGGATGAAAATACACCGGAAGGATTACAAATAAAAAAAATTCTAATTGTTTCTGCAGAACTTGCGTGGAGAGAAAATACAGGAGCGTCATGCTTGACTCATTATTTTCAAAAGGAAACTGGAAATGATGATACCCCAACTGGTAGAATACAATATAATCCTATTTTCATCAAAATAAATAAATGGTTGTTGTCCAGTGAGACTTCTAGATAAACTAATGATAGGAAGAAGCGAAAACATCAATATTTAAATAGATAGGTTATTTCTGACAGTAAATCCTAACTGGAGAAAACAAAAATCCTTGGTACAAAAATATGCCAATAGGAGTGCATGAAATTGGTAAATGGACCAAAAAGTCTGCAGAATTGGCAAATTCAAATATGACAACAAAACATTTTCAAATCATTCCCAGCGAGTCGCTGCTGTTTCACAATTGGCAAAAGCAGGTGTATTGGAACTTATTAAAATAACAGGACATGGTAATAGCAATTCTATCAAACCCAGTTAGATGAACAACATCACCAAAACATAATAAATAAGATGAGATCTAATTTTAGAAACGCTACAGGTTCGAGTAATAACACCTTCGGTATTTCCAGCACTTCAATGAGCAGTAGCCACGTTTCCAGCGCAGAAAATAACTCAGTTCTAAAAATGTAGTATATAATAATTGTTATTTTCATTGTACCAATTTGTATTTAAGTTAATAAATTGTTTATATTTACTCAATTTACTCAAAAAATAATCGTATCAAATACAATACGTACTTCAAAATGAATCCGGTTATACATCTCAAACTTCCTGCATATTTACAAATCGTGTCAGTTTGACAGAATAATCATCCCGCTTCGCGGTCTGATTATTTAAACTGTCAAACTGACACTCTTTGTAATCATGCAACGAATTATCGATGTATAACCTGATTATTTTGAAGTACTTATAGTTTTACTGCTGATTATATTTTCATTTTCAGACTGTGGAAGGTTACCCAAAAACCATGTCAAGAACTGTTCCTCCACAAAAAATAACATTCATTCAAAATCAGGTTAATGTCCACTATAATCAGATCTCACAAATTCACTTCCAGTTTTCCGGACGTTCAAATATTTGTGTATATTCTACTGATATATTCGATATCTGTATGCCTGTTTACTGAATTTTTGTGGCGATTAATATGGATCATTTCTGAAATCAACCTCCTGCGCTCGATGTATTTATTCATGATCTAATATTTGTGTGTTAATGAAATCGAAGTTGTGACCCATATCATGGTCATGTTCGGATAATGCTGTTTTTCCGGATAGATGCTGATGCCTTTGAAGTTGGCATAAAAATAGAAGTTAATCGTCAGGACCAATCCCTTTTTGTCGTATGATTATAACAAACAAGAATAAAAACAACTGACAAATAATTACCTTGTTGCATCGTAAGGAGGGCCAGTAGCGGGTTGAGGAAAAGGCGATCTCGCAGCCACTCTCGGTCCTGTGCCAGGGGGTAGTTTGACTCCGTATAAGGAATACGAGTCGTCTAGGAGTTCGGTGTCACTGAAAAACATTCGTTTCAGGAAAATGATCACGTGCAATCTTGAACTGTAAAGAAGTGTTGTTACACTGATTCACAGAGGTAACACGTTGAAAAAATAAACATCATAAGATCTGAAGAAAATTTGATCCAAAGGAATTTATAAGACTCACCTGATCTCTTCATCAATGACAGGTGTGATGGATCCAGATCTGGTTGCGTATTGGCTGTAATAAGGATCCTCATACCTGGAGCTCCTTTCTGGCGATGACATGTAACCATCTACGGAAAAATTCGACTAACTCTCCTAAAAGTTTTTTTTTCCAAAAGTATTCCAGAGGAATGTTTCTCTGGTAGTGAATCTGTTTCGAAACGAATGTATTCTTCCTATTGCTTTCTCAATAGTCTCTTGAGAAACGTCACTCGATGGAAAACTTTTGCATTATGTTCAAATTGACTCTGACATAATTTCAGTGGTTACTACATCTACTGACATAGTATTACGTGTGATTACCAAGTACTACAAAAAACTTGGGATTCTACAAAAATAAATGCAGTACTACACCGAAGCAGTCACAAAAAATGCGTTGGTTAGTGATTGAATTCTTTCAAAATAGAATGGAATTTTTAATCAGTGTCAACTGTAACAATCTGGCTAAGGAATTCTCAGCAATCTAGTCCGTCAACAAACACCCTGAACCACCATTATGGAATTTTTATATTATATTAATATTTCATGAGGTTCCTTGTTGATTCGTATGGAATAATCGCAACTTAATTTTCATCCATCAGTGAAAATCCCTATTCAAGCTAGGCTGTTCACTATTTCTAACCTACGCAATAGGTGTACCGTTTTGCTTATTATCGAGTATTACAGGTTTCTTCTATCATTCTCTCTGACAGTGAATGTGTTTGATGCCTTGTTAAGATTTTGAAGTTGAGATGGCGTTGACGACTGTCAATCTCCACTTTTTCTACGGTATTCTAATAAGGAGAGGGTGAAAAATTGATCACCTAAACTGTATTGAATATCTATAAATCAACTGCACTGCAATTCCTTATAAAAATGGCCCAGAATCAGACGAATATTGTATAACAGTCATACTCAATGAAAAGCCACGAAGTCAACTCAGGTGCTAGATTTTTTTCTACTATTAGATACGGATTTCAATATAAGTTTGGTCTCTCCGATCCATTCAAATCAACGACAGTCTCCTTCAGACGTATGAGCATAGAGAAATGGCTTTTCCCGCTTCCCGTTTTCTGTTATCCCGTTATCTCTTTATCCCGTTATCCCGTTATTTCGTTATCCCGTCATACAATTATGCCGGTATTCCGTTATCTAGTTTGAGTGGCAAAATTGATTTGACAGCGAAAATAATGTTTTGTGACTATTAACGATTCAAATTTCGAATCCGCTCTTAAACAGTTATGGATTTAAAAAAATGGGGTGTGGTTTTTCACAAATAATTCAAAAACTGTTGACGTTAGAGAAATTAAAAAAAGATCCTCAAGTAGGGGGACATTTTTGAGAAAAAAATCCGATTCCTGGAACCTCATCTCTATCAATAAAACTTTCCATTTGATGGTGAAAATATGGCACCGCGCGGTAAAATGAGCCTATATTGTTGATTACCAATTTTTATAGAGTTCCCGTTTGCATTCCAAGACAGATAATTGTTGAACAAAAGCTCCTAAAATTATTTTACTTCGTGAAGATCTTTTGACAACTATACCAATGGGATTATCAACTTGCGGTATTTTTAATTGTTATAGTCTATTAATTGTGAATTATTTAAGCAACTACATATTTTTTTTTGAAAAAGGAAACATTTTAAATTTAAAATAACTCCATTATTGGCGTAGATTCTTGAATTTTCCGAAAAATATTTCTAATCAATTTTTAATTGAGAATATTTCCCTTTTCGAAATGAATACCTCCCAAAAGGATATCTTGAACGATGGAAGATAGTGACTAAAGTTTATCTTTCAGTCGCAGATGATTCCACATCTGATTTTATGAACATTGTGTTCATATCATCAAACAAATCAATCTTCAGATTTTTATTTTAAGGGGTCGATTCTTTTATATGTTTTTTTAATAAAATGGGTTGTTATCATTGTTTTTAGATATAAAAAAAATGCAACTCAAATTTTTAATTTTTTAAATAAATGGATTCATTGAATATTTTTGAAGATTTTGCTATAAAATATTATGATTAAAATAATAAATTGTTTTAATTTCTTCAATATTTAAACAGAATATTAGGATGACGTTTTTGTCTTTGAATTATTGATTTATGATTCTCTACGAAATAAAAGAAATATTCATATTCAATTTGTTTATCAAATAAACAATTTGTTATGAACAATTGTCGGATATGTTTATATTTTATTGGAGTCAGAAGAAAAATGCGATATGCAATATTATGTGAAAAAAAAAATCTAATTCCAAAGCATCTTTCATTTTGGTACATTTTGAAAATCAAAGCAGTCATTCGATGTGTTTAGTTTTTTACGGCTATATTTTTGAAACTATTAGAGATGATGGATATTTGACACGAATTTCTAGAGAATTAATTAGCCTCCCGAATGAGCCCAATACTCTAACTATTATTGATCATCAGTTACATGCATTTGTTTATAAAAATAATGGACTTTTCTGTATTTTTTTAATCTTTCATGACATATATTATTACCCATCTATTTTTATAAACAAATGCATGTAACTAATGATCCACAGAAGTTACAAACCCGCTCTTGTACTCATTTGATAAATAAATTCTCTATAAAGTAGTCCCGAATTTGCATCACCGTAACTCTAATGGTTTAAAAGATATAGCCGTTAATAACTGTACACATAGAATGGACGCTTTGATTTTTAAATGTACCGAAATGAAAAATGCATGTTTTTTGAAATTTTTTCTGAATCTAAAAAAAATATATATAAACATTTTCGACAATTATTTATAACAAATTGTTCATTTAATGGACGATTTGAATATTAATTTGAAAAAATTGTATCTTTTGTGAAATCGCAAATCATTGATTTTAAATTTTTAAATTTTTATTTCATGCTCGATTCGTCGTTTCAGAATGAAGTATTATTATTATTATTACTCAAGTATTGATTCGAATTCAGTCATATACTATATAGTCTAATCAACAAGTTCAAAAACTTGTTAAATAGATATAAAGCTCCTAGAAATATGAGCGATAGCTCATTCGATTCGGAATGACGTCTAGAAAAATATTTTTTAAGGGTTTATTAGCACGTAAAAATTTGCGATTGTTATAAACAAAATAAGATTAAAAAAGAAGGTATTTCGTTTTTCGTTAATAATTTCTAAAACAATGATATTTAAGGAAAAAATGTTTATGTCATTTGTTGAGAAATTGTTTATAAACAAACAGACTATTTTGGGATTTGGAAAAATAAAATTTTCACCATCTTATTGCATAGGTAAAATTATGATTAAAAAAAAATAGTTTTTTTATATTTCAATTGTTTAAATAATCAGTTAAGAAATTATTTTATTCTTGAAAATCATCATTGACCTTTTTCAATGAATTAACAGAGAAATATTTTTTGTTTATAAATAATTTCATTGTTTATTAACTTAACAATTTGTTATAAACAAATAATATAACTGTTATATTTTTTTTTCGAAAACTTCAAAACATGAAGAAACAACAATGTATAACAAAGTATAGAAAAAAAAAAAATAATAATGAATAATAAAAAATAAAAAAATAAATTTTTCTATACTTTGTTATACATAGTTGTTTTTGTTATTTTTTGTGGTTTTCGAAAAAAAATATAACGGTTAATATTATTTGTTTATAACAAATTGTTAAGTTGATGAACAATGGAATTATTTATAAATGAAATTATTTCTCTGTCAATTCATTGAAAAAGACCAATTATGATTTTTAGGAATAAAATAATTTCTTAACTAATTTTTAAAAAAAAAAAAATTAAAATTTTTTCAATAGATATGAGAAAATTTTCTTTAAAAATCCTAAAATAGTCTGTTCATAAACAATTTCTTAACAAATGACGTAAAAATTTTTTTTCCAATGTTAATTAATACCTATATTAGATGCAAAAACAGCAATGATAAGATATAATTGAAAAAAAAAATTTGATAACATTTTTTAGAAATTTCGTTTTTTGTTAATTTAAAAAAATTATAATTAACAAATAATAAACTTTAATAAATTTTTTTGCATGGCTTCATTAAGTTCCTAAATGAAAAGAGCTCCACGAAGCAAACATTTTAAAGACTAGTAGAGATAAAATTTTAACCGTAAAATTCATATACAAAGAAATTTTGATTGACAAAACAGTGCACAGTCCAACTGTCGAACTAAAATACCCCCAGTATGACTGGAAAAATATTTGGAGGAAGATTTTGTGTAATCTCAATATTCCTACGAAATGGAGATCTAGTGCATACAAAGCAATTAATGAGACTTATCCAGTAGGCCAAAAATTAAAAATGCACGGAATCCGTGATACGGATTCATGCGAAAAATGCAAGACTGTAGATAGTTTAGTCCATAGAATAAGTATTTGTGGTGATGCTAAAAATACGTGGGAATGGACCCTCACACATATGAAGCGGAAGTTCAGAACAAACGTGATAGAAGCAGAGCCAAAAGATATATTCAGTTTGCACATAATAAATGAAGAAGACTTAAATGTATGGTGCTGGGTATTTTGTGGTCTAATATTCAACAACATTGAAACAAATGGCAAATTAGAAGATTTCAAAAATATAATGAGAACAGAACGCTTCAAGATAATAAAAAAGAATTGTTTGGAAAACTTTTCCAATAAAATATTTTTTTTCTAGCCCTACTGCTGTGATTAATCTATTTTTGTTTGTTTGTAAGATATAAGTAACTATAAGGTACTATGTATAGTGGAATATTGTATATATTTATTTATTTTATAAAGGTTTTTAAAAAAAAACCAATTATGTCGTAATTTATAAAAACAGAGATTGGAAAAAAATTAGTTAATTAACAATGGTGTAACTTTTTCAAAATCGAAAAAAAAAAATTACCGAGGTTTTTTTCGTTCAAGTGTCTAGATTACACCATGATTTATTAAAATTTTTAAATCGTTATTGAATACTATAAAAAAAATATTTTAGGTGATATAACGGCTTTCTAGACGGTGCGCCTATGCCGTAACGACCTCGCGGAGCCCTATTTTCAGCGTTAAAAAAAAATTATAAATAATAGAGATAGAGTTTTTTATTGGAAATTTTCTCCTCTTTCAGGATCTTTTTTTTCATAGTTCCTTAAATATCATTATTTTAGAAATTATTAACGAAAAACGAAATACCTTTTTTTTAAATCTTATTTTGTTAATAACAATCGCAATTTTTCACGTGCTAATAAACCCTTGAAAAAAATTTTTCTAGACGTCATTCCGAATCGAATGAGCTATCGTTCATATTTTTAGGAGCTTTATATCTATTTAACACGTTTTTGACCTTGTTGATTGACTAATATCCATTCTCGAAAAAAATTGTCGAAAAGGTAGCAACGATTCCAGCGATGTCTACAAGTCGCACTTCATTTAGAAATTACATCGTTTTTGAGAGAATTCAATGTTGAGAAACTTAAGGTCGTGTTGACCCACCTGGTATATTGTATAGGGGGTTGGCAGGCCTTTGGAATGGGACGAATCGATCTGGAGGTCTAGGTGGGCCATCACTGGACCGGGGCGCCCCATTGCTGTATGCTCGTTGGGGTTTGGGGGGCGCACCTTTCAAAATTTTTTCATTCTTGTATGATAACGATACATTGATGGGTTTGAGAAGAATCAAAAATAATAATTCATTGAACTCATAGAGGAGGAATTACTTTGAAAGTAACGAAAAATATGAAAAATACCAATGGATATCTGATTTGTATCGAGATCGGATACATATGAATAACGATGTGTATTTATCTTATTCTTTGCTACTTCTTTGGAATCAAGTTGAACAAACTAGAAAATACGGAGTTGTTTTGAATATGTATATTGATTACCTAT
The DNA here is from genome assembly GCA_018342105.1 of Gonioctena quinquepunctata. Lineage (NCBI taxonomy): Eukaryota > Metazoa > Arthropoda > Insecta > Coleoptera > Chrysomelidae > Gonioctena > Gonioctena quinquepunctata. Next base: position 1,509,526 of record JAFIRS010000033.1, on the reverse strand, counting down.
TTAAGCATGTTTTGAATGATATCGACGTGAATAATAATATCGATTCTATGAGTTCATTTCTATGTTTGTTTCACTTTGTTACTGATTCAACGATAGGGTCATCCAAGCAGAGTTACGTGCATCAATGGTTCACACAAATATATAATCATCAGTCAACTCGTGAAGATGCTCATTCGATCCAAGGAATAAAAAAAAAATAATCGAAAATTTCTTTGCTCTTTTCTCAAAGATGTTGGCTTAAAATTTCTCGATTATTTAGAGTCAGGACACCTATCACATCTGAGGATTTCATAAAAAAACAATATAAATTTCAACCAGTGTCACATGAAATCTTCCGGTATATAAATATATTTCCAGTAAAATGCATAATTCAAGTCTCTGAGGAGATATCCTGTGATACGTACTATTGTTCCACATTGATCTCTAGTATATATTTCTTTTCTCATTTTTTTAATACTGATAAATGTTGGTTTTCGAATGGAATAATCTGTATATCACTGTATTTCTAAATTAATCATACTTCATTACGACATATGGTCCTGTTCTGGCCTCCAACGTCACTTGATTCAGCTCCATTTAATTTTTTTGTTTGGGATCATTGGAAAAATATTGTCTACGCAACCGCCGCGCCGTGACAAACACGAAAACCTGGAGCTAGTAGTAAGACGCGCAATTATTAGCATAACGCCTCAACAATTGGCAAATGTTTTTCGAGATGAAACAAGAAGATACATTGAAATCTGTCAAACCTCTGCCTGATCTTGTCCAAAGTTTTATTGACTCCCAGATGTCCTCCTCATTTTCCTTCATGAATTCTCTTCAAGATTTCACTTATCTTCTTCTTGTGGGGTAGAACCAATTTTGAAATGATACTGGTATAGATTTTCCATCCATCTAGCTATTTGTCCTTCTGGGCTTTTTATTTCCAGAAGCCACTTCAGGGCTGCATGATCGGTCCTAATGAGAAACCCACTTCCATGTAGGTATTTGTGGAAATGATCCATCGCCCTGACCATCGCCATAAGTTCCTAATTGTTGACACAGTAATTCTTTTCGGGCTCAGACATCACCCTGCTCTAGTATTCGATGACTGTTTTCTGACCTTCTTGCACCTGTGATAACACAGCTCCGATAGTCCGGTATTGCTCGCATCTGTGTCCACTTTGAACAGTTTTTCCGCTGTGGGTATGCCAATATTGGACTCGAAGAATACGCTACCTTCAATTTGCGGAAAGCTTCAGCATTTTTTACCAGTGGGAGTCAATCTGATGTCCTGTCAACTTCTGTAGGGAAGCCACGATATCTGCAAATCCTTTCACAAATCGGCAGTAATAAGTACACAGGCCAAGATCTTGTCACCCCAATATATCCTGTCTCGGATATATTGTATTTTCGATCAATTTGTTTGAATCATTTTTGTCCAGACTGTGTGGCCCAAGAAATCCACTTGCTTCTGGAATAGGGGGCACTTCTGAACATTCAGTCAGGAGTTGGCACTCCTCAAACGTCCGAAATCTTCACGCAGGTTGGTTAAATGTTCCACGAAATTTCTTTCCATAACCATGACATCATCCAGATACACCAAGTTTTACATGTGAGTCCACATAATATCAGCTCAAATAATCTTTCGAAGGTCGCTGGGGCATAACAGCGACCAAAAAGCAGAGCAGATAACTGATCCAGTCCGCTACCGGTAGTGAATGCAGTCTTCTCATTATTTTTTTCCGTGTATGCCAACTTGCCAGTATCCGCTCTTCATGTCTAGCGATGAAAATTATTGTGAGACTGCTAGTATGGTGAGTATGTCATTGATTCGGGGTAATAGATAACTATACTTTTTCGTAACTTCATCAAGTTTTCTATAATCCACACAGACTCTTGTAGATCCATTCTTTTTGGAAACCACTATCACCTGGGGGACTTGATGATTCTTCGATCACGCCATATTTGGACATTTTCTCGACAACTTTTCCATTCCCTGATGTAAGGGTCTCCGCCCCTCACTTCGACGCCTTTCACTAGTTTCGGTTTTTGCCTCGGGCGCCACCTTCAATTGAGTGTGAAGGGCACTGCTCCGGGCAGCCTCAGGGAAGAAAATATAATACTCCAGGGGTTAATATAGTATTGATAAGACTTGACGAGGCCAGAAAGGCAGACTTTACTTGCCCTTGACTGGGTTTGCTACCTGGGTGTTGGCTGCGGGGTGATTAGTTGTTGTGCAAGATTATAAGAATAACGCATTCAAGTGTGCATAGGTAAAACAATTTATTTTAACTCGTTATATACATAGGCAGTACGGCTGACCGCCGTTACAAATTATCTACAAGGCCAACTAAACTACTCACTAGCGGGACGGGTGCAAAGCTTAAGCAACACGGCTGACCGCCGTTTCCAATTATCTACAAGGCAAGCAGAACTACTCGCAAGTGGGTAGGGTGCGAAGCTTTAATCAGGAATATGATAACAACCAAAAGCACATGCTGTGGGGGGAAGAGACTTGATTTAGTAGTGCACAAGCTCAAAAACCAGAAGGCGAAACGGCATTTCTCAAGTTCTAATTTTAGGCAACAAAGCGGATATTGAAGGCAAGCTTTTACGAGCGGCCAAGGTTACGGAAAGGATGTGTGGGCAGTTCGTCTTGTTCCGTGTGTACGATGTTTTACTTTATTTCTTGACGTCATATCTCGGATTCGCTTTATAGTAATTTTATGCCCTATTACTACTCTACACGACCGTTAGTGTGGCTTGTTCATGGAACATGGCCCAACTGACGGCTTCCATACAATTTCGGCTAACTAAAGAACCATCTCCACGGTTCCTACTCCTAGCTCTGTCCTGCGCGTCCGTTAGTGTGACTTGTCCTTAGAACATGGCCCAACTGACGGATTGTACCAACTTCGACTAACTAGAAAACTAACACTATGTTTCCTACTCCTAGTCCTGTCCTGCGCGACCGTTAGTGTGGCTTGTTCCCTAGAACATGGCCCAACTGACGGATTGTACCCACTTCGGCTAACTAGAAAACTAACACTATGTTTCCTGCGCACGGTCCACTGTTTGAACTGCCTTACTATCCCTGCGCAGGCTCACCGGTACTTTTGCACTTTCCACTCACTTGGTATACTCTCGGAGGCACTAACTCGCGTGGTGATCAGTTCTCGGTCTCCACCGGTTCTGATTCTCCGAAGTGTGCTTGAAGGAGGCCTAGGCGATTTTTTCCCCTCTACTCTTTACCTACGCTCTGACACTTGCTGATCTTGTGATCTTATATTTACCAACGGAGTGACGTCAGGAAGCGATCGTCGCGACGGCTGATGCTACGGTCCATTGGTCGGGTGCTACTCGTTCAACTGCGTCTGTAGGTCGGCCGTGGTACTCTCGCCCGAGCTCGGTGATCAACTTACTCATTGAAAAATCGCTGCCCGGAATATTCGTCGGTTTCCCTTCCTATAGCTGTTCCCCCTCCACAATTATGCGCGCTTCGATTTGGGGACTTTGAACAGTTTCGATACAAATTATAATTCGTTTCACGTGATGCGACGTCAACAGGCTGCGTGCGATCCGAGAACGGCCGATCTGGTTTCTTTCGCTTCTGCCGGGGAACTCAATATGCTCCGCGACGTCCATTGCCAATACCGATCGATTTTGTTTCAATCATTTGTTCTCGATTCGTTGGCGCGCGCAATTACCAATCGCCCGTACTTTACAACCACGCTCGCGGTATCGGCGTGATCTACAGAGGGTGTTTAGCCTATTTATCGGGTTAGGGGTAATCCACGGATTTATCACGAACATGAATGGTATTTTTAGACCTATTATTACTGATGGTGTGAATTCAAATCTGTACAAGGAGCTTTTGGTTGTGTAGAAAATCGGAAAAATAGTGACTTCGTCACACTGTTGTTCAACAAAGTGTAATCGTCATAATATTTTCATACTCTGATCCATCTCCTCACTGAATCACCTTGTATACAAACTTGATAATCCAATTTAGATGTTTGAGAAAACTCTAACAGAGAACTCCAATTGAAATAATTATAATTAATTATTCCTCATTATTTTTCGCATCCAGTACCACTTCACAAATTAGTGACATTCGAAAAAATTATGTGCATTAGAGATGATTGAAGACATTTCTCAAATTCCCTTCAACACCAAGTATCCAAGGACAAATTTCATGAAAGTTTAGATCAAGTTAATTGGGTGTTCTCGAATTCTCCCAAAAAAAATTAATTTATGACTGGAAGAGTAATAAGCGACGAGAGGAAAAATAAATGATGTCTCTCTTGGCCAAAACGTCATACAGGTCTCGATGAGAATATTCTCACGAGTCTAGACATGACAATAAGGGCTTTCACCACTATTCCGGTTATACTAGAAATTTCCATTGTTGAGTGTCCTGACCCTCATTCAGTACATATTATTCTTTTTTGGAAATATGTATTCCCTTATCGAAAATCAATGAGCATGTTCACTTCATTCGTAGTGAATTTTTCCATTAAGTCAATACATATTTTGTAGAATATTGGTGAAGGATATAGAGAGTGATTTACGTAAGCTGTGTATTAAAGGCTTTTCAACTAGCAGTTGAATTAGAAATTTGGTATGCTGTAAATCATGTCCGTTCTACCTTTGACATGTGGTGAAGTTTCTGAAAAAAATTACCAGTGTAGCAGTTTACGAAAAAAAAAATGTCTCACAAACCATTCAGAATTAGGAAAAATAATTTGTGGAGCAGTTAGCTGGAAGTGCAGGCTAACTCCTGATATTCCATTGATGATCCCATTTTGTTCCATAGGGGTGCAGGCGATTTTCAAATGTTTCATTCAAAATTTGTCGAAAACCTATTTTATCCAAATGGCACCTACTATTTTTTTTGGCAGAATTCGAAAAAAAATTGAATTTTAGGGAGAGTAACTCAAGCATTTCTAAACCTAACCCTAACCTCCATCGAATGATTCAATAAAAATCGAGAAATGTCCTATCTTGCCAAGAGATTCTTTGCCTTTTCAAGTATGCTATGAAAACAAGGGTCAATTGGGATTGAGAAGGTAATATTCTGTAGAAGTAAAAACGAGTTGTGCTAATTCTCAAATAAAATTCATTCCAAAATAGAAAATTATCCAAACAAAGTTGTGTTAGACTACAAACAAATCTAAGACATGGGCAAAAAAAATTTAGTTTGATTTGAAATATCCAGACTTACCAAGCATGATACGGGAAAAGTTTCACGATCGAGAAATAATAAAAAAAAATAAGAAAGTGGATAGACCCATCGAAAAACTAACTGGCAATGAAGATACTTAAATTACCATTCTAGGATATTTTCAAGCATATCCTCAAGCCTCAATACGGACGGCGTAGTCGGAATTGAGAATTTCATACTCAGCAATACAAACCATTTCACACCATTACTCTTTTTCATTGACAAGACTGGAAGAATTACACGCAGGTGACTTTCCTTGTAGAACAAACAAACATTACTCGAAATGCAAGAGTACGCCGGATTATTATAAAACATAATTTGGACTGATAAGGCAAAGTTTCATTAGCAGGGGGTTAACAATAAACGAAATCGACAGTTTTGGCCTTCTGGTTGAAAATCAAGTACAATTTTGAATAAATCTGTTACCCATGGTAATTTAGAGATTACATTTTAAGTTTCCAATCTAACGCGAAATTGAAAAACCTCTCAAGAACGGCCTACGTAAATCACACTGTATAATTATTTTTATTGGATAATTTTCAATTACACCTATTTTATTCCCATTTCAAAGTATTTATAATGGAGATTTTATTTGTAACTTGAAATATATTATTAGGGTTACATTTCTGTTCAGTTTTGGTATTGGACATTTTTGCACGAGTTTATAATATTAATATACTGAATATTTGTGGCCAATAATTCGCGATTATATCAGCTGCTTTCTGTTGATTGATCCACCAATATTCCACAGGTAATTTTTGGTACATTAACATTTCATTTACATCTCAGGAAGTGAAGTAGTCGAAGAAAAGGAAAGAAACAGGCCTACAAAAACCAACATAACGGAAAATAAAAGCTACTTACAATACATAATGTGACCAATAACAACAGTTACAAAAAGAAGAATTGAGAGGTGCAATTATTCAGAATCCTGATACATTTGCCAGAAGTAATAGGAACATATCAACGGAACAGGATCTGCTTCCGGATAAAGAAGCAGATCCAAAAAAATTGAAGTCGTGTATATTTATTTATTTATGAAAACTGTACAACAAAACCCTTTTTGAAATTTTTCGATGTGAAACAATAACTTGTTTTCATTTCAACAATGTTTTGTTATAGTTTATGTTTGATTCAGGAACACAGTGTAAGTTTCATATTCTTTGTGCAAAAATAAATATAACTTACATGTATTTTGTATAATTTTTCTCATATGTAATATTTTATAAACCTATCATGAGTTGAACACACGAAATATTGTACCACAATATAAATTCAGAAACCTCTGGGATGTACCAGATATATATTTTTTTCAAATCAGAATTGAGAAATTTTTATTGATTACACTTTATTTAATATACAGGGTGTTTCTTAATAAAATGCTGATATTCAAGGTGGTTATTCTTGGGTTCATTTTGAGAAAAAAAACTTTTCATGAACATAAGTCCTAAAGTCCCAACTTTTGAACTACAGGGTGATACAATTTTGAAAAAAAAAATTTTTTTTGGGATAACTTCGGTATGACAGCAAATATTTTTGTGAAACGTGGTACGTATCTTCTATGCATCGAAAGGCATTTTCTGCTGTACAATATATTTTTTTATTCTTACCAGCAAATCTGGTCTCCTTATTTTTTTTTTCGTTTGACGTGAGGTTTTCCCAAAAAAAAAATTATTTGCATCTGGCTAGACTATTTACGAGAAAAAACAATGTATGTAACTTCAAACAAAAATGTACGTACAGAATAACTTTCAAACGGTAAAATTATAAAATTAAAGTAATCTAAATACATTTTGGAATGCTAACACAAAATTACCCTGAACGCACAAAGAAATAAATCAAATCAGCTGTTCAAAATACGAATATGCATGCTTTTGCTCTTTTTCCCATGGACTCACGTACTCGTTGGAGAATGCCGGGACTGTTTCTAATATTTCCGCAGGAAACTATGTTGCGATTTCTCAACTGCTATTCAGTATGAATTAGTGTGCTGTGAACCAATGTTTTAAGATGATCCCACAAGAAATAATTCAAACTATTGACGTCCGGGGACCAAGCTGGCCATGCCTATGTTCCTCCTTCTCACTAAATGGGAACATCTTCCATCAAAGCTGGAAATTATTCTTCGAGAAACTGCCGATAATTATTTCCATTCAACCTCGCATGAAGAACATTGGGTGCAATCGAATAATCATCGCATATTGTAGCCCACACGTTAACGAAAAACTGCTCCTGGTGACGAGATTCCAATATTTCGTGTACTTATTCCGGGATCTTCTTCAATTGAATTCAGAACCGCTACCTCAATTTCTGGTGTTCTTACAGTACGTTGTACTCTTTTTAGATGATTGTCTTGTTCAAAACTTTCCTTTTCGCGCAACCTTCTATAAATGTTTGAGAATGTGCATCCGGAATATTTCAAAGAGGAAAGCGGTCTTCATACAACCGCCTGGCTTCCAGTGCGTTACCATCAGCAAGCCCATACATGTAATGCATATCTGCAATTTGCTCAGGAAGAAATTAGGATTGCAAAAATAATTATAACTTCAATAAGAAGCAGTGGCGCATCACATTTCTCTTTAAAATGATTCAGTGCAAATCCCGCACGAACGCCAATGGTAAGAATGAAAATGTTGTACAGCAGAAAATGCCTTTTGATGCTAAGAAGATGTGGACTACGTTTCACAAAAATATCTAGTCATACCAAAGTTATCATAATTTTTTTTTAAACTTCAGCACCCTGTAGTTCAAAGTTAAGACCTTAAGGACTCATGTGCATAAGAAGTTTTTTTTCTAAAAATGACCTAAGAATAACCTCCTTGAATATTAGAAACACCCTGTATACAATTATAGCAAGTCTGAAAACGAAATTTCACTGGACAGTTCACCATCTGAAGTTGAAATGTGGCCAGCAGAATTCAACCTGTTATCTAAAGTGAAACCCAATAATTTGACCATTTGATTTTCAGGCAAAGGGTTGCCTGTGGAAATAATCAGTTTCTGGGATTTATTATCGTTCATCTGGAGGTTATTGACACCAGAATTCAGCTTTCTCTTGTACTCTTTTAGTCTCATCATCAAGAGAAGAGTAATTGTCACAAGAATATATCAAAGATGTAACGTCGGCAAATAAATCACTATGGCATGGTTTCCCATAGTGGACCCAGAACCGATTCCTGCGGTACACCTAGGTTGACGGGTCTCAGCTCAGATAAATCATTGTTATAAAATGTTCTTTGAAAATGATTATTCAAATAAGTTTCAATTGAGTTCGAAGCAGTACCTCCAAAACCATAAAATGGTGTGGGGAACACGGTCGAAATCCCACAAATTAAGAAGTTTGAATACCCCCAACTCTGCTATTTGCAGAATAAGTTCTAATAATTGTTTTTAATCAGTCTTATTTTCGAGAAATACTCCTCTCTTGTGGAATTACTTCAGCATACTTCAAAATATCTGGAATATGGCCCATAATAAAAATTGAATTGATTGAGCTTGTTGAAGGAACGAGAATTAAATCTCCAGTTTCCTTGACAATTTTGCTATTGATCCCATTGATATCAGGACAAACTGAATTTTTTAACAATTCAAAAGTCCTGTATTTTCTCGCACGTGGGGGCTAAAAAAACATGATTCCTGAAAGGGAAATTTTCGAAAGATTACCAATTCAGATATGAGTCCGGTAATGATTTTACAATAATGGTGGCTGCATTCGGAAAAAAAAAACCATTGAATTCGTTTGGAGTTTTAACAAGCTTTATTTTCAGCTTCAGCAATATATGTATCGTTTGCTGATTTTGTACCATTTTTGAGATCCCTATTGTTATCTTTCTTGAGCGTTTCGGAGTTTTCTATATCATTTGGTGGCTTTCTATTATCACAAATAATTTTCAAGTTCTGATAGGGTTTCTCTTTTTTCTCTTTATTCATTATCAAACCAATGGACCTGTTGCTTATTGAACTTTGGTTTGATTTGTTTTAGCTGAAAATTATTCTCGATTGGAATGAAGAGGCGATTGAAGATTTCATATCTCTTTGACGAATACAAATCAAAGAAACGAAAAAACCCCCAATTAATGAAATATTGAAAATCACTGGTGATTCACATGGTACAGAAGTGAACCAGAAATTCGGTTCAACGGTGATACATTTGGAACGAACATCCAGGCTCAGTTATTACGTTTCGGTAGCCAAACTGTTCATAATTTTGAGAGAAATCTTGCAACAATAGATTTATTCAAACAAAAACACTTCGATACTAACTTTGATAACCATTCAAAGTGGCAAAATGAAAAAATGAAATCATACCCTCCTGAGATACAAATGAAATGTGAACGTGGTTTATATATCAATATCTTTGGCAATCCTAAGAGCAGCCCATTTATTATAGTTCCACAAAAGCAGCAAACCACTCGACCAATACTCTACATACATTCTGCATTCTCTTCACAATCTAATGCTCCGCTGGAAAAGAAATGATTTTGCGGCATACCCGTTGGCAGAGGTTTCATTCGGTCTGCGGAAAGGCTCGCTACCGCTGGAGAATACGTCCTCAAGAGGGTTGCTCCACGTGGTAGGCTGGCTGTAGATCCCATGTAGTAGGGTGCGCTTTTTCCGCTTCCCTGAAAAAAAAAAAACATATGTAAGTTGAATGGTGTGGGAGAAATTGATGATATATCTCAACTAGAGAGTTCCGTGCCCGAACTAGGACTGTATTTATTCATCGATTTCACCAAAAAATTTCAATATGGGGTTTAGCACCAAAATTTAAATCGAGGATGATGCGGAAATTGTTTTGCTTTGTGTAGGGTATTCATTGAATAAATTCAATGATGCTGAAATATTGAAATAACTGTTCATTACACTGCCTTAGAAATGGAAAAAATTATGCTTATTCCTTTGACTTTTTCAAAAACGGAATCAAAACGAATGACCATGAACAGGAAAGTTCAAAATACGTACGGAACAGTCTGGTTTTGGTAATGGGAACTGATATTTGACAACTTTGGCATGGATATTTCAATAAACGTTGTTTGAATTTGGAATTTGTTTATTCTAAATACGGTATATGGACATCATATTCAATTATAAGTTCGAAATAATGTACTTTATTGATAATTCTCAATTTGCCTAATGACCTTCATATAGAGTTTGCGACGCGAAGACTTTGCGCCTTTATCGGCAAGTTTGCAAGCTGCTTAAGCAGGACAATAAAGTTTGAATTACTTCTGATGCACATCGCGTACTGTTTTCCGATCGGTTGCTAAGTAAGATTTTCCATTTACTAGTCAATCCGACTACAGTAGTCGAATCTGACAAACGTCATATCGTTCGTAGACAGCTTTCAAATTCACTTCTATTTTCAACCACCCTACTTCGGTATAAAATAGCATTATACATCCGTCATTTTCGAGAGAATCGCGGATATACCTACATACACACATACAAACATACAAGTCGAATCAGTGGGAGAAAAATCAAAATGTTTGTTCATTTGCAAATTTTCTTCGATTGATTAAATTTATAATCCAAAAGAAACCAAAATCTAACGAAAACTACAAATCACCTGGAGTTCTGGATTCATATTGTAACGAACCTAGGCCGGACCTGTCGCCTCGTGTGTTGCCGTCGACAGCGATGAGGTCATCCCCGGAGATGTTCGAGAACAGTCCAGTTGCTCTGCCGCGGAGAGCAACGGTCGATATTGGAAACGATTGGAACATGCTGGTCGCCAACTGCCGGAATTCGAAAGATCGGGAATTCTGTGACGGAGATAAATAGGTAGCCCTCAAGATGGGGAAGACAGACGCCAAATAATTGTTCCCAGGAACAGAAGAGAGGAAGTGCTGCGGGAAATCCATGATGGAGTCGCCGGAGGACATCTGGGAGTGACGAAGACCCTGCAGAAAGTGAGGCAACGGTTTTACTGGGCCAATTGTCAAGCTGACGTCCAGGACTGGTGCAGGAAGTGCACTGTATGCGCTGCTAGCAATGGACCTCGAATACGACCCAAGGCCCCGATGCGTCAGTACAACGTAGGCAGCCCGTTCGAGAGAATCGCCATTGACATCGCCGGCCCGTTTCCCGTATCCGACCACGGGAATAAATACATCCTTGTGGCAATGGACTACTTCAGTAAGTGGGCGGAAGCCTATGCCCTGCCCAACCAGGAAGCCATCACCGTCGCCGACGTCTTGGTGAAAGAGTGGATATGTCGATTCGGTATTCCAATGGAGCTGCACTCGGATCAAGGCAGAAATTTCGAATCCAACCTTTTCCAAGAAATATGTCTACTGCTGAACATCCGCAAGACAAGAACCACGGCCCTACATCCGCAGTCCGATGGAATGGTGGAACGGATGAACAGGACGATCAACCGCCACTTGTCCAAGGTTGTCTCTGACCATCAAAGAGACTGGGACCAGTATCTTCATTTGTTCCTGATGGCCTATCGATCCGCAGTACACGAGTCAACCGGTCAAACTCCTGCTAGTATTATAATGGGCCGAGAACTGCGACTGCCTTGTGACCTGAAGTTTGGGATACCGCCAGGACAAGACACTGCGGGAGAGGACTACGTCAGCAAACTTCGGCAGAGAATGGACGACATCCACGAACGAGTCCGGTTGAACATCCAGAGTGCCAGCGATAAAATGAAGAAGACCTATGACATCAAGGCCGACGCTGGAGGCGCGGCACGAAGGGCGGAACTCGTGGGAAGGCCCGTATAAAATCGTGAAAAGGATAAACGACCTTGTGTACCGAATCCATAAGCCACCCCGAGGGAAACCAAGGGTCGTCCATTTCAACAGGTTGGCCCTTACGCTGGAAACCATGACCAAGTTCGCACCCTCAAGCCACCGGAGGATGATATGACGTTCGAGAAGTTTATGTCCTTGTATTCAAACGGGCAGAAAGTTCTACATGGGGTTACTAGAGAGGAGTCACGAGACCTTTCGAGGTGCCTGCTGACTACGCACTAGCGCACTGTGTGGCAGAAGATCTTCGAATGTCCAGGGGCATTGCCGTAGTGTTCTCCAAGAAATTTGGTTAACTCCAAACACTGCGGGAGCAGAATCCAGAAGTTGGTGGGGTGCTACAGTTGAAGAAAGGCCAGAGAAACATCTACTACCTAGTTACCAAGAGGCATTCCCAAGATAAACCGTCCTATGAAGATGTCTGGAAGAGTCTCACCAAACTAAGAGATACTATGGTGGACCAGAATCTGGCGGATCTAGCAATTCCAAAACTATCCTGTGGTATTGATGGGTTGGACTGGAGAGTCATAAGAAGTATGCTGGAGGCGATATTCAGATCCAGCGGCGTCAGGATTTTGGTTTGCTGTAACCCTCTTCCACGACCGATCATGAAGACCGTGGAGTGTTACTTCCATCGAACTTCACGGTGCAGATATGGGAGTCATGCAGATATCGTCACACTCCAAGGATGAAATTTCGGGACGAAATGTCTTTAAGAAGGGGGCAATGTAACGAACCTAGGCCGGACCTGTCGCCTCGTGTGTTGCCGTCGACAGCGATGAGATCATCCCCGGAGATGTTCGAGAACAGTCCAGTCGTTCTGCCGCGAAAAACAACGGTCAATATTGGAAACAATTGGAACATGCCGTCGCCAACCGTCCGAATTCGAAACATCGAGAATGCTGTATCGGAGATAAATAGACAGCCCTCAAGAGGGAGTAAACAGTCTGAACGAGCCCATACGATCGAGCTATTCAGTGGCGTAGTAATATAAATTAAGTTGTAGATTAAGTGTTAAATAAATTAATAAACCAAGTTAAGTTTATTTACGTTACAATATCATGGACGTATAAATATATAATGGACTCAGCAATCCAATACTAACAACGTAGATTGTTTTGAAGCCGCTCAGTTTGTAGGCGCGCGGGTTGCGAGGAAGGAGGAGACCTGCGATAGACTGTAACCTCCCATCCAACAACAGTGGCGTACGCAATTTAATTCATATAGGTATTGATTAAAGAAAAATATGTGGAGTTTCATATGATTATGAAAACTTTGGCAAAACTTGTGATATACAGATCTGATGTGTTCATAAAATATGTGTTTGTCTTCATTAAATAGGCCGATTCTAAAAGAAAAATAATTATTATTTCTACATTTGAAGCAATGAAAAATTTACACTGCACTTTTAATATAAGGAACAGAACTGATAAAGAAAAGAGGGACAATAAATCAACTTTCGATTCTAGTATTTTATTGAATATATTTTTAGATTCATATACATATTCTATAGTCATATTGAAGATTATACTTTTTATTACAAGATTTTATTTAGTTTCATTTGTTATATATAATTCCGGTGGCAATGCATTATGGAATTTTTGTTAGAGAAAAAAACAAAATGGCGGCTCCAAGATGGCGGACGAGATTTGTAATTATGATCCGATTCAAAATTGGTATGTGGGGGTTTGCGGGAACGGAGATTATGAAATTTTTGTCAATATTCATAAATTCAAGATGGTGTCCCCAAGATTAGGACGAGTTTTGTGATTATGGTCCGATTGATTCAAAATTCGTATGCGGCGGTTTTCTCGGATATTTTGAATTTTCTGTCAAAATTCATAAATTCAAGATGGCGGACGAGTTCTGTGATTGTGGTCCGATTGAGTGATCTATTGAGTGACCACCAATGGGATCTTCGTCATACAAGTGATCACCAAAATGTTCATAGAGTTTTGGCGGCAGGTTTTGTAGAGTGTTATTCACCAAGATATTCATGAGGTTTTTAATTTTCTTATTGAATATATTTGTTGTTTTATGAAAAAATCTGAAATATATTTCAGCAATTTTACAAGTTTCTACTACCAATTTTGATGTTTTTGTGAGGTTTTCATATTCTTTCCTTATAAGTAGTGTACAAGTAGTTTCACCAGCTATATAACAAACAATATCATCAACATAATCTGTTAAACACCAAGCAGAAGAGTGGAGAAAATCTAAAGCTTGTATATCTTCACTAAATTTATTTTCAAATGATAGGTACCTGCTCAGCCATCAGAGAAAGATCTTGACCATTCTCATTGATGGTTACTCTACCACTGCCACAAAATAATATTGAGGTTGCATCTAAGTTAATATAGTTTCAAAAGTTTGCCTCGCAAAGTTTTCAGTTTGAATACAAAAGCGACAAGCTTTTGAATCTGTTACTCACAGAATAACCTACATCACACATTTGAAAACATTATTTTTGTACCTTATAGGGCATTTGAATAAAAGCTTGTATTTTTAATTTTTTTATTTTGATATTATTTTAAATTTTATGGTACTGAACACTTTTTTCTATTGGAAGAATTAGATTTGGGTCAAATAAATTTCACTTGCAAGATTTGACTAACTAACAAACTAACAGGTGAAGTCAAATAAAAGTTGTTATTCGGTAAATATCAGTTTCATTTGGATATACATTGATTTTTGGCACTAATATTTCAGTCAAAAATCAATGAATTTTCATCTGAAACGTTGCATTTGTTTGTAAATCATTTTTTGTTATTGTCGTTCATCTCCTTCATATAACAAGATTTCAATAAATCTATTTCATTGTATAGAAATTTGATACCCACTGTGACGCCTATGACAAAGATGAACGCCAATCTCTAATGTTTGTAAACAAACTATGTACTCACCTATGAAAGCTAAGATTTTGATTAGAACAATTGGATTGCTTGCCAGCCCAACAGCAAAGCACCATTATTAGTCTCTATCTATTTTTCTTTCACTATATAATCCAAACACAACACAAAAAACAATATTTCAACAAATACTGCACACCGCAGAAAATGTCAACATGAACTGGTCAAATTTGTAAACACCATAGGATGGATACGATGTTGGTGATAGACGTAAGAATTCAACAGCGTTGCCAGTGCAGCGTTGCAATGGAACTGTACAGAATTCTTTGGAAGCCCACAACGATTTTTCAAATTCATTTCTCTAGTTAAGATTCTGGATTGTGTAATTTCGATTTTCATTCCATAAATCGTAAAGGATAGTAATGTTCAGTTACTGAATGGAATTCGTTGGCGATAAAGTTTAAGCTAGTGTTGGTGGGTAATAAAGAATTATCACAGACTCGAAATGGCAACGCCCAACTCAACAGCACGACCTTAGAATGTAGCCGTTCAGTGGCTTCACTTAATAATGTAAATAACTGGGTCCATCTTTATTTATACGTCCATGATTCATATAGTTAAATGTATGGTAGTATCCATCAAGCAATTCTCCACCCCAAAAATCCAAAAAACAAATGCAAAAACTTTTGAATTTTCTTATTTTTAGCTGTAACTGCAAACATGAAACATAGACATAATACCATTGCTACTTTCCAACAATAACAAGATTCCTAATTTGTATGTCTATAAAGGAATTCCTAGGAACTTTGGTTACAAGGAATATTTTTATTTATATTAAAGTTATTATTCTATTGACTAAAAAATTACAGTTTTTCGATAGATTTCTCCTCAGTATCGTCTTAAAGGGACGAGTTACATAAGAATTAATGTTTCTTAGGTTCAACAGGGAGAAATTGGTAAATGTGGCTAAAATTTCAAGAAAATCTTAAATTACTCGAAACATGCAATTTTTATTTTGAGTGCAGTGGAAGGAGGAGAGGTATATGCCAATCATTAGAGATTATTTCGTGACAAAAATAGTACCAAGAAACCGACTGTGCTATACGAAAGACGATGCGTAGTAATAATATTCTGTTAAGTTTCCGACTCGCAACTATCATTGTTTAATTTGTTATAAACATTTAAGAGCAAAAAATCGTGTTTTTTGTTTTTTGCTTGTAACATGAAAACTTATGAAGCAACCTCGAGTCTCTCAATGGACGAATTGCAGAGAATCAAGAGAATCAAAATGCTAATGAAATGAGCTCTGACACGACTTGATCGGATTATTAAATAACGGTCAAAAACCGAAAAATTCAGCGGTTTAAAAAAAATCATAGCTCTGATATTTTTGAAGTTGTAGCTATGGGCTCTCCGCGACATATTATACTAGTACATATGAATCCCTATAGGGATTCATATGTACTCTATCTGTAGAAAACTCAGGCGCTGTCGGATCATTAGTTTTTGCATAATTGCAATTTGAATATCTCAATGCAATTGCTTAAAATGAGATTGATTTTCTCAATTTTAGTCTCAGGTCTTGTTTTCTTCCACAGATTTCATTGACGCATTTCCATAGATTTTTGGATGTATTATTGTTTTTTTCAATAAGACTCTTCTTAAAAAATTAATTTTGGAATATTCTGTTCTTTTTTTTATAAATATTATTTTCTTTTTTGGGGGTGTTGTTATGTGGATCAAGTTGTAATCTATTGTATAATTTATTGTAATGGTATCAATGAATGAATCAGTCGTTGAATGTATATCATGTTTTTCGTACATAGAATTCCAGGTTTCTGAGCTGAGATCATATCTCAATTTTTCATACTCTATTGAAATTTGATAAATATTTCTGGGGTAATTTTTTGAATGATTTGATTTTGATTTATTAAGATTGATGATAACCGCTATTGGATAATGGTCAGTTATGATTTTCTGTTATGTGTATATTACTTTAAATGAAAAAGTGATCTAAGCAAGTCTTACTCCTCGGTCTTCGTTCTGATTAACATAAGAAAGAAATCTAAGAACATAGTATATTTTTGTATTCTTCAATATAATCATTTTCTTGGAGAAGATCGAAATTGATATCACCTGTTATAATGTGGTTTCGTTTTTTATTGAGTGCTAGGTAGTTCGCGAACTCAGAATTGAAAACTTTGGGACATGTATTAGGAGATCTGTATATTTTTTTTTTTTTTTTTTATGTTCTGGTTCCCACGAAAAGGGATATCCTGTAATGTTCAGAGAACATCGTGGGAACCTAGGGAAAGAAGGTAGGAGTTGGTGTTTTCTAAATTTCTGAAGGTTGTATGCCTCAGGGAACACCTCCTAGGCAATGAGTTCCAAAGCCTCGCTGTTCGTTGGATGAACGAGTCTTTGGAAAGTGATGTACTGTCAATAGGTGTAATGTTCGGGGGTTGTTGTATATAACAGTAATTGTAGTTAATGTACTCAAAAAACACCCATTATTCTTCTTCACGGGTCGTTATAGATTGAATAGCGTTTATCTCCCTAAAGACATCATATTTTTCAAAATTTCTGAACATTTTAGCAGAAAAACTGACGAGCTATAACTTTTATTTGATTTATTTTTTCATATCTCCAAGTTGTAGCTCAATATCTGAAAATTCGGAGTTTTTGGATTTTTGTTAGGATAAACAGCATCGTGGCATAGTAAAGAATTGCTTGATAGATACTTCTTCCTATAGAATTCCTGAATCCAGAATTTCGAAATTTTTGTTGGGTCAATATCTCAATTGATTGGACTATTACTGAATATAGTTCAAGTCCAGCAAATGAGAAATCTGTTCGGATAAAGCAGAACACCTCTGAACGCCAGTGAACCCTGACCCGGAAAAGCTCACAATGCAATAATAATGAATCGTACACGCCATTCCACTACTGATAGCTCATAACCTTCCCACATCTCTATCAGCTGTTGTTTGAGATCGTCTGTTCCATTTCAATATACTGTTTTATTGAGCTCAGTGGGACAGGTATCGTATTGTTAGAGTACACAACAAAAGGAGTTAATTATAAAAATATCGATCAATTATAGTATGTCTCACGAGATATCTTCAATATTCTTGGTTTGTTTTAATCGGAATGAATGTAATAGCCCAATAAAATTAGGACAAAAATGGGTTGCATATTCGTTAATAAATCGTAAAGTGGTGCAACATGCAGCAGCAATGCCATATGAGTTCAGAAGTGACTCGTACGGCATTCAGTGCTCTGAATGTTTCCTGACTATTATAGATAACAATGGACCTACTATTCATTTTCTTCCAATACAAAAGAGCCATCGGAAGAAATAGGGCTGGATAGCAGGAAGAACACTGTCCCACGAATGAATAGCAGAGGTAAGAAACCAACAATAATTCAACTAAACCCCTTACAGACGCAGGGGGGTCCCTGCACGAAAGGGGATTGAACTCCACAGTTGCAGTCAAAACAATACACATCCTGGATATCGTGAACTCTGTAGAGTTAAATAGCAGCAGAATTAATCCTGTCCAGGCGGAAGAGTTCAGATGGAAAAAGAAAGAGACACTCGAGAAGGAGAACCCGGAAAACATCAGTGCTGGAAAACAGAAAGCTCTGAAAATCCTACAGAAGGATTCAATCTATAGAGGAACAAACAAAGGAAATGGAACGGTTATCATGGACACCCAACCATTCGATGACGAAATAGAGTCGGTACTCCACCCAGGGCTCTATAAACTCTTACAGAAGGATTCAACTTGTACTTCCATTCTAGACAACGAATGGTCATACCTGACGCCACACTTCAGCAAACCTCCTTATCTCTACGGGCTTTCGAAAATCCACAAACCAGGTCACTGAGACCGATCACCAGCTCCCGGAACTCACCTCCTACCAATATGACAAACCTTACAGGGAAATAGCAGTTCATACGTTAAGAATTCCAAGCACACCATCAAAGATGTTGAACTTGGTGAACTTTGACCGGAAGATCGTTTCATCAGCTTCGACGTGGAGAGCCTCCACACCAATGTCTACATAGAGGAATCCCTTAGCATCATCAAAAGTGTTATGTTTTATGAATCATTGTGGAGAACTCAATGAATTACAAGTACTTTTTCAAACCTGTTTTTATTGTGACTTCTTTACATGCGTCACACCATAAAGAAACTAAAAATAAAGAGAGTTGTCAAACCTGCAGTAAAAGTTGGCACCACGTTTAGACAGTGGCGACATATCTCGCAACTGGCCGAACTAAGTACAGTTGGTAAAACCGATTGAGATAAGGCGGGTTTTTCAAATGTGTTACTTTTATATGATTGATATGGTATATATT
This sequence comes from Gonioctena quinquepunctata, assembly GCA_018342105.1. Lineage (NCBI taxonomy): Eukaryota > Metazoa > Arthropoda > Insecta > Coleoptera > Chrysomelidae > Gonioctena > Gonioctena quinquepunctata. Next base: position 1,490,347 of record JAFIRS010000033.1, on the reverse strand, counting down.
TTATAAGTGATCGATTTGCCATTCTTGTATTCCATATGAATGGTTGTATCATATGAAATACAGGAACGGCAAATCGATCACTAATAAAATATATACAGTAATCGATTCGTAGAATCTGTTAGTTCGTTCGTGGTTAAAATAAAGTTTCAAAGTAAATCTTTATTTCATGATATCAAGAACAAAATTAAAGATCTTATAAAACAAGAATAATAAGTTGAACACTATAAAAACACATTTTATTGTATCTAGGACAAGGTTCAACTACATACAAAACAATAATAATAACTCCAAAAAACAACAAAATTAAAAATATTCTTCACTCTTCATCAAATCAACCAAAATAAAAACAAATTACATTTACAACAAACCTTCAATCATTTTGTTCATTCATCAGCACAAAGGAGAAGGAGTAGGTATACTTAACAAATACTCCAGTTTGATGATAATCTTCGTACTTCCTCAAATGGTGATAGGAAATGGAAACTGATGGACGGAAATAAGTATCAGTTTGTGAAAAAATTTCTGCAATTGATGGATGGGAATAAGTATCAGTTTGTGAAAAGCAGCTTATATTTTACCTTGTGAAAGAATATTTCGAGGAATTTCAGCGTCAACTCGAATAACTAATCATTCCATTTTCGACGTTGGGTTCATAATTCAAGTCCATAGTATAATTTTTCGATGACAATTAACAGTAGAATTATTCTGAAATTATTACGTGGTTTGTCATTTTCTGACAAATGTCGAAATTGGAAAATTATCATGTCAGTCGTCTGTTGATTGCGGGCAGCGCCTCCATGCGCGACTGGCCGTACCAAAAACTTGGAGGTCAAGATCGCCAATGTTTCAAACAGTCTCTTTATTTTTAATTTGTCTATGCGTCACACTGACAAATCTGTCTATGGGGTGATTTGCCTATTAGGAACATACAGGGTAAAGCGAATGGGCTGACTGCACATACCATAACAAAAAGAAAACTCGAAGAGGATAACCAGCTTCACGAGAGGTCTGACCTTCCGATCCAAGCAATATTGGAATAACTGCTGCCTACACAACTCATATTTCCGAGAAAAGATCAGATTTTTTTCTCAAATGACGGATTATAGATGATATTTTTCCTTTTTCCCATAATCGCCAACAAATACATAGAGTGGTTCGAGGAATTGGCTATACGTGAGGCAAAATAAAAACCAAAATTGTCGTAGAGACATTTTAATTATATGTAACTAAGGAGGTAAATACGTTTCAGGGTTTCTTCTCAAGAATAAACAGGGATTCGATGGAAATGGGAACCAAGAGCACCTAGCTCGGTGTGAATGTTGGGAGAACAGGCAATTACATCAGCACATTTATCTATAGAGAGAGTATTTCAACTACAGCTCATCATCCGAGTTCGATAAAGAGAGATCGTAAGAACATTTGTGAAAAGATAACAATAAGTCACTAGATGCCAAAATAAACCACATCAGAGAGGACCTACACCGAAATAGATAGCCCAAGAATCTCCTGGACATCCGAAGAGCAACCACAAAGCATTGTGATCTACCTTCCGTGCATCAGAGGTGTCCCCGAGGAGATCAGGAGTGTTGAAAACAAGTGCAAGGAAAAACCTTCTGAAAACGCTAATTATTTATATATTTATATTTTATGTATACATATTGTAGATAGTTTAAGTGGAATAAATTCTGAGATCGGCGCCACTCTACGGATACAAAATGTTGCCATGCAAGGGTTTCGTTGTCCCTAACTTCCAAAGTTTAGTTTTAGTTATTAACGAATGAAAAAAATTGTACGTGTTGGTAAAGATCTAGTCTATGTTCATCTTGTCTCATTTTTTCGAAATTTGATTTTGATCTGTTCTAAAAAAAATTGGAAAATCATATAAAAACGTGGAATTTCGTGATTTTTTTTTGGAAAAACTAAATAAAATTTTGAAAAAGTGAGACGATATGTCGATATGTACTTATTTTTGTCTTCACTCAAAATGAAAAATTATCCTAAAAAGTTAGGGACTACGAAACCTTTGCATACATTGCTTTATAGTATAGTCACAGAATATATACCCACACAGAAGCGAAAGAATGCGTCGGCACTTTGATGTTCTAGGGTCAAAAATTAGAAACTTTGAATCCCACTTCTAGCCACACTGAAAAAAGTGAAAAGAAAAAAACTCAGTGCAACTACACTAAAAAAACGGGATTCGCTTGTGAATTCCATCAACTTAATGACATCTGCAACTTCTTCCAGAATAATCACAATGGGAATCATTATAGACTGCATAAGGATTCTAGAGTGAAATATTTTTTCGGATATAAAAAAATTGGAATTATTGGAGTCATTGCTTTTCTTATCAGTATAAATAGACTATGTTAGGGCATACGTTTGAGAATATTATTTTTTATTGCTCATTTTTATGAATTATTGTTTTCTTCCTTAAGAAAAATAATATGCTGATCCATATTTGTATAAATATATATATATATATATATATTATGTGAATTATGTGAATCTGTGAAAGATGAGATTAATATAAATTTAGGTTAGATTGGGTTAGGTAAATATTGGGTTAGTGCACTCCAACTTTTCTTTATATACATTATACATACCTTGTAGGATCTTTTATAAGGGAAAACATGCTTAAATTTCCTCCAGTTTTTGGAGAACATCCCCAACAAATACAAACAGATCCTCCTTGACGAGACATTGTTCTCAAATTAAGGGGATTTGTACAAATGCTGGTGATAAATAATATTTCTACCAACGATTCAGTAACACAAATCAAATAATTTGACATGAAGGTTTCTTATCCAACTTTTCAAAGTTTATTTTTAGTTATTAGCGAATGAAAATTGTACGGTTGGTGAAGATCTAATCTATATTATTCTTCTTTTGAATTTGATTCGATCTGTTCTAAATAATTGAAAATCATCAAAAACGTGAAATTCGAGATTTTTTTGAAAACCAAATAAAATTTTGAAAGTAGACGAGGGAACACAGATTTATTTTGTCGATATGATATTTTGCCTTCACTAAAATGAATAATATCTAAAAGTTAGGACTACGAAACCTTTTTATATATGTTCTGTGGTATAGTACAACTTCCTCTTAAACTGTGAATTATTGAATTATGTTCGTGGATATTGGAACTGACTAAGAACTTTGATTTCCACGGGAAAGAAGATTGAAATGAAGGAAAAAATATATAAACATGAAACAAACGGTATTCAAAAACCTCATTTCAGCGTTCGAAATAATATCTCATCATTTTTAATCATCATATATCGTCGGTTATTGATACAGAATTAATTGACAAATTACTGGCTTCTCGAATGTTGTATGCAATAATTAGTATCCCATCAAACTATCAAGAACAACTTTCAACGTTCCGAACAGAATTCTCTCACCCAGATTTGGGAGCCATTAGGACGAAACATCCGCTGGACATATGGTTCTCATATTTTCATATCAATGTCAATAGATCCATGAACTTTCTGGGTCACGTACGGTGATCATTGTACGAAATATGAAAGCGCCTTAGTACATTTGAATTCGGTGAATAGATTTAATTTTCTTCCGGAGTTGCGTGAGATTTTGTTGGAAACAAGGTTTACGATTTGATTGTTAGGAAAAAAGGCGATTTTGGCCGGTGGTGCCTATTATTGGCATTTAGTTCTGAATATGTGGGAATTTTGATTGTTTTAAATGTAGTCTCCTCAATAACCCATATGATGTTTATATGGTGTTTCTCAACGATCATTGGGGGAAGCATACAAATATTTCAAATTATGTTGATCTAATCGCAGCCATATAATCGTTATTGAGTTTTTCATCACACAAAAAATCTAAACTTCGTTGTGGTACCACTGCCTAATTTAGCTATCTTTCATTGATACAGAGCGATCAATGTGAGAGTTTATTGCGTTTTTTAACCGTAAGTGGCAGCATAAAGCGCCATAAAGCCATATTGTACGTAATAATAATTTTAGATCGAAAGATCATCACGTTTTCAAAACGTTTTTGCGAATTTTTCTTGTAATAAGGATAACCAAATCAACGTATTATTACGGGAACAAATCATCTAAACATTCTGATGAAGCGATACAAATAGCAAGTAGGACAAAAGTGGAAACGCAGCTGTTCTGAAATTTCGTTTTCTGTGGAATCCAAATATACTGTCCTGAGAGCACTGATACAACATCTTCAGGGCACCTCTCTCCTGCCTCCTCATGTGTAACAGTTGGGGTTTTTTGTCTGGATGCAAGGAGGCCCCCTTCCAACACATGAAAGTGTGGGGTACGGGGAATTTTTTTTTTTTTTTACGTTCTGGTTCCCACGAAAAGGGATATCCTGTAATGTTCAGAGAACATCGTGGGAACCAAGGGAAAGAAGGTAGGAGTTGGTGTTCTTCTTAAATTTCTGGACGTTGTATGCCTCGGGGGAAACCTCCTTAGGCAATGAGTTCCAAAGCCTCGCTGTTCGGTGGATGAACGAGTCTTTGGAAAGTGATGTTCTGCAGGTCTCCAAAGTGACCACGAAGGGGTGTGATGACTGAACTTGACGGGTTAGTCTCGAAGAGACTGCCAAAGCAGGAACGATTGTTGATATTTCAGAAGAGCATCGCCCATGAAAATATCTATAAAATAGAGACAAATCGCCAACTTTTCTACGGTGTTCCAGACAAGTGAGCGAGTTTGTAAGCGAGGCATCACCGACGAGACGAATTGCCCTTTTTTGGACAGAATCCAATAGCCTCAGGATATGTTTAGGTGCCGCGCTCCAAATATGGGAACAGTATTCCAGGACAGGTCGGATCTGTGCCTTATAGATCATAAGCAGCTGAGTGGGGTGATAGCTCTTGGACGAAGCACTTTTGGCAATGGACCTCACGTGATTTTCCCAGGAAAGGTTATTGCTGATAGTAATACCAAGCATCGATATGGATGACTTCAGTGGTATGGTTACTCCTGACGTGTTAGGCACAGTGAGATCGGCTTTTCTAGAGAAAAGACATGCTTGTGTTTTGTTTGCATTGAATTCTACCAAGTTATTAGATCCCCACTCGAAAATTGTTGCTAAGTCCATATTTATATTATAACATTTCTTCCTCGTTCATTTCTGGTTTCACGGGCTGATATAGGGGCCCTGGAAGAGAAAGCGGTATGGAGGGTACTATCATCGGCAAAGCTGTGTATTGGACATGAAGTTGCTTTCAACAGGTCGTTGATGTGAAGTAGAAATAGTGTTGGTGCGAGAATAGATCCTTGCGGAACACCAGCATTTATGAGTAGAGTGTCAGATGAAACTCCATCGACCACTACATGGAGAGACCTGTTTGAGAGAAAACTAGCAAGCAGAGAACATAACACGGAAGCTTGGCGAGGAGTCCCTGGTGCCAAACTCGATCGAACGCCTTGGAGATATCTAATGCCACAGCTAAAGTTTCTCCATACTTTTCAATAGATAGCTGCCATATATGTGAGACGTAAGCGAGCAGGTCACCAGTTGATCTCTGATGGCGGAAGCCATATTGCCTATCGTTGACAATTCCTGAGTCTTCCAGATATTTCATGAGCTCGATGTTGATGGCTTTTTTCATGACCTTTGAAATAATAGATAGCAGTGCGATAGGTCTGTAGTTGCTAGGTAGACAGAGCGAGGATTGTCGTATCTATACAAACCAGGAAGAATGTATATTGTAATGTTTTATGTGTTATTAGGGTATTTTTTTACGACTATTTTTTTTGTTTTTTGCTCCCAACCGAAAATTTAATTGGAAATGTTAAAAAAAAATCCCTGAAAATTTGAGCTCTTAATATTAACATTGCGTACTTTCCCAGAGCGAGGAAAGAATTTCCATTTAAAATACAGGTAAACTTTGTTTTTTTTTTCGAATATCTATAACTTAGCGGCATTTCATGCTATTAGTACCAAAGCGCGATTTACTCAGGATTACATGCTCTACAAAAGCGCCTATTGCAACGTAGCTGTAATCTGCAGCTGTAAGATTGTGCGGGTCACTACACTACACTACACTGATTTTTGTAAAAAATTCTTATTTTTTTGACGTTACTTCATAAATAACTCAATTTGAGGAAAAAAATTGAATGACAAACTTGTAGGAAATTTAATTTTAAAAAGTCCTATGAATCGAATCGCTGAGATCGATATTTCTCGAGATATAAAGCGTTAACTTTGCGTAATATGAATAGTTCGAAAATTTCATATTACGACAAAGTTAACGCTTTATATTTCGAGAAATATCAATCTTAGCGATTCGGTTTATGCATTTTTTTTGTAGTAAATTAAATTTTCTACAAGTTTGTCATTTATATTTTTCCATAAATCCAGTCATCAATAAAGTAACGTCAAATAAATAAGAATTTTCTACGAAAATCAGATTTAGTGACCCGTACAATCTTGCAGATTACAGCTACGTCGCAATAGGCACTTTTGTAGAGCATGTAATCCTGAGTAAATCGCGCTTTGGGGTACAAATAGCATGAAATGCCGCTGAGTTATAGATATTCGAAAAAAAACAAAGTTTACGTGTATTTTAAACGGGAAATCTTTCCTCGCTCTAGGAAAGTACTTAATGTTAATATTAAGGGATCAAATTTTAATGGATTTTTTTTTATAGACACTTTACACAACATTTTGGGTTAGGAGCAGAAAACGAAAGAATTTGTCGGTAAAAAAACAGACTTATGTATTATGTATAGATAGATCAGATATATTTGTACGGGGCTTATGGGCTAGGAGCCACTTCTCTGCGACCTTCGCAGATCTATTGTGTATGCCCTCATTTATGTTAGAGTTCCCTGTCTAGACCCGCTCTTGTAACTAGACTCCATAGGCCAGACCTCGAGTCCTCCAAATATAAGGGGGTTGTGGTTTTTCCTCCCCATGGTTGAAAACCTTAGCCTTGTAAGGCCTCCACAGTGATGTATTGCTACAACTTCTGCTTGGAATATCGTCACATTTTGCCTAAGCTCAGTGAGACTGCTCTGTCTTTGGCTTGGCTAATGTATAGCAAGACAATAAGCTTCGTTTGATTTGATGATGATTTGCTAGTATATTCGAATCAATTATATATATATATATATATATATATATATATATATATATATATATATAATTTCCCGTGGGTGAATTTCACCTGTTACGTTGTGTTAGCTGGCTGAATTACCTCTTACACGGAATTGAGTGGTCAAGTGCTTCTCCTACGGAAAATTAGCTTTTAGCGTGCAATTTGCCTATAAAAAGAGTCAGCGCGTGGAGCACTTTTTTAAAACCGCGTTCTTTCGCAAAAATTTCCGATCTCCACGAAAAGCCCAACGAACACACACGATACCACACCTCAAAATTTCAATTCAATTTCTTCTAAACAAGCACGCGTTTCAGAGACAATTTCTCTGTGCTCGGAAGACAACATAGGGGCATTCAGGGCTTCTGAAATCTTTAGACGTTCTCCAGTGAAATTGGTTAGCTTGGACCAATTATCACAGTCGCCCTTCCCCATATGGCTCTTGGCGATCAGAATGCGCCTCGGCCTGACTCTTAACCCTTTCGTGATTTATTCGCGGATTAGTGTGGATAAACCCATCATCCCACCCCGTCGTTCTGGCCCGTCTCTCCCAAACTTCCACTTCCTCTTGTTGGACGATTCCCGGATATGGATATTGGGTAAATATTTAGTTACATCACTCATGCACTCCGAATATGGGGAAAACACTTTTCTTACGTGTTTTTGCCTCCTGAACACGAATCCGGAAGAAAAATGCGGCGGTCTCATACCGTTTCAGAGTTATATAGGTTTTTCAACTGAAACTAACCTCAAATTCAAGCACCGTTTTCTCGCACAAAAATCACTCAAAATGCCTCCTCCTTATTACCAGCATAAACAATACACCCTTAATCACTTATTTTCGGCACAAATTTGCACAAAATATCGACGTTTTTATCGAAAAAATCATATTTCTTACACCGTTGCAAATGAACAATTCTCATTCCTTCGACAGATGACATTTATTTTTCATGTTGGTAATAAATGAATCAACATTTGCAACGGTGTAAGAAATATGATTTTTTCGATAAAAACGTCGATATTTTGTGCAAATTTGTGCCGAAAATAAGTGATTAAGGGTGTATTGTTTATGCTGGTAATAAGAAGAAGGCATTTTGAGTGATTTTTGTGCGAGAAAACGGTGCTTGAATTTGAGGTTAGTTTCAGTTGAAAAACCTATATAACTCTGAAACGGTATGAGACCGCCGCATTTTTCTTCCGGATTCGTGTTCAGGAGGCAAAAACACGTAAGAAAAGTGTTTTCCCCATATTCGGAGTGCATGAGTGATGTAACTAAATATTTACCGGATATTGCTGGTTCCTGGAGGTAAGAAGTTTTTCTTAGGTAGTTTTCAACGGTTATCGTTTCTGGATATGTTATATAGTTGTCAATTGGCTGAATTGCTCCTATTATCGTAGTATTTTCGTATTTATGATTATCAATTTTGTCACTGTGTTCATCCAGAAATATTTTTTGTGATCTTCCTCAAAGCCTCTTTATTTTTCTTCCTGGCAACCATCACTTTTTGTTTTTTCTAACAAATTTTAGGATTTAACTCACATTCTATGACACTTTTCCTTATTCTAAACTAGGCTATGGATTTTATATACAATTTACATTTCTATACCTTACATTATATATATACAGAGTTAGTTAAAATTCGTATCTGGCAATTTCCTGTACTCATTATTTTATATTTTATCATTTTCCATCCAAATGTTTTGACATGTCGCTGGCATGTTTCCTTCTGATTTGATTTTAGCATACAGGATGTTCCACCTTGAATATTATTTCATTAATTTTGATTTCTATATTTTTTATAGGTTGTGCAAATTAAATTAGTTGTTGGCTACATACTTATGACAATAGAAAAGCTCCACTGCTAAACTCTTAAGACATCTGCGTCGATTAGAAAATGGTACAAGGTTTCAGAAAAGCAAAATGTACAGAAAAATTGCAAAACAAACATAGCAGGTATTTACGTGATATATAAGTATCATTTTATCACTTTTTATTCTTTTTACATTGAACAAATCTTTCTTATCCTAACAATATATAAAGTCGCGTGGAGAGCATATTGTTTTTTATGTGACGATTTCTACCAGTCAACACCTACGGCAAGCCGCGTAAAGGAACTTCGTTCCAAAAAACGATACAATTGAATTAAATATTTATGACACAAAATCAATAAGAAAAGTCAGATTCGACAGATATTTGGCACATAGGCAAAGTATAGGATATACATTTCAAATACTTTAAAAAAAAAATTCAGTCTTTTTGATGGAGAATATACAAAATTCAAAAAAACTTATATTGCTGGATAGAGCAACAAAAACCCTTTCAAATGAGATGTCACACGCACCCTCATTCTATATGAAATTTTTGGGGTTGCTGTCATTTCAAGGGGTTTGAAGGAGGATGTATAAAATTATGCTTGGAAAATTACATTTTAGAATAAAAAATTGACGTGTTTAAGGATTTTACTCACAAATTGTAAATTACGTAGAAAATGAATTTATCCGCTACTTACGGACCTCACTATATGTTACTGCACCGTGAGAAGTGGTTATTCATATTAGCGAGTTCAAGATGAATTTTTAGTGCAGTGCGATGCGGGGTATATTTTAGCAGTAAACTGTGCTAGAGTATTTTATTGCCAGATTGCATTATTGTGTTGTATTTTCGAAGTGTTATAAACAGGCATTAATTTATTCGAGTGTTTCAATAAACGGACCCAGTTTCCGTAACAATATTTTGAAAAAGTTACGAGCGATATATCATAACGAATCTCGTTTACCTTTCACTTGGTTGGAAGTTACGTTAAAGTTTTTATGCACTTTTACATTTCATGTCGAAATCTTTTTTCTGAATTGGTGTTATTGCTTCAATTAACAATAATATAATTCATTCTCGAAAACTAATATGTATACATAAGAATCGAAAGAACTTGGCTAGAGAATTACACCGGAATAGTATTCATTTGGCATTTCTTACCTATACCTTTCTATGTTTCCATGGTAGTATACTATGAATTATTTCACTCGATCAGGAATCTCGATCAAATGAGAGACGAAACAAGAGATATAATGTATATGATGATTATATACTGAAGAATATGGTGTTAACTCTTGACCTCACTTACGTTACGCCCTGATGGGAAGGGAATTGATGATGTAATGAATTCCCGAATTGCTAGCCTGGGCCGAGTTCTTTCAAAACTCATTATACAGTGTGGTCACTCAGGTGTGCAACATATGGAAATTTTTTAAATTAAATGCACAACCAAAATACAAATATTGTCGGGAGTTAGGTGCACTTAGAACCGTTGCAAGTGAAACAGCATACTCAGTAGATCAAAAAATATAAAAATTGAACCATTATTTTAGAAAAATCAGAAGAATTTTATTGAGAAAAGTCTTTTAGAATTTATGCCTGAATACCGAAACATGGCCTTTTTTTAAACATCAATTTTCTTTCTATTCACCCTAAACACTTTCATGAATAAATCAAAATAAAATCCATTTCGCATAACTCTGTTCAAATTCAAGCATATTTGTAAAAATTACCTGAATATTTTAGGAAATCATAATCTTCATATTTGTTGCAACGATATTGAACACAATTTTAAAATTTCGCAAACATTATTTTCAACAAGGTAAAACAGTGGTAATAATAATATGCATATTAAAAAACTCTAATAATTCAAAGTGCAAACTTTTTATTTTAAATTATTTTTGAAAAACTGTACAAATTGATCGACATACATGAAATCCTACTTAAGTATTCGCGGATCCCATAAAAAAAAATGAGGGTTAAAAGTGAACATTATTATTATTAATAATTAATATTAACAAAACAATGTATCCATAATAAATGCACTGTACGCACCCAAATCTCAAAAGCAATAATACAATGTTGAAAAGGGAAACATTCTCAATTGAATATTGATAGAAAGATTTTTCTGTGAATTGAAAAATCCACGATTAAAATGAAGTTATTTTTGTGAATGTCTAACAGAAAACAACTACTTCCCCGGCTAAAGCCACGCTGGACATTGAACTACATCTGATAGTTATTCTGAAAGGCCCTAACTCAAAAGAAAAAATCTGAAATTGAAAATTTGCATTTTCATTCCGATAGTTATTTGATTTTCTATTCCAGTCTTAATTAAGAACTCATAAAGATGAATGAGGCAAAGAAGAATGTTTTCCAAAAGAGAGTACTCACCAGAAATCATTCATAACATTGACGCAGGAGAGACATCGCATTCACTAGGTCTTCAATACATTTTTGTCGACGAAAATCTATTTCACGCTTCCACGATCATCAGAAGACCGGAAGAAATGGGAAACACATTTTCAAGAAGCAATCTCACTTTGCAAAGATGGAAAAAGTTAGAATCATTTCTTTTGGAGAGACACTTTGAAATTAGTGTTTTCTGACATTAAAACCTGTCATGGGGTATGATTCCACATCTGATTTTATGAACATCCTGTTTATATTTTCAGCAAATCAATAATACAATGTTTTTAAACGTATTTAAATGTGGTGCCGATGTTTTTGGCATTTTTTATCGGCTTATTTTTATTATTCAACGATTAACAAATCCAAATAAATTAGAACAGAAAATATTGAAAATGCAAAAAAAATATTGATTTGTTGAAAATATAAACAGGATGTTCATAAAATCACAAAAAATAACTTCATTTTAATAGTGGATTTTTCAATTCACAGAAAAATCTTTCTATCAATATTCAATTGAGAATGTTTCCCTTTTCAGCAAAAAAATATGTTGAAAAAATTATCGAAACGTCTTTGTATGTCCACTTTCTCGTTCAAAGCATCTAATTGTCCGATCATAAAATTCACTAAGACTAGATCGCAATGCATTTGCTGGAATATTTCTGTAATTAAATCATATCGAATTTTAATGCTACTCAACATTATTAAATGGTCGATCCTTGAATACTTTTTGGTTTGAATATCCCCATAAAAAATTCTATTGGGGTGAGATATGGCGAACGAGGAGGCCACCCTGGATCGGTATTTCGTCCTAACCATTTATCACCAAATTCCCTATTTAACCATTCAGAAACAATTCTAGCAGAATGAACGGGACATCCATCATGTACAAACCATAATTTATTTCGTTCTCATATTATCCAAAAAATCCGTCAATTCGTTTTCCAAAAACTGTAAATAGGTATCAACAATTTAGGTTTTGGCAAAAAAAAACGGCCCTATTAATTTGTCGTTAATAATACCGCACCACACGTTTGTTTTTTTGGTAATACTGGTTTTTATTGGCCATGACAAAATTTGGATTTTCGTCCGACCACCCCCTACAATTTTGGGAAGAGACAACGCCATTTGTTGTGAACGTGGATTCATCCCCAAAAAGAATGTGTCTATGGAAATCACGTTGATCGTCTATTTGTCCTTGAATCTACACGCAGAAGTCATATCGTAATGCATAGTCTCGTTCTTGAAACGTGCAAATAAACTTTGACTTACAGGCATGATATTTATTTTTCTTAAGAATCTTCTAACACAGCCTTTTTTTACACCCGTACCTATAAGCAGAACTTTCTTGGGAGGATCTACTAGTGTTTCAACAACTGCCTGAAGTACTCTAATTGATTTTCTTCAGTAGGTATATGCAGTTTTGGTAGGTTCATTTTTATATTTAAAGTCTGTCTGTTTGAAATTTATTAAAATCTGCCAACAGTTGAAAGTGAACTTTGTCTGGATCTCATTCATTGAAAATATCTGCACTTCACTCTACTCCACATATTGAAACGAATTTTGCCTTCTCGGCTAACGTTAACTGTCTTGGAGGAGGCTTTTGAAATCAAATAAACTCAATAATCGAACAATAATTATTCAGGAATAATAGTATATTAAAGTATAAGTGGATAAAAAGGGCTTTAAAACACGCGCGATTTTTCGAGCACGACGGCGCAGCCGGAGTGCTCGAAATAGAGCAAGTGTTTTTAAGACCAGTTATCCACGAATACTTTACGTTATTTTTTTTTATTGGTGCACTTTGACCCATATATACTGGTATTATTACTACAAAAAATAGAAATAAGAACTAATAATGCAAGGAGGTTGAATTCGTGATGTGACATCAGTATACCTTTCGTTGTCATGGAAATGAGAAAAACATTCATTTGCAATTTGTTACCACAGATCAATATTTGTTGTCACCAGAGCTCAAAAATGAATTATTCTAATATCGATTTTTTGAAGAGTGAGGCAGAATCGCGGTTAATACCGCGAAAATCCAGTGATATATATATATAAAAAAGAATATGAAAAGTCACATATAAATGAACGAATTGTGAGTAATATTTTATTTGACGTTACTCCTGTCAGATCAATAATCAAAAATTTGTCATTTAGACTTCACGTTCCTCGATTTGTTGATGTTGTCATGGTTACCTTTAAAAAACGCGCGTTTTTTAAAGTTCGATTTAAACACGCTGAGGCGTGCTTTAAATGGGTAAAAAGGGGCACCAATAAAAAAAAAATTAATAACACCAAACTGTCATAATGTACTTTTAATCTCATTTGTTTTTTCCATGGGTATCCGCGATTATTTTAGTAGGATTAAATCATAGAAATTACATTATAAATTTGTACAGTTTTTTAATAAACATTTAAAATTTTGCACTTTGAATGAGAGTTTATCAATATGCTTTTCATCATAAGGCTGTTGTACTGTGCTGTACAAATATGCTTGAATTTGAACAGAGTTACGCGAAATGGGTTTGATTTTGATTAAAATGGAAGTGTTTAGGGTGAATATAAAAAAAAGCATATTTAAAAAAAATCTTGGGAAGCCTTATTTGGCCATAACTTTCAATTCTAAACAAATAAAGGTACTTTACCCATATTTGCGATTATTTTAGTAGGATTGCATCTTTGTCGATTAATTCGTACCAGTTTTTTAATAAACATTCAAAATAAAAATAAAATGCCCTTTAAATTAGAGTTTTTTAATATGCATATCACTGTTCTACCTTGTAAAAGGAAATAAATTGTTCTATATTGTTGAAAATAATTTTTGCGGAACTTTAACGTTGTATTTAATATCGTTGCAACATACATTTTGAGATTCCCTAAAAAATTAAAAATCCAAGTTAATTTTACAAATATGTTTGAATTTGAACAGGGTTGTGCGACATTGATTTGATTTTAATTAATTTATGAAACTTTTTATATTAAAAAAAATTGAAAATTATGTTTAAAAAAAATGTTCTTGGGAGGCCATGTTTTGGTATTGTCATAACTATGTGGCCATAGGGGCCTCAAAGGGGGTTGGTAGCTCAGGATAACTTTTGTGATAACCAGATTATGAACTCAGAATCAACAGAACAAACATACAACATTTAACGAGGTAATAAATATATACAACAATTATACTTACACCTTTAACTATACTTACAATGCTGCCAATAGGGCAGCTCAGCACTCAGGTCCATATCTTGTACATACTATATCACTATAGTCAAGATAAATAAGGTAACTTCTGAAATGGTTTTCAACCATTCATCCCGTGATGTGGTAGCAACACTTTTTTATATCCAACACACATTGTCCGATGTGATCCAATCCCAAACAATTCGAGGTTGAATCACATTCAAACAAAATGAGTATGATAAAAATATGAGCGTGCTAACCCTGAACAGTAGAATATGGATCGATCAGCTTTGGAGGGCATATTCCTGACAGTATTTAGGCATAACTTTCAGTTCTTAAAAACTTTCTCAATAACATTTTGCTGGATTTGTACAATTTTTATATTTTTTGACCTACCATGTATGCTGTTTGATTTGCAGAGATTCTAAGTGCACCTAATATGATTATCGCACATGGATCAACTTTCGGCAATATTTGTATTTAGGTTGTGCAATTAATTTTGAAAATTCTCAAATGTTGCACATTGTACATCTGGAAAGAATCCTGGAGAGGATTGGATGGGTTAATTTTCACCGATACCCTTAGAAACATAGGTTTTGTTCATGCAGATATCTGCATGTTCTATTTTGGAGGTAAAATTGTAGACATTCATATTCCGTTGAATATTTTCATTTTTGTAATCGAGCGTTTAATCACCAAGCAATGTCAAACCTCTGACGAAATTGATGAATTCGCAATTATTCCCAAAAAAGCCACTGTATCAATTGTGAATTGAATTGAGCTACGTAATTTTTATGATTTACTCCGGTTTGCATCATTGTTCACCAACATGAAATTGCATTATAATATCCGATAAGTGGTGACACAGACATAAGACATTCCTTTCGAATTTGGTAAAAATCTAAAGAAGTAAATGTATCCAATGATGTTTCTCCCCGAAACATTTTCATATATTGTATCTAATAATTCAACAAAAATTGTATCAAATCAAGCAATTGTCTCCGAATAAGTCTTAGAAGTCAATTCTATCGAATCTTCGTTCATTTACAACCCAAAAAAGCGATTGCGCGTCCGGTCGGAAAGGTAGATTTCAGCATTTAATTTTTGATTCTGAAAAAGCCATCAATCAAGGAAAAATCTAATAGTACCTAATTGACAAGAGCGAATGAACTTCAAATGAAAGGAGCTTAGGGTTAACAAAAATTATTAATTCCAAAATATAATTTACAGGATTTTTTTTTGGATTTGTGGTACATCTTAGAGAAAAAATCAAAGAGAATGAAAACTCCTTCGAAAGACCTATAGTTTGCCAATATTGCTATGAAAATGAAAGATTGAGAATTTTTTTAATCTTCCTTTTTGAAACTACTGGACCGATTTGCCCATCTTCAACTTATCCGAATCATTTTTAGAAAATATTTTTGTGCCCAATTGCAGTGGCCTCCACTTTGTTGACGAATTTCGTTATATCCCATAATATATATATATATATATATATATATAAGTGGGAAATTGTTGTCCGAGAGAATATATATAAAAATATATATATATATAAAAATTTATATATATATATATATAATATATATATATATATATATATATATATATATATATATATATATATATATATATATATTCTGAATATTGAAAGTTCGGGCTGAAAAATTTGATAATTTCGAAGTTTCTGCTCCCATTTTGGAGCCATTTTCAAAAAAATTGGAAAAATATATAAATATGAGATAAGAGTAACAAAGGGAAAGTGATTTCCAACCGAATTCTCAATCTACCTACTCCTAGGTTGTAGCTCTATCAAAAGATTTCAAGTCCAATATCTTTTATCTTTCTGAAACTATCTTACCGATTAGGCAAAATCACTGCACCCACATAAAAACGTCTTGAATTATTCGAAATCACCAAGCGTTAACTTCCTTGGTCAATGTGATAGCGGTGAGGATGACGAAGATAACATATATATATATATATATACTAGCTGACCCGACAGACGTTGTCCTGTCCAAATTTCTATATTGCCTATTTTTTTTTCCTGAAAACTCTCGTTTGCGTAGAATTTGTTTTCCTTTGTTTTTCTTCGTGTTGTTTCATTCAGTTCATGCCTATGACCTGATCCGCTTTCCGTTATCCCGTTATCTCTTCTTCCCGTTATCCCGCTATCCCGTTATCCCGCTATCCAGTACGCCGCTATCCCGTTATCTCGTTATCACGTAATCCCGCTATACCGCCATCCTGTTATTCCATTATCCCGCAATTCAGTTTTCATGCTATCCCGTTATCCCCTCATGCCGCTTTCCCATTATCCCGCTATCTCGTTATCACGATATCCTTTATCCTCCTATCCCGTTATCCCTCTATCCAGTTATATCCCTATCCCGTTTCCAGTTATCCCGCTATCCCTTTTGCCGTTTTTTTTCTTATATCTGTGTATACCAATTTTCGTGGCGATCGGTTGAACCGTGATTATATTGAGGAGGTTTGCTGGGATTTGGATCAATTTTGTTGAAGAATTTTATTAAATTCATCTTCAGGGCTCTGTAACAATGAGTTTTTGTGAGTTAAAGGGGTTAAGAAATAGTAGCCTGGTTTCTTAAATTTTAATTGTCTGTCAATTGATCTTCTGCCGATCTATTTAATCGACGGTTCCGGACTAATTGTGAATTCCGAGTCCGTCGACCAATATTTCCTCCTCGTCCACGAAGACGTGGCATTGTTTTATGTACGTAACTCATATGTACGTAAATCATCCAGGCCCCCACTTGAATGCATTCACAAAAATTCATTCAAATCGATCCAGCCGTTTAGTTGCAGTATAGATAAATAACCTAGATACCGACTGCAGCGCCATCTGCCAGGCTGATTTGTGAATCTAAATCATCCAGGCTCCCACTTGAATGCATTCACAAAAATTCATTCACATCGGTCCAGCCGTTTAGTTGCAGTATAGATAAATAAGCTAGATACCGACTGCAGCGCCATCTGCCGGGCTGATTTGTGAATCTTAACCATCCAGGGCGCCACCCAAACGCATACAAAAAATTCATTCAAATCGGTCCAGCTGTTTAGGTCCTCCTAACTCCTAACTCCTGTTCAGTGACATACACACGTAGTACAGTAGAATTATATATATAAAGATATATATATATATATATATCTATATATATGCATATATATATATATATATATATATATATATATATATATTTATCCCGCGTACACTATAATGTCCGTACGTGGGTTTCCGACCATACACTACCGCGTCCTGAATGATACAACGTCCGTATACCGGACGCAGTATTGTTTTCCAACAATAATTCCATTATTTTGAACAAACCTTCGAATTTTATATTCGCAAATTGTACTCCGCATCCAGAGCTCCCATAGAATATGAAAACAGAAAACATTCATTAAAAAACGCGGGAGTTGGGTACACCAGAAAAATATGATTAAGGACGTAGTATTATACGGTCTGTGAAAGTTGCAGTATACATTTAGTTCAAACAATTTCTGTTTGGGGGGCGCTTTAAATCGTGAAACCTAATATATTTGGAATATACTTCTTTCACCTGTAGCATGCTGATGCGTCCTCAGTCTGGCAACCGTGTACACAAACACATTCTGGTCAGTGTGCAGTGTGCAAACACGTGCGAAGTTCTGGTGCCCGTTTATGTCTATTTTGCGAGTGAGTATTATTCTTTGAAATATTTTTACATGCTTTCATAGGAATTGGAGATTCATGAGAAGAGAAACATATAAAATATGAATGCAATAGTCAGTTACATTGATTTGTCACTATTAAGTCGCCAGAAATAACCTTTTATGAGTTTCAGGGAATTTTAAAATGAGTAATGCTAGTGTTTTTATAAATTTCCAAGAAATTGAGTTTTTCAGAACCTTTACATTTGTTTTAGAATTCACAAATTGTTCTTCAATTTTTCGGTTACAAATTGCAGCATTGTGAGGCGGTAAATCTATATTTTTATGTGGACTGCAGACTTTTCCAAAGTGTTTATACTCAAGGGCGGGCGTGTTCCAAAAGGGAACTGGACAAACGATTCATCTTTTTGCGCAAAGACGATTGCTTTGAATAAGCATTATTGGTTGGAAGCGGGAATCAAATCACATGAAAGTTATTCCATAGAAAACGAATAATTGAAAAATTATCGTCAGGATATAATGAATGATATGAGGTTGCAGTATATTTCACTTGATATTACAATTTTATTAAAATTTCCATACAACTTATCATTTCAGAAGAATTTCATTCAAAGTAGAAATTGGATATTATGGAGAACAAACACAAGAGCAGCCATAAGGAAGTATTTTCTGCGCATGGCTATAACTATATCTCTTTATATATAATGTTTATATGATACAATAAATGAGTCAAATGTGTAGATTGACAATAATTGGCACAGTTAATAAAATTGTGTATATGTCACCAGTTATTATTAAAATAAAAAATTGAATAAAGGAAGCTATGAGTACACATTCCCCATACATGCCTACACATACAATTATTTGTAAATACCTGAGTGAACTACAAAGACTCTTCCTCCATACATATCTGAGTTGCGAGTCTAAAGAAGAAGGCACTAGGTATGAGCAATTTGATCAATTGTATCCTCAAGTGAAAAATTTTTATTGCAGAATTTCAAAGGGTAGTTATAAGAGGAAAAGGGGAAGAGGTGTGCCTGTTTTATTCAGTAAGGATGTGCAAGAACATATCAGTGTACTCTTATCGGTAAGGAATAAACAAGTGGATGATAAAAATCCTTATTTATTTGGTAAGCCAGGACTCGTAACACCCATAACTGGATACAAAGTTTTACAAAGTTATGCACGTGCAAGTGGAGCGAAAAATCCCTCGTCCATAACGTGTACCAAGTTACGTAAGCATTTGGCGACATCCCAGTTGTTTTCTCTGAACGAAACGGAAATTGACCAGTTGGCCACATTTATGGGACACACAATAGGTGTCCATAAGAATTCTTATAGATTGCCTGATGATCTTCACCAAACTGCAAAAATTTCAAAAATTCTTCTTTTGCTTGAGAGTGGAAATCTTGGTGAATACAAGGGAAAAACGCTAGACGAAATTGACATTAATTTGAATGAAGATCTCCTCGATTCGATAAATGAGTGCAGTGATGAAGATGATAACGGAAAAGATGACAGTTTGATTGAACATGATATGTTTCTACATGATGATGAACAAATAAAACCCGTAGAAGATATGAAACCCATAGTGTGACTGAGATTAGAGAAAAGCCTGGAAAAAAGAACATTAAAAGAGGAATGAAAAGGACACTGGTGAAGTGGACTGCAGAAAAAAAAAATGGTCACAGAATATTTTGGAAAACATATAAAGAATAGAATTCCCCCAAAGATATATGAATGTGAGGAATTGAAGGTGAAATACTCACAATTATTCGAAAATAAAGACTGGCCAAAAATAAAAGTATTTGTTCAGAATACATATTCTCGAGAAATGAAAAAATATTCTGACAATGACTAATATAAAGATTTTAATTCTAATTTTCCAGACGACTGTTCTGAAACGAGTTTATTTATAAAGGAATTGTGATATTTTGTTGTATTCTAAAGAGTCCAGAGAATGTATTTTTGTTTTACCCTTTTTCTAGTTTTTCAGATGACTGTTCTGAAACGAGTGCATTTATAAGGAATTGTGATATTTGGTTTTATTTTGAAAATTCTAGAGAATTTATTTTCGTTTTACTCGTTTGAAATGTATTTACTTACAAAACTTTCAGAAATTAATTATTTATTTATATATACAGCGTATTGTTTCTCTAAGCCAATCAGTTTTTGCCCAAAGTCTTATCTGTATTTATTGTCACGAAAAATAAAAGTATTTGTTCAGAATACATATTCTCGGAAAATGAAAAAATATTCTGACACTGACTAATACGAAGATTTTATTACAAATTCTTCAGATGACTGTTCTGAAACGAGTTTATTTATGAAGGAATTGTGATATTTTTGTTGTATTTTGAAGATTCTAGAGAATTTATTTTTGTTTTACCCTTTTTCTAGTTTTTCAGATGACTGTTCTGAAACGAGTTCATTTATAAGGAATTGTGATATTTGGTTTTATTTTGAAAATTCTAGAGAATTTATTTTCGTTTTACTCGTTTGAAATGTATTTACTTACAAAACTTTCAGAAATTAATTATTTATTTATATATATACAGCGTATTGTTTCTCTAAGCCAATCAGTTTTTGCCCAAAGTCTTATCTGTATTTATTGTCACGAAAAATAAAAGTATTTGTTAGAATAATATTTCGGAAATTAAACGGTTTATTTATAAGGAATTGTGATTTTCCGAAATTTATTTTTTTTTATTTTTCATTTTTCAGATGACTGTTCTGAACCGAGTTTATTTATAAGGAATTGTGATATTTTGTTGTACTTTGTAGACTCTAGAGAAATTATTTTTGTTGTACTCGTTTAAAATGTATTTACTCACAAATTTTTCAGAAATAAATTATTTATTTATATATACAGTGTATGATTTCTCTAAGCCAATCAGTTTTTTTCCAAAATCTCATGTGTATTTATTGTCAAGAAAACACTACTATCAAAGTTGATTTTCTGGGAAAATGAATAGATCAATTTTTACCAGCAAGGGATTGATTTTCCAAAGAGGAAAACGTGACTTATCAATGCCATATCAATATACTTCGATTCTTTCGACCAGTAAATAGTAACACAACAGGTAAGTGATGGAATAAGGAAAATTTGTGTTTTGGTTATCTACCTGAAAGAGCACAAAATACAAATATTGACAACATATATTCCAAAAAAAGTTTTTTGTAAATTTTATGAAACTTTGGATAATTGTCTCATTTTTTTTTAATATTCAGTAGTTTTTGAGTGGTAAAATTGAAATAATTCAAATAGTGGAATAATATTACATTTCAGCTTCAGAAAGTTACCAACCGTAAAGTGTGTGCTTAATTTTTCATTTAACAAATAAGTTTCCAAATTACATTGTTTAATGAATATCTAGAAAAAAATATTATTTTTTGAAAAACTGATATCTCCATTCGAAAGAATGGTAGATTTTGGATGGAAAAGGTGAAAAAAAGTTCTTTTATTGAAAACTGTATGCTGCGGACTTTTTTTATAGCGTACGAGAATGTGAGGCAGCGACATTAAAGTGCATGGCTCGAGGAGCACGTAGCGACGAACACGCTTCACTTAAATTTGTTATTACTTGTAATTTAATTGATGAAATTGAGCTGTAAAAAATGTATATGGAGGGAAGAAAGAAGAAGTGAGGTGTCATGTTTTCAAATGTGGAAAAAATAGGAATAGTACATATATGAAGTTAGGTCAAAGTAGAATTATCTATAAAATCAATTAAAGGTCTGCTATTCTTTAGATTTTCGAAATGAACATCTAAAATTTGTACATTTCACTTCCAAAATGATACTTGAGAAAAGTGTGCCAATGGAAAAAATCTTAAAATTGTATTAAAAAAAATACAGTGGTCAAAATATTAAATAATTTCATAAAATGACAAATTTGAATTTTTAGGCCATGCTTCAAAAACCAAAAACTCCAGTTCAAAATGTGATATCAAGATTTTTCAATCGTACTTTCTAAAGCTTTTTATCTGTACTTTGGGGAGGTTTGATTGGTTTTATTAAAAAAAATTAATAGTAAAATTTTGCCAAAAACAAAAAAATAAAAAAATGTTGCTCCAAAATCCATGAAATTTTTTGTTAAATAAATTTTGATAACGTTTATATGGAAAAAAATAAGCTTACCTAACCAATAAATATTTATATTACGACCTCAAACAAGGTATACGCAGCGTAAAATATTTTTTTCTTTGTTAATATAAGTGTAAATTTCATTAAATACGAAAATATTACGGTTTTTAGTATTTTTTTTATAAATGAGTTCCTGCTTAAAACTCTTATTTAGAATAGAAATATAAGTTTATCTTCTGATTTACTTCATGTTGGATCGAAAATATCATATTTGAATGTTAAGAGAGAGATAGAACACGGGAGAACAGTTGATCGGTAAGTTTAGTGCTCACTTGACGCTCTACGTATACTAGTGGAATAATATTAAATTTTAGCTTCGGGAAATTGGGGGATAGTGGTAACTTCTTACTGTACATTAGTGATGATGTTGGGAACAACATAAAAAAATTTACCAACCAATAAAAACTTTTCAACAAAAAATTAAACCGACGAAATACGGAACTGAAAAGTAAAAAATAAAATAAACCTTCTTAGTCTCAATAACTAAGCTCCTAAACTAATGTAAGTAACTAATTTTGAGTCGGCGCCAAACGAACAATCAACGAACATCATTAAATTACTTCAAAAAAATTATCAGAATGTGTCCGCGCATTTTACGCCTTACCTAATTCATTTGCTTGTTTGTTTGGCGCCGACTCAAAATTAGTTATTAACATTAGTTTAGGAGCTTAGTTATTGAGACCAAGAAGGTTTATTCATTACTTTTCAGTTCCGTATTTCGTCGGTTTAATTGTTGAAAGTTTATTTTCAATTTTGTGGCTGAAATCTACTAATTACTGACTGCTTGTTTTTATTACTTCCAAAATAATATGATTATCTACTTTTACTATTTGTTGTTATATAAATTATTTTTGTTGTTCTGGTAAGTTTATTTCATTACTTTGTATATCATTCCATCCTCTCATAGAATATAATAACTACATAAGTGTGCTAATGTTCACAAGTGAAAAATCAATTATCCCTATTTTTCTACCCGTAAGGGTGGATAATTCCATTCGAAATCCAAATTTAATCAACTATGAGGTATACCCTATCTGATAAAGAAGAATCATCCAAATCGAAAATCCCAGTACAAAGTTATGCCTGATAGAATCGGTTAACGAACCAGAATTCAGAGGGTGAGTGATCAATATCCTTCATTTTAGGGGTGGATTTTATATTTTAAATTCAAATGGGACCAACTTCGAGTACGCTTCATCCACTGAAAAAAGAATTATAGGAATCGGATGCCTCAGTAAAAGTTATGCGTGATCATACATAAAAAAAAATGATAAAAAAATATACGCGTTGACTAGAGCACCTCCTTGTTTTTGGTTTCGTCGGTTGAAAAGTGTGTGCTTGATTAATTATTCAACAGATAATTTGCCAACTTACATTGAATATTGAAAAAATATGAATAACTAATGGTACCACTCGCAAAAATGGAAAATTTTACATAAAAAAGGAAATAAAAAGTTTCTTCAAAATAAAAATTATAAGCTGCAGAATTCTTTTTGCTAACGTGCGATTTTGAAGTGCAACGCTGGAGGAGTACGCAGCCACTAGCGCTTCACACTAAATTTGTTATTACTTTTGATCTAGTTGATCAAATTAAGCTAACAAAAATCATTTAAAAAATAAAAATGCAGCTAACGAGAAATCATGTTTTCAAACATGAAAAAAATATGTATAGGAATAGTACGTATATGATATTACGTCAAAGCAGAATTCTGTCTAAAATCAATTGAAGATCTTAATTGTTTTTCAAGATAAACATCTGGAATTTTCACATATCACTCTCAAAATGACAAATAAAAAGGCAATTTAAACAAAACTTACGGAGCTCAAAATATTAAATAATTGGAAAAATTACAAATTTGAATTTTAGGCCATGCTCCAAAGACCAAAAATGTTAGTTTAAAATGTGATATTGAAACTTGTATATGGAATATAATGAAACTTGTTGAGTGGAGGCCACATTTTCAACCGATTGAAACAAAAGTACGTCTCATCAATACCTCGGCTAATTTCGAAAATGGTCCAGTAATTTCAAAATGGCAGCTGTTGAAAGATTTAGAAAAATCGCAATATTTCATTTCCATACCAAATATCGGCAAACTATAGGTCGTTTGATAGAGATTCATTAGCTCCACAACTTTTACCCAAAAAGTTTTTCTCCGAGATGTACATATAAATAAAAAATAGCTCTAATTATCATTCATGAAATCTACCTTTACGACTATTATATTTTTGTTCAGCGACCTCATAAACCCCATAACATCAATTTGGGTCAAATTACTTTGATATCCATTGAGTTATTTGAAATTTGCCTATCAATCAGCGCACAAATATAAGTTTATAACTTTTTTCTGCCAGTCATTTCTGAGTTATATCAGAGGATTTTAGGAAAATCCCCCAGGATTCCGGAATAATGCATAATTTTAAGCTATTTTTACTCCACTGAATCAACTCTAGAAATTTTATGATTGGGGATGGTATATACCTGTTGTATTTGACGTATTTTTGTAACTATCAAGGAATAACATATTTCATTATTACATCATCCATGACCGGTCCCAAAGCAATTACGATTTTTTTTGTGAAGTTATATAAATAATGGAAGTGAAGAAAGACATAACCCCCCATGGGCTGATCATTTGATGACAACAGAACATACATGATATAGGAAATAAAATAGAAAAAACATGGCAACAGCGCTGGACGCCGTATCGTGTTGAGTATGGAAGATATAATATAAATTGGACGCAGGATCATACTAAATATGAGAACAAATTATTCACCGGACGCAAAAATGATATGATAGTGAAAGGACGCAATATTGTGAAGGTATACTTTTTTTTTATTTTTGAAGTTATTGATGATCTGAAACCAGCTATGGGCAGGATTTTTCGCGTAGAACCAGTATACTTTATCAGAATTGACCTAAATAGCGTATTTCTGGTAGACGCAGTAATGTACGCTTCATGAAAGGACGCAGTATTGTGAGCAGGATGTATATATATAAATATATATCTATGAATTTGAAATAAACTTTGTAGAGAGGATATTCCTTGAGCTTGCAGTCAAATTTAATGGCCAGTGAAAAAAGAAAAACTCTTTCTTATTTTGTCAAGCTTTCGAAAATGTTTATTTTCATTATCAAGACAGTAAGGTGAGGTTAAGTGGAGACAGCGAACTAATCACCATTCTGTGAATGAGGAAATTTTTTCAAAATCAAGGAAGGAAGGAAAAAAAAAGAAGAAAAAAAAAAGAAAAAAAAAAAAAAAAAAAAGCTTGACAAAATAAGAAAGAGTTTTTCTTTTTTCACTGGCCATTAAATTTGACTGCAACCTCAAGGAATATCCTTTCTACAAAGTTTATTCCAAATTCATAGTTATTTTCAACTAGTCCAGTCACGAGACTACCCTTTTATATATATATATATATATATATATATATATATATATATATATATATATATATATATATATATATATATTATAAATATATATATATATATATATATATATATATATATGATGGTATTTTTGGGTTCAGGAGACTATGTTCGGCAAAGATGTATCCAAATCTTTTGTGGTGTAGTCCTAAATAGGTAGTATTTCTTCAGAAATCTTCTTTAAGAGTTAGATGATTTGTATATACTCCTTGAAAGCCAAAATTCTCCAAAAATTATTTTGATTGCTGAATACTTTTTTCTCGCAATAAACCATATTCTTTTCATAAAAATAAAATCATATCAAAATAATGGGAACTAGACTCGTTCTAATTTTTCAAACCACGTCTTTTTCCATCTCGATGTGTTACAATGATTTTAAACCTCAATCACTTGTACCCGCATTGATATTACCTAAATTATTAATGTCTGCGTGCCGCAGTTTCAGAACCGGAGCTAATAAAACCAATGCCCAGTTGCAAGAGCTACAACCCGTTTTCAATATTAGCAGTTGACATATAGACGAGAAACACAACACCGAAATAGTGTCTCGAATTTCAGCAAAGAATTCACCAGACCGAGGAAATTATTTATTATTGTTTTGTTTTTTGGGGAGTAAATATTTATCAATTACGTCAAACTGAGACCTATTAACAAAAGAGAATTTAACTGGTAATTGAGGGACATGGTTTCCGTCACATGCGTTTCGAGGAATATTAGGTAGGAAACATAAGTTCGTGGAAGATTATACATAACAATAGTTACTGTTTTAGCGTCATACTCGTCATTTAATTATTTATAGTTATCTGAGAGTTCTTTCGATATGTTTCCGACGTTTCGTCTTTCATAAAGTCACCTTCGGAGCACTACAATATAAATTACGGTAACAAAAATAATATAGATTATATGTAAACATATCAAAATCAAGAGATGGAAATAGAAAATTCCAAACTATAGACAAATTTAGACAGGTGAAATTTGATGAAAATAATTATGTCAATAAATTACAGAACCATTATGGAGAAAACTACAAAGAACTCACATTCGCAACTTCAATTAGGAGGTACAATCACTTATCCTCGAAATTATGATATTTTCAATATGGATAAAATACTTTGATATGAATATCAGAAATGCAAGGAGAGAGCAGATTTTTTGGAATTGATAAAATATATGTGCATGATTCGATAGAATCGAAGGAAGAAATTTACCATTATTATACTTTCAATTCACTTATGGAATATATCTTATGTATCTAAGAGTTTTTTATTTGTATTGTTCCATTAGACTTCCATGTTGATTAGCTGTGAATTAGTTGTTTTCCAATAATTTTCAGCTTTCTGAAATATAGTCTATGTAAAATTATAACTGAATGTTCTGCAAGGCCTGTTTCATTTATTATTTGCAGTTTTTCGAGTATTATACTCTCTTCATGTTCTATTATTCTGTTCGTGAGATATTATCCTATCTGTCCAATCCGAATACTAGCTCATCCTGCACCCTGCACCCTGCACGTGCTATTCTGTGAACTATACTGCTTTCGAAATTTTTCTGGCGTATCTGTCTTCAATTTGGCGAAGTATTTTCTATGAAATTTTCGTTTTTGATTGCTACTTTGACATTAACATATATATTTCATATGTTCCGTAAGACTTGAAATCCATGGATTTCATGAAATAATATATTTCCTTCGGGTTGCTACAGTTTTTTCCTCCATGTAGTTTTATTTCATTTCGAGAAAATTGTTTTTTGTTAGATATCTTATGATCTCTTTGAGAATACGTTCGTGAAAAAATGGGTATGAAAACTGTTTGAAATTCAAGAATCTTCCAGAGAAGGTAAGTTTGCGATACCAATCTGTAATAAGTTTGTTCTCAAAATAATTCGTTGTTGAGGAAAATTAAATGAAAATAATAATTTAATATTGAATTTTCCATTTCTACATTTTCAAGTGAAAATCCATTGAAGCATGATACCTTTCCAATTGTTTCATAGAAATACCATTTCACAACTTTCAAAAGAATTTCCATGCGTCGTGACTCAGGCATTGTTGATCATATCGCTCGATCCCCCTCCCCCCCCAAACCAAATAACTTGAAATTCAACCCTTTAGCCTACTCACCAATCCACCTCAAGCTGCCAGAAGATATCCCCTGAAAATACTCAGTATTATTTTCACCTCAAATGAACCGAGGATTTCCCCAATCATACCGGCCTGTCTCTCCCACAAATATAATGTGTAAGACACTTGAGACAAAAATACAGAGTGTTCATAAAGCTTTCGCGACAAAGGGTGATGTTATCGCAATTGATTTTGATATATGTAGAGCACATGACATGGATATAAAATATTATGAGGAAATTAAAAGTCTGCGGAAACTTCCTATCATTAGTGTTAAATTTTCTGAGTAACCGATTTTTTTCTGTGAGAGCAAACAACACGTTGTCAGGTGAAAAGATACAGCAGAATGGTACTCCACATAGATCAATACTAAGCGTGACGTTATTTCCCATGGCGATTAATTATATTTGGGAGAAAATTAAGGCGCCCATCAAAGGTGATTTCGTGTTATGTGTCAGCAGCAATAATATTGTCATGCAACTAAACTTCCCCAAAACTTCATCACAGAGTTAGAGGAATGGTCCAACCATAGTCTGAATTCACTTTCTCCAGTATAAAACTTCTTCAGTAAATAACCTCCCACAACCCAGAAATTGCATGGTGAACACTTGGAATTTGGGAATGAATTCAAGTTTCTCGAGATGGTCTTCATTAAGAAACTGAAATGGGATACTCTTAGCCGTCAATTCATACAGCACTACCAGAATGACCACCAACCAAGGAAAGAACATCGAACTGGTTTGGATTCCATCCCACATAGGCAGTACTGGTAATGAAAAGGCAGACATTGTTACAAAAAAAGACAGTGTAGACCCATCCCCAAAACCATAACGAAAATAACAAATACAGATATGAAGCTCAGTATCAAGAAGTATATACAGAAAGACATGAAGAGGAACAGATGGCATGAACAGAAAAATAATAAATTACTGGAAATCAAACCAAATTTGAATCCTCTACAAATACCCAAGATTGTTTAGAAAATATCAAGTTAAATAGTAATATTCGAATATACTTGAATATTCTTTTTCTGTATTTACTAGTAGAAATCCCTTTCAGTATGAGACGGTTCAAAATGTCTCGTCCTAGGAAGTGCAGAGCCACCTCAGTCAGAATTTATGGATCTGATACGAGATCCAAAATTGACTATGACGAAATCGCTCTCTAAACAACTGGATATTTCACACAAACAGCACTTAGACCTATCAAACCACCCTAGTGGAGATTCTTTATGTCGAAGCAAACGAACTACCTCTGGATGCGAGACGTGAATATCTGACCTAACAATGCCCTATAATATCTACAGATAAAAAACATCCAACTTATGTCATTCTGGAACTATCTTGATAGCACTCTCCACCAAAACAGCAGCACCAAAGATCCATCCAACCTACGAGTAAAAAAACATCGTTTCATATTCGACGATTCTTCATCAGCTCACGAGGAAAACCCTGGCTATTCCCTCCAACCTCCAACCCTGAACTCCTTGAAAACTTTCACGAAATATGAAACTGAGAACCAAGTATAGGGTGTTCAAAACTCTTTATACCCATGCCTCTAAGACATGCGAAGGCGACATAGTTGGTGCATTACTTATCTCAGGCATCAAATCCATGAGTTCAGTATGCCTCCAGAATGCCCAATCTATACAGTGAAAGCCATCAATCAAACTCATGAAAAACCTCAATGCTAAAGACAGGCTAATATTTACAGATTCCCTGAGTACTCTGAAGGGCATCAAACAGGTCTACCCCAATCATCCTATTTCAAGAAATAAAATAAAACAGTTGTCCAGCTGAGGAACCCAGAAAAAAACATCAATCTGGTGTGGACTCCATCTCACATAGGCCTTACTGGTAATGAAAAGGCAGACATTTTTGCAAAATAGTCCAGTATGGACCCATTCTCAAAATCATAACAAAAATACCATATACAGATACGAAGCCCAGTATGGAGGCATTTATACATAATGACATGAACAGGAAAATATTTAATCAACCAAATTTCAGTCCCATCAATACCCCGGACAGTGTAAAAATATCAAGTGATCCTCACCAAGTTCCGCACTGTCCATGCAAAATAAATGCATCAACACCTGATTAGCAAGATGTGCCAAACGATGTGTTAGTCTGAGATCGGTATTAGAAAAATATACCCTCATTTGTTATTTGACGACGACAAAGATTATATGTTAGACAATATATACATTGATAAATCGCAAATGGGTTGCCTAGCAAAATCCCGTACCGATGCTGTTGAATAATATACATTTCAATTAACTTTTTTGGATCAACTTTCTCGATGTGTTATTCATAAAAATCCAGCATTCGCTGAGAGAATATGACACAAGGAATTGGAAAGAATATAGGTTGTCCACTTTCCCCTCAGCACAATTATGAAGTTGCCAGGTATAAACAGGGAAGCAAGCTTTATTACTATACCCTCATCTGTTATTTATTCATTTTTTTTATAAAATGAAAGGTTATTTTATTCCCTATCCAACAGTATCAGGTTGCCTTAACAAAAGTTGGTGGTTGCCTAGATTTAAGATGTTAAGTTTTAAGCGCGAGCGTGTAGAGTGACAGAGAAGCCCCACTCCATGCGACAGACAGGGATACAAAGAGTTCTTCTGGAAGAAGATTTTTCCGATCGTGTAAGCGCGCTTCATTCATCAAATAATAGATTCAAGTCAGATTAAATATTGACAATGATATAAAAAAAAATTCACTCACACATTTATTTATCGGCGACCATACATAATCATGAAATAAAACGTTTTTCTGTTCCAATATGTACATTTTTCAAAATACTGGTGAAAGTCAGACTCGACCATATTTATACCATTTTCTTCAATTCACGCACTGATTTATCAATAGCAAAATATCTTATTGAAAAAAATTTATATAAGAAACTTATTCTGTTTCTAACTCGTCAGAAGTTCCTATATCGTAATCTAATTCTAATTTTTCATCGTTTTCTTTAAGTTTTGATTCGGTGATTACATCCTCAACTTGTAAGGGTGTTGGGTCCCCTACGAACCACGTTGGCTTCAAAAACCAACCGCAATTTCAGGTCGCAGCATGCATCAGTTGCATGAGGCCACATTGAGTTTACATAGAGTGTGCGCAAAATATTCTGTTTGAGTGAGATCCAGCATGGTTGCATCAGGTTGGAGTCTATGCCTTTAATTTCCTTCATAAATTGTTCTTGGCCTTTGTTTGTTCCATTTTTTTCTTGGAACAGGCGATATCTAGCGTCATTGACGCTCATACAATTATTTATCCCATAAATAGGGACAGTAAACTCCTGAACACATTTTCTCTTCGACGAAAAGATCTACTGGTTCTTGGAAATATTTGAAAGGCTTGACTTTCCCTCTGTTATAAAAAGCAGCTTTGTAATCACATCCTGTTCATGCAATCAAGATCTTTTTTATCGTTTCTCTTTGACGATGAATCCCAAATTTGAGTCTGCGGAACTTTCTGGATATTGGCCAGTAAAATTACCATGACATCGGTATCATTCGCTCGACCAATATTTTCGAAGTTGGTGGCGCTTTTGATATATGAAATATTATCCGCGTATCTGCCTCTTCATATTGACATACATAATATTTTTCTTCACGCGTCACGGCGTGGTTTCCGACTGTATGATAAGGAAAACAGTGTTTTGGATTCTTGATACTGAATTATCATTTTCCCAGTAAATAGCCAAGAACATCTTAAATCTGGGCAACCATGGATGTGACAAACTTTTGCTTAGACAACCTGATACTGTTTGGTAGATAATGAAATAACTTTTCATATTCTAAAAAAGTCGATTAAATAACTGATGAGGCTATATTGATAATCCTTGCTTACCTGTTTATACCTGGCAACTTCATAGTTGTGCTGAGGGGAAAGTAGGTAACCTACATTTTCCAATTCCTTGTGTTATATCTAGCGAATGCTAGATTTTTATGGATAACGAAGTTGATCAAAAAAAGTTATAATAATCAACAGCATCGGTACGCGATTTGGCTAGGCAACCCATTTGCTATTTATTAATGTAATATTATCTAACGTACAGGTGTTATGTAAATACGTTGCCAAACTTGAAGGAGTGATTCTTTGAGTTATTCTAAGACGGAAAGTTCATATGAACTAAGGTTCGGTAATGCTTCGTTTTCAAGATACAGGGTGTCAACATTTTTTTAAATAAATAGTTTTTTCCTAAATATTTTAATAATCCTGTGGCCGATTTTGTTAAAATTTGGCAGTGATATTTGAGGTAGCAGGGGGCTAATTCGTCGTGACTAGATTGAGAATATCATGTTCAGTGACGTCCTGGAAGGCCCCGTAACCAATATTTTTGACAAAAAAAATGTGCTACCGATTTTTTTGTAATTTTTTTATTGTTTTCGCATTAAGCTACTAAAACTACAACTTTTCCATATCAAACATTTTTTCGTATCCTGCTTTGTGTTTGAGAAAAAAAATAATGATCACTTCATTGTTATCTGGTAACGCCGGAAATTAAAAAAAAAACATGAATGAAGTGGAACCCTTTATTGAAACCACACTTAAACAAATGGTACGCATTTTTTTTCAGTAAGAAAACATTTAACAATGGATAACACAAAACTTACAATAGTTGCTCAAAATGTCTTCCTTCAACTTCAATGCAAGCATTACCTCGTCTTAACATCGATTGCCAAACATGTTGAAATATTTCCGACGTAAGTCTTATCTTGATCACATGATTCCCATATCCGTTGGATTAATTCTTCTTCAGTGTTGACTGGAGTTTTATAAACGAGGGCACTTAAAATGTCCCCAAAAGGAAGAAATTCAAGGGATTTAAATCCGGTGACCTGGGTGGCCATGACTGTGGACCTGGCGACCGATCCAGTTTTCTCCATAAGTTGCATCCAGAAATTGACGTGCTACTATGCTAAGTGAGGTGGGGCCCATCGTGCTAGAACCACATTGCTCCTCTTACTGCCAGTGGGACATTTTCTAATAGTACAGGTAACACAAATTCCAAAGAATCACGAATATCTTGACCATTCAATCTCGGGGGTAAAAAATGGGGTCCAATGAGATAATCTCCCACAATACCAACCCAAACATTCACGGAAAACTGTTGTTGATAATGATGTTCTACAACCGCATGGGGATTTTCTTCAGCCCAGATATGATTGTTATGAAAGTTCATAATTGAATTTCGGGAAAAACACGCTTCATCGGTAAACAATATACGGGATAGAAATGTCGGAGATGCTGGCTGTTGTTACAAAAGCCAAGTAGAATAAACAACTCGCTTGGGAAAATCCTCAGGTAATAACGCTTGCACACGCTGTATGTGGTAAGGATACAGTTGATAGTCCCTTGAAATCTTCCAAACAGTAAAGTGAGAAATGTTTAATTGTTGTGCAATTTTGCGTGTACTTGTATCGGGGCTACGCTCAACTTCACGAAAAACTGCTTCCTCCAGCTCCACTGTTCTTACCGTTGCAGGTCTCCAAATAAGAGCAGCCGAACATCGGAAGGTGCCTGATTCGCACAGCCTTTCGTGTATTCTTACAAATGTTTGTCTATTCGGTACAATGCGATGAGGATATCTTTTCTGATAAATGCGTCTAGCCACTCTGGAATTGCCTTGGGCCATTCCATAGACAAAATGCATATCTACTATTTCTGAGTTTGTGAACCGAACCATTTTCTAATATCAGTAACGAATTTCATAGCCTAAAACTCCTAAAAACACTTCAAATAATTACGTATGCACTGTTTCAAGTTATGTCAAAGTCAAATTTGTTTGAACAATTGTTTTTTCTTCCATAGCACTCTAACTTTACTTTCAAAACACTGCAGTAATAATTAACATTCTTTGTTTCATCAAAACAGTTGATCTAAAAATTCTAAAGATGACTTTCGTGTAATTTTAATTGTTTAATCATAAATGATTATCTCGTTATTGAATATCCATGGACAACAACAAAGACATTTTCTAATAATTAATTAAAAAAATGTATAGCTTGCATTACTTTCGATGACAATTTCTAAGACTAGAATAGACTATTGATATGGAAAAAAAACCATTACACCCCAGTTTTTGATGGTTTGGTAGTTCAAATTTTTTATTATGTTGTCCCAGTGACATTCAATAAAGTGATTTGATGAAAAAAATGCTGGAAATGAAAAAGTTGTAGTTTCAGTTGCTTGATGCGAAAAAAAATACTTAAATTGCAAGAATCAGTGGCGCACATTTTTTTGGTCAAAAATATTTGTTTTGGTTTTTTCCGGGACGCCACTGGACATGATGATTTCATTTTAGTTACGGCTAAATTAGCCCCTCACTACTTTGAACAACACTGCCAAATTTCAACAAAATCGGCTGAAGGATTATTAAGATCTTTAGGAAAAAACGATTTCTTTTAAAAATCTTGACACGCTGTATCTTGAAAACAAAGCATTACCGGACCTTTGGTTATACAAACTTTTCGTCTTAGAATCACTCAAAGAATCACCCCTTCGAGTTTGGCCACGTACTTACGTAACACCCTGTATAATTTTAGTCATCGTCAAATAACAGATGCGGGTAAACATATATTTCTAATACCGGATCTCGCACTATGAAGCTTGCCAAACAAATCTCAATTCTTCTGGATATTGATTCAGTATATTGGTATTGTTTATGGAACTGATAGTATAACATATTATCTTTTTGATGGAGATATACACTTATTTCAGGGCATTTCTAATTTAGCCGTCATAGAACTCGTTTTGAATGTTTTCCAGGTGGTTTATATGCGTTTTGTACAGAGGACGTCATTTAACGGCAGCAAAGTTCAGCTCTCTAGACACAAATGCATGTAAAATGCAAATTAAAGACATGTTCACGAAAATAATAATCAGATTGTCTACGATAGTGAAGATTATTTGTAGGAGCAGAGAAATTTTCATTTTTGAGAATGAACATCGCTAAAAAAATATGGAAGAGAGAGCTAGATAGAAAATGGATCTCCGTCTGTTAGAATATTGACTTGGTGAAAACGAGAGCAGTCCTCTTGCCTATTGATCCCCTGGTATAAGAAGTAACCTTCTTGGGTTGCCGGTAAAGACTTCGGCAGGCAGTGAGGCAGGAAACTCCGCGAGAGCATTGTTACCGTTCGGTATTGTTTGAAGTTTTGCTTGAGTGATCATCTTGATGATGTGATAATACGGAATTAGTGATGGCAAATAAGGTGTTTCGTGTTCTATTGTGACTTGATTAGGTGAATATCCAGATCAGGTACAGAGTGATAATCAATAGAATAAAAGGAATGATTTTTTGAATCTCAGAGCTGGTATTTGGACTCAATTTGGTTTATGAATATTTGTTTCAAGCGGCAAGTGTCTGTACTATAATTAATTAGGATAACCCTTACGAATGAAATATTTGATGAATCGACTCCCTTGAATCTGAGTGAGAAAATAAAAAAAATGTGACAACGAATATACCTTTTTCAATAACAAATTGAACAGATTTTTTTTCGTTGTATTTCAAATGAGCGGAAACTACTTATTGAGATAAATCTCAATTAAAAACCGAAAGCCTCAAAATACTACTTTTTCCCGCTATTGATGTGAAAGTGTTCATTTTAGGATTTGAATTTTTTGAAAATAATGGGAATTATCAAATCATTTCAAACTTTTTAATCGGAGAAACTGATCGGAGATTCCTTAGCCTTGGCAATTGCCGTCTTCAACATTTTTAAAAATTTTCGCGTTTTCTGGAAATTATTTTCAAAGAACTTTTGTTTTACATTGAGAGTTTGGACATTCTGATTTTTCGATGATTTTGATAACTCTTGGAGAGATTTTGTATCAAGAATATGTTTTTAATGGTATTGCCGGTATGTTTCTGCACATACAAATTCAATAGATCATTCATGTACAATAATTCAATGCCTATACACCATTTCTTTTTGGAAAAAATCATTTTTTTTTAACTAATAAGGAATATCTCTTGATCCAATTATATAATCCAAATAGATTTCCTGACGGGTGCTTACAGACTGATTTCAAAAACATTCAGTTCAGTTAGTTGTGTACTACTAGTATAAACAACTACCTTCTTCTTTATGTATTACCATAATGCCAACAACAAAAATTTACTCAACACTGAGTCAACCAATCTCACCTAAGTTGTGAGTATTTATAAGTTGTTAATTTCCAATATGTAGTTTCCTAATGATGAAATAAAATTAATTCCAAAAGCTTGGACAAACTTACAAGAGTTTTCTTTTTGAAATTGCTGTATTATCCACTATTAACTAGTTTAAATCCTAACTAGTCAGCAAAGCCTACCCTATATATATATATATATATATATATACCTATATATATATATATATATATATATATACCGTGTGTAACAGGATCATGGTACACACTCCGTATCTCCATTAGTTTTGAAGGTCATTGATTGAAATTTAGGATATCCCATATACATGATAAGAGGCACTTTTTGACCTACAAATGATCATTTTTTCACTTCCGGTTTCGCCGGAAGTGATACCAACTTTCGATTTTTAGATAGAACACATTTCTGAAATCTGCATAATTTTCTGAATCCAATGATACGACATAAGTGACATTTCAAATGCCAATAATTTTAATAATTTAATTTTTAGTTTTCCATTTAAGTGTGCCATGATGGTTCCCATTCATTCCAATTCACCCGTCTAATGCTAGAAAAATCGAAATCCCGTCAAAAATACTAAATTGCGTTTTTTATGAGCAAATAAAGTTCATCGTAATCGATTTTGGGGTTAAACCCAATTTTTTCAAATGGAACCATATTGGTACCGTGGTACCATTCATAAGTACTATTAATAAGGAATTCATTCATACCTGCTGATAAAATGTGCGATGAATACAATCGAAATTACAGCTAAAAGAAAATAAGATAATAACATTACTTTGTTCTAATTTAATGCTAAGAAGTTACTAAGGTGGCTTTGAAATACTAAAAATGAACACAAAACATTACAACAATTGTTCGAAATGCTGTCCATTAACGTCAATGCACTTCTGAACTCGCATAGCTGTTTCTTGAAGAACGTTCGCTAATTGCTGGGCCGTTATACTATTAATTGCGCGTCTTACTCGCAACTCCAGGTCTTCGCGGGTTGTAACGGCGGTTGCATAGACAATGTTTTTAAAATGGCCTCAAACATAGAAATCAAGAGGTGTCAAATCAGATGACCTTGGAGGCCATCGCACAGGACCATTTGTCGAAATTACGTTTTCTTGGAATGCCTGTTGGAGATAATCAGTTACTATTCTTGAATTATGGGGAGGAGCTCCATCTTGTTGGAAATATATTCCCTGTCGTAGATGGACAGGTAATTCAGTTAACCTGTCCTCAATTTCATTTAGCAGAAATCCTAAGTATCAATCTCCAGTCAAGCGTCCTTCAAATATTATTGGACCAATGATTCTACGACGGAGTATTCCAAGCCAAACATTGAAACCGAACCGCACTTTGAAAGTTACCCTCCCTCAATAAGTTTTGATTTTCTTGTGACCAATACCTTGTATTTTGTCGGTTAAATAATCCCATATTTGTAAACCTAGACTCGTCCGAAAATAAAATCCTTCCCAAAAAAGCATTGTTTGGCTGCATATTATTCTGCAAGATCCAATTGCAATATTCCATCCTACGTTCATAATCATTTTCGTACAGGTGCTGGTGCAATTGATATTTGAAAGATTTATAATTATGTTTGTGCAAGATACCTATTTATTTGAAAATCTGAATGAATAATTTCATTGTTTTCAAAGCCACCTTAGTACTTCTTAGATTAAATTAGAACAAAGTAATTGTATTATCTTATTCTCTTTAGTTGTTATTTGATTGATTTATCGCACATTTGCATTAGCAGGTAGAATAAATTCTTATTAATAGTATAATAAATGGTACCACGGTACCAATATGGTTCTATTGAAAAATTGAGTTTTACCCCAAAATCGATACGATGAATTTATTTGCTCATAAAACGCAATTTAGTATTTTGACGATATTTCGATTCTTCTAGCATTAGAGGGTGCACTGAATAAATCGAACCATCATGACAATAAATACTAAATTGAATTATTAAAAATATTGACGTTTGAAATGTCACTTATGTGGTATCATTAGATTGAAAAAATTATGCAGATTTCAGAAATGTAATAATATACAGGGTATTCTATTTAAAAATCGAAAGTTGGTATCACTTCCGGCGAAACCGGAGGTGAAAAAAAAATCATTTGCAGGTCAAAGAGTGCGCTTATTAGGTTTATGGGATATTTCAAATTTCAATCAATTATCTCCAAAACTAAAGGAGATACGGGGGGTGTACCATGATCCTGTTACAGGTATATATATATATATATATATATATATATATATATATATATATATATACCGGGTGACACACGATATCGGGCCACCCCTGTAACTTCTGCATTCGTGAACGGATTTTTCTGAAATTCGGTACAGTTATATAAGCAACCATTTCGGATTTGATCACATTACAATCCAATATGGCGGACTTCCGGTTTTTCTGGAAATGCCAGTACCTTTGTTTTTTCAAATGGAACACCCTGTTTATTTTAACATATTCAAGTTCAACAGGTCAAAACAAGTCCAAATGTCATTTTTTTGAAACAATTGAAATTAAAATTGTTGTTTTATTTTACCTCGTGGATAAATGAGATTTGGTCAAGGCTATTCACAATGAGTCGCACATAACAGAAAAACATGATTTTTCCTGAAAAATGATTTTTTGTGTCATTTATTGATGAATCAATTCAGTCACATCACATTTTGATCAAAAAAATTTTTTTTTTCAAATGAAACCCCTATGGGCCACCTACCTGTCTCTCTAGAACATTCACTAAGAAAAAAAATGACATATCATTTTTGTATCTCGGTGGATTGTATACATTGAAAAATCTACAACTAGTTCATGAGTTACCTTGCAGTTCGAATAATTTTTCAACTTAGTAAGCTCTGGAAAACAACATTTCTGAATCTCGTCAACTAATTGTGTTTTGCTGTCATCTTTCATCTCAACTCTCGAAAATTTGTTAACCTCCGAGAATTAGTTTAGTAGAAATGTAAAATCAAAATTATAGGTTCACAAGAAGTGAACAGGTTGTTATGTTATTAATTTACGGAGAATGTCTTTAAAACAGTGTCGCCGCTTGTCAGTTATACGCTGAACGATACCCACACAGAAAAGAACTCAACAATGGAGAAGATGATCGTAAGTGAGGAGGCAGAAATGAACGTTTTGCTTATGTTGATTTTGATCCAACCGCTTCGACGCGGGAATTGGAATACCAATGCAATGTAAGTCGAGAAAACGCTAGAAGAATTAAAAAAAACACCATTATCGTGCTTATAAGTATAACTTACACAATTAGTTGACAAGATTCAGAAATGTTGTTTTCCACAGCTTACTAAGTTGAAAAATTATTCGAACTGCAAGGAAACTCATGAACTAGTTGAAGATTTTCGAATTTATACAATTTGTTACTGAACCGAAATACAAAAATGATATGTTATTTATCCTTAATGTATGTTCTAGAAAGACAGGTAGGGGGCCCATACGGGTTCCATTTGAAAAAAATTAATTTTTGATCAAAATGTGATGTGACTAAATTGATTAACCAGTAACATAAAAAATAATTTTTCAGAAAAAATTAAGTTCGAGTCATCGTGAATAGCTTCGACCAAATCTCATTTATCCACGAGGTAAAATAAAAAAACAATTTTAATTTCAATTGTTTTAAAAAAAATACATTTGACATCAGGTTTGGACTTGTTTTGACCTGTGGAACTTGAATATGTAAAAATATACAGGGTATTCCATTCGAAAAAACAAAGTTATTGGCATTTCCAGAAAAACCGGAAGTCCGCCATATTGGATTGTAATGTGATCAAATCCGAAATGGTTGCTTATATAACTGTACCAAATTTCAGAAAAATCGGTCCACGAATGCAGAAGTTAAAGGGCCCGTATCCTGTGTCACCCGTTATATATATATATATATATATATATACAGTGTGACCCATTCAAAATAGAACCACCCCTGTAGAATACGCATTTTCCAATCATTCTCATTAGTTTCATTTCCAAGGCACTCTATGGTTTTTTTTCCTCGTCAAAAACGGCAAAAGTTTATTAGGAAATTTTTGTTTTGAAATTTGACTACACCGCTGGGTTCGTAGTCGTTATAGATGGAAACCATGGAAATTTCATGAAAAAATATTGGTTAACAACGAAGTTACAACAACTTCAATTTTGGAAACAAAGTATTTGATAATAATTTTTATTTAGTTTATAGACATATTTAAACTCTGGCAACACTGCCGATACAAAGTAAAACACCAGTGAATTTGTACAGCGAAAATCCGAAGTCAATAGCTCATTCCGTTCTACAGTTATAACTCCTGAAAGTATGGTAATGTGAGCGATTTGTGGTGGAAGCGATTTTGTAATAAAAATCTGACTACGCCACTGGATTTTTAAATTATATTCCCTTACAATAATTTATTCAAGTTTAGGTTATAAGTGTATTCGAAAATAACAGAAAATTAAAAATTAATTTTCAAGTTATGCAGTCTTCCATAGCCGATAAAAACGAAATGAACCGAATCAAGTTTTAAAGTATCAAAATTATTTATTGAATGATAAAACAGAAAGCAGGACAAAAAATGTTCCTTTTAAATTCTGCAAAACTCAATTGAAACAAGCTTTTAGAGAAGGTATCAATAATTTGAGGAAAGGTGAACTAATACATTAGGCATAGGTATTGTACTAAATCAATAGTAGGCTGTGATTTGGTACACCACAAATTGCTCACATTACCATATTTTGAGGAGTTATAACTGTAGAACGGATTGAGCTATTGACTTCGGATTCTCGCTGTACAAATTTACTGGTGTTCTACTTCGTATCGGCAGTGTTGCCAGATTTTAAATATGTCTATAATCTGAATAAAAATTATAATCAAATACTTTGTTTCCAAAATTAAAGTTGTTGTATCTTCGTTGTTAACAAATATTTATTTATGAAATTTTGATGGTTTTCATTTTTAACGACTACAAATCCAGTGGTATAGTCAAATTTGAAAAAATAAATTGCCTGATAATTTGCCATTTTTGACGAAGAAAAAAACCATAGAGTGCCTTGGAAATGAAACTGAAGTTATGAAAATTTGTGTCAAGATACAGTTTTTGATGCTTCATAAAAAAAAAAACATTTTTGAGATTGACTGAAAAATGCGTATTCTACAGGGGTGGTTCCATCTTAAATGGGTCACACTGTATATATATATATATATATATAGTTTTGATCAATATCTCAATTGAGTTCAAAGATTGGCCGAATCGGTTGAGTAATTTCAAAAATGGCAGTTGAAAAATTGGAAAGAACTGTGTCTTAGTGTTCTTACAACAAATTTTTTGATCACTATTGTGATTCGTTTTTGCTCCAAAGTGTGTTGACTCCATCTACAGTTCCAACTTTATCAGTTTGGATATAACGAGGATTGTTTGTTTTTCACCACTATGAAATTGAATACATTTCGTTTCTAGCCTGCAATTCTTTCTGTACATTTACCAAACAATCGATTCAACATTCTACATTCTATAAATTATCAGAGCAACTGACAATAGCCAGTGTTTTCTCACGGCTCTGAGCAGGTCAGCTGAGGTTAGGCGGGTTCCCAAAATTTTGTCGAATTTTACGAAGAAAAAAATAACATCTTCAATAGGAAGTATTTCTAGGAAATCTTCCTAATATACATTAATCCTCTTATGGGGTATGTCCGCTTAACCATCAACAAATTCGAATTATATTCAATTTCACGTAATGATTGTAACACTAATTTCCCCAATGAAAAGTTTGATATTTTTTTATAATAGTCGGGAGCAGAGTATAGTATATATTAGACAATTCACGAACTGAACTCGTCACCGTGAATAAAAGCCATCATTATATGCTCGTTAAGACTATTCTATTATATAGGTGGTCTTCGAGAAAAGATCGAAAGTATTTTCAATTACATCTTAGTGCGTAGGATATGATTCACAGCATGTTTTCTCGAGTCTCACTCGAAGCAGCTATCTACAGATCTATATACCGATATCTGAAATAAATATGATGTAGGAACAATAATAATGGAATTTCAATTCCCGAAGGCCCTCCTTTATGACAGGTAATTGATATAAATTAAAAAAATGTGCATAATTACGCTTTCTAGTATTGCGATCCGAATTGAAAAGGCTATAAAACATAACCTCCAATTTAATGAATGAGAGATCAAGCGTGTGATTTGAAACAATGTTTCCTCGAGAAACGAATTTGATGGACAATGCACAACAAGGAAAATAAAAGTTACTGAAAAACGTCTTCCTTGCGATAGAATGAAATCTAGTGCTTTTTTTCCATGACAAATCATTAAAAAAACTGCACTTTTCCATATATTTGTAGGAAAAAATAGGTTATACTATCGCGGGTAATATAACTAGTGCTATGATTATCGTCGGTGATAGCAGAGTTAAAACCGATGAAAATAGAACGAGTGCACAGCAGGAGTTCTATTTTCAAATATAATACAAGAGCTAATATTTCGCCAGCTAAAAATGTTGGCAATATAATATACGAAAGCACTGTTAGCCACGACACATCTGCACAGATAAAAATCCAGAGCGCTTAAGCGCGAGGGATTTTTTATCCAGATGTGGAGTGCTTTTGCTCAAAGGCCGTCAGAATATTAGGTCGAGTTATATTCGTCAAGACAAACGCTCACAAAATAGCG
Organism: Gonioctena quinquepunctata; assembly: GCA_018342105.1. Taxonomy (NCBI): domain Eukaryota; kingdom Metazoa; phylum Arthropoda; class Insecta; order Coleoptera; family Chrysomelidae; genus Gonioctena; species Gonioctena quinquepunctata. The sequence goes on along the minus strand of JAFIRS010000033.1, from coordinate 1,447,645 downwards.
ATTTTTTATTTTATAAAATTATTTGAATGATTGGAAGTACAGTGTTCATAATTAAGTCCATGTTTTGAATCTGTTATCGTTTCAGAAGTCAATGCCATTATCGTTGATGTAGGTCTTATTATCCCAATTATATTGGAACTAGCTGATCCAACAGACGTAGTCTTGACCAAATTTCTATATTCCCTAAAATTCTTTTCTTAAAACTCTCGTCCGCGTAGAATGTTTTTCTTTCTGTTGTTCCATCTAAGTTTATACTTTTGACTCTGCCGCTTCCAGTTAACCCGATTTTCAGTTATCCCGTTTCTACTTTTTCCCGTTTTTCCGTTATATACAGGGTCCTGCAACAGTGGCGCGGTGTTTCATATCTCTATTTAGGAAACAGATAGGAATCTATATTTCTATAATATTAACTTATTGCTCGAGCTCGACAAAATAAAAAAATTGTCGGTCACACAGGGTGTTCAATTTTTGCTGCACGGATCCCAATTGTGTTTTTTTAAACGGCAACCTATATTTTTTATCGCTTTTTCGGTATCTACATAGAAAATAAAAGATACTTCATCTTCACTTCGAAAATATTGACGATTTTCGAGATTTCTAGCATGACAGGTTTTTTTTCCAAATATTCGTCACTCAGAAATTTTGAAATTATAAAGTTGTGCCAAGTCCAATTGAAATTTTTTTTTGGTCAAATATTCTACATTGGTACTTTCTCAAGCGATATATCTGAAATCGACCTGTGATATACAGGGTATGAAAAACAGCTTGCCACATATAAATAAAAATTTGCAGAATCTTCCCTATTTCAAATAGAACACCCTGTATATTATCGATCCATGAGAAGCGCCAACAAAGGCTCTACAAATGTCATCAAGTATTCCCTATGGTTAAGTTAACTAGTTTTTCTTAAAACAGCTATTTTTTTCGAAAAAATGGCAACTATTCATACTTCTTCGCTATAATCTCAATGAACGACTTTTTTCAAAGCAAAATCAATTTGACGACTGATAAAATATACAAGAGATATCTTGTTTCAATTATGTACATTATAAGGTGTCCTATAGTTTTCCTTAAAAATTTGTCTGGTGTAATATAACTAGTGCTATGATTATCATCGGTGATAGCAACGAATTAAAACCGATGAAAATAGAACATTAGTGCATAGCAGGAGTTCTATTTTCTTGAGGTTTTGAGGAGTGCTATCACCGATGAATAATCATTGCACATGTTATATTTGGTGAGATAATATTATCAAATACAATAAACTTCTTAACGTAAAACTGATAGTATATAATTTTCATTAGAAACAATTGACGGGTAACATGCCGTGATAATGGCAATATTATCTACTGATAGCCTCTCACTTAGTCTGTTGTTTTATTATCTCAGCCATTCACATTAGTCCGAGGGGTACCATGCGACACGTGAATCGGATTTTTATTACTCTATTTTCCAGCCCAACATGGTACGAGACTTACTGGCCTTAGTTCTACTCTTTTATTTGATGGAAAAATCGGATGGTATAATCTATGGGAACCCTAAAAATTATGCAATTTCTCCCAAATATCCCGATTCTGGATATACAATAAACAAGGTCGTTCTGACGCAGAGAGGTTATATACAGGTGAGAAATATATTTTATTAGTTTCCACGAACTGAGTTCATGATTCGGTTTCAAGCCGAACTTTCGGAAAATGTTTAGTTTCTTCCCTCAAGGCAATCTGCAAAATACTTGTGGTACATTATTTAAAAGCCTATAAAAATGCTATCCAATGGTATAAATGATAATTGTACAGGGTGTATCAATAATTACCAAAGTAATATTTAACAATTTTTAAAACAAACATACCCTTACTTGTAATACAATGGTTAAAAGCTCTAAAGCCAATAAAACTTTATTTTCAATGATAAGTGTCCGTAGTACTTTTTGTTGTTAAATAAAAACTTAATTTGCCTTTTTTGTAAAACCAGTTGTAAACTGTAAATATCTGTTTTTTTTGGTTCTGTCGCAGTCCATAATTTTTTTATTCATTTGAAACATTTGAATATTATTAGTGTTCATCATTTGTACGATCGGTACTGTCATTCAGCTATAGTTGTCACGATGGTTTACGGTAAACACAATTTAGGACGTATAAGTGTCAGTTACTCACTCTGGATTGAAAATTTTCGAATAGTTGTAATTCATTGGAAAAATAGGGATATTTTCAGTTTTCAATCAATATAATTGATCCTGTGATTGTACAAATATCTTTCATATCGACCATATCATACCCAACTAACATTATAGGAAAATTATACCAAGCAGATGGGTAAAATGGCTTGAAGAAGTCCGAATTCACCTATTTCTGACCAAATATTCTACCTTCAACTACTATCTAACTCCAAAGTTATAATTCGAGCTATAAAAACCGTAATGAGACCACCGGATCTCCTTCAAAAACCACTAACTTGATAGGCGTATTGCATGTATGAAATTACTTGTTATGAACTTCAAATATACCTTCATAGCTTCATGGGTCAATACAGTTATTCATTAGGTTGAATTTCCCCTAAAGGCAACCAGCAAAATGTGTTCAAAATACTTGAACTTTCTGGGAATACTTTCTAGTAAATATTAACCTAATATTACCTCATGTATGTTCACATAGTCAGGGAATAAACAAGTCGGTAAACAGGTCTACTATACACTCTACATTACCTATTTTGGCACCAATTAAGTTTCCTGGGCACTTTTTGTCCTAGTTTGTAACTACTGTTCCACAATGAGGGCGAGATACTACAATATTTGTCTAATAAGACTAAATGTCTACAACGAAGTCAAAGTTACCAGTAAATGAATTCCTCAAAAATAATTCCTCCAGATTTGAAGCCCGAATTTGGTTTTGAAAAAAAACTCGGTCAAAAGCCATCATGTTACTTATGTGATATATAAGAATATTCTACTAAGTACGTGCTCCACGTCTTTTAATGACTTCAACTATTTCAAAACATTCATCATCCATTTTTATGAATAAAATATCAAAGCAAATAAGTGTTAACCATCGACGGAGGCTTATGTTAGGTTATGCCGGTAATGGATGCATTGACAGAATGAACAGAATGAATGCATAGATGAGCTGCGTTCAACAAGCTTCGTCTGTCGCCAGCGGTAAACTACTGCCGTGACGTTTTCAATGATACGACAAAATGAAATTCAATGAAGTTGGTCCAGTGAAGCAAAGGAGCAAAACAAATTTATTGAATAAAGTGCAAGAAAACGAAAGCAAAACGATAAAAGATTGGTGTGTTGAAACGATGACTTAAAAAATTTCAACACTAATCAATGCGGCGTCCGAAAACGTCGAATGAAAGTTTTTAAGCAAATCATAATAACTCGATTTTTTAAGAGGTAGTCACAATTGGCAAACAAATTGAATTGGATATTTCTGAGCACGGCATTCTGCAAAGTAAGCATTCTAAGAGTATTTTCAGACTATGCGGAACGCGGCCATGTCAAACTACAATTTTTGAGCCAATCACTACACACCATTCGATATTTAAAATTTTATGATTGGCTATTTCTCTTCGGATAGAGATTCCCTCCTTACACTGAGATAACATCATCATGGATATTATTATGGCAAAATGTGAACTAAATACAATTATCGCGTACTATTTTCAAGACCACTGATATTTAATGTTTAATTTTAGAATAAACATTTCAATTTCAGAATATTAATACTTATTCCGGGGTTCTGTAGTATATATCGTTTTCTTACTAACTAGGTATAGGCTAAAGAGATACTTGGTTTTACATCAACAAGAAGTAGAAAATAATGTTTATGTTTTCTCCGTATTAGGAATTAAAATGATCATTCTAGTGTTTCTGCTCAGAATATCGAATAGCAACAATATAAATTTATTATCCACCATACCATCCACCAGAGAACGGAACTATAGACATATCGCATGAAAAAACATCCCATAACAAATTTGTATTTCATCACGTGACCACAATGTGAAAGGGTCTGAAATCTCAAGATAAGACAAATGGACTTCAAAGTCAGGAATAAAGGTTACTTTCGACTTTGCATGAAGCCTATGTGTTCTCAAAGTAGAAATTTTAGGAAAATGCGACTTAAAGGTCCCATGTGGGATAGACGCCATATTTTTTGGCTTGAAGCGTTTCCGCCATTGCAAAAATAATCCAAATTTTCTTAAATCGACTATATTTTAATATACATACTTTATCTGTGAAATTCGTTTCTGCAGTGTTTGATTAAAAAAGTTGAGGAAATACAGTTAATTTTATGAATTTTTCATACAAATTAGATATTTTGAAGGGGTCCACTTGTTTAACATAGGTAAAATTTAATATTATCACAGAAAAGTTTGTATCGCAAATAATGTGAATGCAAAACAATCACTTGGATACATCATTCTCTGCTGTACGTTTCTTGACAGTTCTTTTTTCATATGCCATGTTAATCGTCCTTTTATATACGCTAATCTGAAATGTTTTACATTAGTGGGATCCATATTGATATTTGAGTTGGCATGATTATGTTGAATTCTATTGACAAGAGATCTTGGATATCGATTTTGGAGTAACATATATTTTATTTTCCTAAGATTATTCACATGAAATCTTCCATCACTGAGGGAGATGACTCTATATTTCAAACTTTTGATGGCGGACGCTTTCTGGGAGAAAGGGTGATTTGAAAAAGTTGGGAACTCTTCCTGGATAACAAGGTTACATATACCAATTGCTGGACAAGCTACCATCTGGATTTTTTATTATGATTATGTCAAGAAAAGGAATACAGTTGTTTTCTTCGTTTCCTGAAGTGAACAGAATGTTTGGGTGGAAATTAATGATCAGAGTCAATACCTTTTCTTTGCTACCTCTTGGGACAGCTTTCAGAATGTCATCAACGTAACAGAATAAAAACGGTACTTCAAATGGCAGCTCCACAATTATTCGTTCTAGTGGATAGTTCATCCCTAAATATTTTGCTATACTTGTAGAGGCAATATTACCCATTGCTATGCCCTCCAGTTGTTTGTAGTAGAAGTCATTTAATTTGGAATAACTTGAGTCAAATATATAGTTGATTATGGTTATAAATGGATCTAGAGGAATATCAGTCATAACTTCCAAACTTATCAATGTTGAAAACCACATGGCAACTTTCTACTATTTCTTATTTCAACTTTTATCTATTTTGTATGCGAATTTTTTTTATTTAATCTTTAATAACAGTAGTCAGTGCAACAAACATTTAATTTTGGAAATATATACGAGCTACCGATGCATTGTCATAATGCAAGAGCGAAATATCGATGACCAAGTACTATTTACCCTTAATTACTCCCGAGGTGATTTAATACCCCCAGCTTGAAGTTGCATCATAACATCGTTTTCGTAAACCAACCCACTGTCTCTGATATATATATATATATATATATATATATATATATATATATATATATATATAATATATATATATATATATATATATAGCTCTGAAGATGCGAATAATATATTTGCGAAACGTTAGCAAAGAAGTTTTATTTGTCCAATACCCTGCAATCATTTCGAATCACTGTATTTTGTTCTTATATTTCAGTTCCTGAAATATATCACTGAAGTGCCACCACTGACAGATTATACTTTTTGTATATGGTTACGTAGTCACAACTTAACTCACAGTCATCCCATCCTGTCATATTCCAGTAAGTATATTCGATTTTTCTATCGAATCAATTAATTAACAAAAAAAAAAAATTATTCAAACGAGTTATCAATCTATGACTGAAATATTCATTAAGATTGAAGTTTCTCAAACAGGCTTTTGCGACAAAAAAATAATTGTTCCAAAATTTTGTTTTCTTTTTAAATTTCAGAACATGAAGAGGAACGACTCATCCGAGTGTGGATTGGTCCACACGGAAAAAATATCCACCTGGAAATATTGAATCAACCAGTTTTCGAAGTACCCATCAATATTGAGGAGAATCATTGGAACCACATCTGCCAGTCGTGGTCCTCCCAGCAAGCTGCTTGGCATCTGTATTTCAATGGAAAATTGAAATCGAGTGGCTATATGCCTAAGGTATGATTCAATAGTGCACTTATATAATAAGCCGTATTATATTTCAAGCAATCATGTGGAAAACAAAGAACTACTCTGGAAAAAAAAACACAATGTTGGTTGAACATTTTTTTCACCACTAAATCGAAATCCATACTGAATCGATATCAGGAGTAACTCAGTAGTGGATTTTAAATAAAACTTCATAAAGTCGAAATGTAAATATATTCAACATACAGTTGAACTTTCTAACTTAAAATTTCGGGAGGATTTTCCAAAGAGCAGAATAATTTCTTAATTTTTTTTTAAACCAAAAAAATTACAATTATTACTGGTGGAACAAAAGGCATAACACGGCAAGACCCCAAATATTTTTTCGTCACGTCTCTTCAATTCCGTTTTTTGAAAACATACATAATGCCTATTCATTTCTCATGCTCAAATTTGAGCAGTATCGGGTTAATCCTTTGTTCCGAGCAATTGATCGGGGAAGTATTCGATTGATAGAATCAAGTTGCCACATATTGGATGAAATAGGGTTATTATGTTTCACTAATTTCTAGAAAGCAGAAAAATCATATAAAAAGTCTTTAACATAGAATGGTAGAAGTAATCACTAATAATTATAAATAATAAATGTTGGTGTTATATATATGATAATCGAATTAGGATTAGATTCGAACAAGTGATCCATGGTTTGAATATCTTACACACAAAACAAAATATTATGTTAATTTTCTGAATTAACTTATTCAAAAAAATATATGAAAATTACTACAGGCAGGAAATCGTACATGATGGACCATTATTGATACTGGTTATTGTGCCTGTTATTAGGAATACATTGAAAAATATCTCTATTTTATCTCGTTGTTTTTCTTCGAAGGAAAACAAATAACTGGAAAAAAGTGTCCTGTCATCCTCTTCGAACAATGTCATCATATTATTTATATTGATTTAAGTCTTTCGATGGAGGAACCGATGAAGAAACGAATGAATCCCCTACTTCTTTTGCTTTGCTTTTTAGAGATGTATTATGTTTTCTGTTGAACTGGTATATCTTCAGAAACACCGTATATGTACATAATTTCATACTTTCCGATGCTAAAAGTAATTCATATTAAAAAATATTACATTCTCGATGAATTCGATCGAAAAAACGGACTTTTCGTTGTTTCTGCTATTCAGAAGGTTATAGAGAAACTGGTATTAATTCGTCAGGAGGGTCGCAGCAATTATCATCAAGAACTGCTGACTGTTCCTCAGGAAAATGTGCGAGATCACAAACTTACAAATTTGCTTGCAATGTGTTTGAAGTTGAAATACTGATAAAATAATTATCATGTATGCACAGTTTTTCCTAGAAGATATTGTGTAATATTCGTATAAACGCTGCTCTAAAACCCTCAAATTCAGTGAGACATTCAAACACAGCGTTATTGCCTCTTCTTTTGACGTCAATTGATTTGGCATTTTCCCGAGTTGCCAGTTTCACTTTTTTGCGGAACTTCCTGAAGAAATGTCATTTTGTTTCATCCTATGAATGAAACAGAACTTGTGTCAGCAAGTGTTTCATTGAAATGAAGACTTCGTATTTGATAGATGTTCTCGATTCATTTATTCTTGAACAATATGTATGTATACCGAGTGCTGTCATTATTTTTTCGGTCTGCTCACATTGTAAAGGAATATTATGAATAATTTGAGCTGTTCAAATTGGCAGGAGTTCAGTCAGTGTTTTGAAAAAACCAAAGATTTGAAATAATCGACGTTTCGAAGCTTTTATTGCCTCATCTTCAGGACTCTGAAGTAAAAATAAACATAAAAAAAATCATACATGTTAAAATTGAGTCATCAAAAGGTTTCAGAATAAATATAAAATCGTAGGGCAATGGTATAGCTAAAAACAATGTAATGCAGGTACATAAAACGTTAAGTTAAAGTGAGGGAACATAAACACATCAACGAGATATGAACACAATGATGAATGAAATCCCAATTACAGTTTGATGATACTCACATTTAAAAGTGGTTTTCCTTGTTAACATATGAATATAAATACGACATAATGTATAAAAACATCACAGGTTGATACACACATGAAGTTGAACGAGTGAGTTCACAATACTAAGTGAGGCTTGTCTGTTGTCTGTCTTTTTTTTTGGTGTAATCTTTATTGATAGTTGAAGGAGAAGAAAAACAAAAGGAACAAAAACCGAAAAAAACCTGAACATGAGATTGAAAAAGCGAAATGCTACCAATTTGAAAGCTGATTCATACTTTGTCTTTGATTTTCATCTGGTTTAGATACGAGGTGTTTAGGTTTTTGATGTCAGATCTTCTATTAACGCATTTATCTTCATATTTTGTGATTTCTATCATTTTATCAGGGAGCTTTTTTTCTAAAATTGTTTGATGTCCGATAATGTCGGTTGATTCAAAATCAAACGAGTGTAGAGTTTGCTTGGAGTGTTCTGCAAGACTTGTAGGGTTCTTCATGTTTTATGTATTATGTATATTTTTACAGTCTCTATTGTGCTCCGTAATTCTGTCTTTTAGGTATCTTTTCGTTTGTCCTATGTATATATTATTGCAATCGGCACATGGTATTCTGTAGATTATGATGGATTTCAGTTCTTTCTTGGTGTCTGATTTTAATTTTGTGTAAAAATGTTTTTTTACTGTGTTTTCACTTTTTCAACCGACGAAACCAAAAGAGAGGAGGTTTTCTATTCGACTTGTATATTTTTTCATTTTTTTACTGAGACGTCCGATTCCGTTAATTCTTTTTTCAGTGGATAGGGTGTACTTCGAAGTTGGTCCCATTCGAATTTAAAAGATGAAATCTACCCCTAAGGGTAGCAAAATGAAGGATATTGATCACTCACTCCCTGAATTCTGGTCCGTTAACCGATTCTATCAGGCATTACTTTTTACTGGGTTCTTCGATTTGGATGTTTTTTTTTGTAAGATAGGGTATACCTCATAGTTGATCATATTTGGATTTCGAATGGAATTATCCACCCTTACGGGAAGGAAAATGGGGAATAATTGATGTTCCACTTGTGAACATTGGCACACATATGTAGTTGACATTGACAGACAGTCATTATTTTTGTTCTCCTACATCCGCCACAATTAGTATATTCTATGAAAGGATGGAATGATATACGAAGTAATGAAATAAACTAACCAGAACAACAAAAATAATGTATATTACAACAAATAGTAGAAGTAGATAATCATATTATTTAACTGGTAATAGTTGAAGTGAGGTGGGTAAGTAAGTATTTTGGGAGTAATCAAAAAACAAGTAGGTAGTAATTAGTAGATTCGAGCCACAAGAAATTGAAAAATAAAAACTTTTTAACAAAAAATTAAACCGATGAAATACGGAACTGAAAAGTAAAAAATAAAATTAACCTTCTTAGTCTCAATAACTGAGCTCCTAAACTAATGTAAGTAACTAATTTTGAGTCAGCGTCAAACGAACAGTCAACGAAGATCATTAAATGACTTCAAAAAAATTCAACTTGTGAACATTGGCACACATATGTAGTTGACATTGACAGATCGCTAATGTCATTATTTTTGTTCTGCTACATCCGTCACAATTATTATATTCATGAGACAGGAAGAGTAAAAAAGAAATAAACAAAACAAAATAATTATATTACAACAAATAGTAGAAGTAGATAATCATTGATTTGTTGAAAATATAACAGGATGTTCATAAAATCAGATGTGGAATCATCTGCGACTGAAAAATCTTTCTATCAATATTCAATTGAGAATGTTTCCTTTTTCAACATAGATAATCATATTATTTAACTGGTAATAGTTGAAGTAAGGTGGGTAAGTAAGTATTTTGGAAGTAATCAAAAAACAAGTAAGTAGTAATTAGTAGATTCAAGTCACAAAAAATTGAAAAATAAAAACTTTTTAACAAAAAATTAAACCGACGAAATACGGATCTGAAAAGTAAAAAAATAAAATGAACCTTTTTAGTCTCAATAACTAAGCTCCTAAACTAATGTGAGTAACTAATTTTGAGTCGGCGTCAAACGAACAATCAACGAAGATCATTGAATTACTTCAAAAAAATTATCAGAATGTCACCGCGCAACTCGATACCATCATTTTACGCCTTTTTTGGTTTTCACTTTCCAGAATTTTTGTCAGTTGTGGTGTTAACATTCCTACAGAGAGTAGTTCAAAATATTTTGTATCAGGTTTCAGTTCTTTTTTTGATGGGGGGTTCTTTCGTTTGAATAAAATAATTTTTTGATTAGAGATATTGGGTAACAATTTTTAATAAACATATTTTCTATTTTTTGTGGGTTTTGGTTTATGAATTTTTCATTTGATAGAATTGTGGCTCTGTGTTTGAGGTTGTTTATGGTATTTATTTTTTGAGTCATCGGGTGTGCCGAGTGATAGTTGAGAAATCTGATAACTCCTGCCAATTTCAACAGCTCAAATTGATTCAACGGTCGCCATCCCCTATTAAATTATGAATAATAATTCCTGGCACTCTCGGCTATCGGCGAGTTGCCAGTGTCACTATTTTGAGGAACTTCTGAAGAAATGTTATTTTGTTTCATCTATAATGAAACAGAACTTGTGTCAGCATGTGTTATATTGAAATGAAAACTTGATAGCTTTCTTGATTAGTTAACTGAATATACCAAGTGCTATGTCATTATTTTTTCGGCTTCTCACATTGTAAAAAAATATTATAATAACGCTTGGCAACACTGAGTTATCTTAGGCTTTCGGCGATCCAGTGTTCAAACAGGAACATTTCTTATTTTTTTTTCGAAAAATTCTTTGAAAAAAAATAGAAAAAAAAATCCACCACTTTTCTCATCGTTCCGGACGTTGTGGTATTTTTTCCAGGAATTAATGATCTCGCCTTTGTGAATGCGATAAACGAATTGTACCTATCACATAAGGTATATTCAAATTACTTACTGACGCTTTCCCAGCGTGGACAAATCTCCTTACAGTTTCATGGATGAAAGTCAGAGATTTATGATCGAAAACACTTAGCTCTCGACAGCTTTGCCATAATTCCGAAATATGAGGAGCATACCATCCAAGCCGTCAACATCTTTTCAGCAAGTACCTAGGGAAATCTGGAACAGCTGGAATACCAGCCAATAACATATTACTTCTAATGATATCGTTGACCTGACAAGTCTGGGTAAATGGCCTGCACTTTAGGTAAAAAAACATGAGTTCCTTTTTTGTTCACCACCGATAAACATTTGTGAGATGAACAATTATCCAATCCCACTAGTCTCAGTCCAACAGATGTCCTGTTCCAAGCACTCATCAAGCTCCAAATTTCTTGTCACTAACAGCGAAAGATAATTCGTTCATTCAAATGACATCTATAACTACAGCAATTATTCTAATTGCTGCTCATAAGAGTAACTAGTATTAGAGTTTTATAATTTGGTATGGTTTTATGGCATAGATGAGTCGACTCAAGAACATCAACAAGTCGTTTGATTTCGAGTTTTGGGTAATGTTATGATAGAACGCCTTTGTTCATTTTGTGAGTGAAATACCTAGAAAATTGGGCGGATTTGTTTTATATTCACAAAATTGTAGGAGTTGTGATCGAACGATAATATTTCACAGGTGGGGAAACAACACTTTGAGTCTGTTTGTTGATATTATTTACTCTTGTGGAAATATTTCTTACAAACACGTTATTTGTTCAGTGATCTAGTCTATGTTAATTGGAGATCTAGAAGATAAATACCGCTCCAAACCGACGCTTGGATCTCTATGTGAACGGCCAGCTATTGTCGCATGATATCAATTCAATTTCGTTTGTTTTTTTCACTGACATAATGATTACATGCGTATGTATTTCTAACGTGTCATGACTGTCGGTAGAATGTTAATTGAGCGCATTAGTATGAAATATTTGCGGAAGCTTCCTGTTTCAATTCAGAACGCGTTAAGCGACACGTACGTCGTTAAACCGGACTTTCTAGATTACAGAAAAAACAAAACGATGTGAATATTAAATATTTTCCTGAATTCACTCTACATATTCGTTGGATTGGAATCGCATTGTAACCAGAGTACGTGGGAAAGGATGTGAATGTCAAGAATGTATGTACGAATAAACCAGAACGGTAATACCTTCGCGATGAAAAAATTGAAAATAATTATGTCTCTACAGAAAAGTGAAACAGGAAATATTTCTTGATTGATTAAGAATAATAATGATAATAAAAAAAAATTTCTTCAATTAGTGAGCACAATATTAATTACTACAAGAATTATTTTTTTAAAATTACAGATGGAATTTACAATAGAATGATATCACAGAAGCTTCAGCTCCGAAAAAGCTATCGCTTGTACGTGATTTCATATGATTTCGTTTACATGTGCTTTTAAATATAAAATAAGAAGTAAAGTATAATCTAGAATATTTGGTAACAACAACACACCACGTATGCCTATACACAAATATACACACATATATTCATTTATTCAGGTAAGTATAATTGATAACGAAAGATGTCGTTATGCGATATGGAATAACTCCTTTGAATCAGAAAGAAAAACCCTCTTCATATCTTGGTCTTATTTTCCGGTGGTAGGGAATAAAAATAAGTTGAAAAACTGAAACCCGACTACTGAAAAATCACGTTTTAAAAAGTATGAAACAAGAAAATATTCTGATCTGGAATTGTTATGTACAAACTATTCAATATTTATCATCTATTAAATAAACAACTCACACGTAATATATTTCAATGTATTTAATACATATTCATAGTGATCTTCAGAGGCTAGCCGTGGTCATATGCCACCTCCCCTTACAAAACAATACATTCTAACAGTAGTGAGCGATCATAAGCCTTGGGGCAAAGTGGCATACTTTTTAAAGCGTGATTTTTCAGTAGTCGGGTTTTAGTTATTGAACTTATTTTTATTTCATACTTTTTAGAGGGTGATTTTTCAGTAGTCGGGTTTGACTTACTTTATATTCAAATTTCTTTGGGGTTACAATTTCGTGATGAAGTATTTGCAGAGCTGCTTTTACATTTTTCTTTGTTTGGGTTTTATTGTTTTATATGTACCTAGGTAATATACCGCGTAGTGGTACCCTCAGTTTATGTCATTATTATTGTCACACGTTTTCCTTTTTTTTATAAAATTTTAACAGGTGTACCACAGCCCATAATGAAAAACGTATTTTTTATATATGTATTTTGGGTAGGTTTGGAGAGAAAATATGTTTAGCTCACATCTGAGGCATGATTTTAGAACTTATTCCCAATTATCAGGTGCATGCAAGCAAAGCCGTGAGCAACAGCTGACAATACATATATTTTTGAAATGTGCTAATTAAGCCCTTCCATTTGATACCCACCACGGCATAAAAACAGTTTCTGGTTCATGACTTTATGTCCTCTAGAGGGCGCCATATTCAATTCAATGTCACATCATAGCATATAACCAGCGGACGATCAAGACGCTTCCAACGATACCTCATTTGTCAAATTATGATGAGTAGTTTAGAAGTTATGAGGGAACAAATGAACATACATACATACATACCCGCACATACATACATAACGGTCAAAATCATAACCCTCCTTTTTGCTTTGCCGTAGTCGAGTAAAATATAAATTAGGACAAATGAGTGAATTTGTACCGATATATTTGAGTGCGTTACAGTATTATGGATTCGAAGATATTCGTATAGCGGTTTAATTCAGTTTTTTTTCAGGGGAAAATAATAAAAAATCCAATTTCACCATTGGTACGAAACACTCAAAATATTGATTTGTTTGAAAATATGACAGGATGTTATAAATAGATGTGGAATCTTCTGCGACTGAAAGATAAACTTTAGTCACTATCTTCCATCGTTCAAGATCACCTCAATTCACAGAAAAATATTTCTATTCCATATCAAATTGAGAATGTTTCCCTTCTCAACTCAAAATATTATCTCTCTCAGTTCAATATAATGCTGTACATCATGTGTTAAATTCTTAAAAGTTGACGTTTCGAAACTTCATTATTACATCTTATACATTGCCCTATAAAAAGGAAAACAGTTGAAACAAAACACTGATATTCACGTTGGGGGAATTCCTTCACATCGATACAAGATAGTGGATAATTGTGCTAGATTATCGGTTTGCGATACAAATCAGTTATGATTTTGTTACTCGTTTTTATCGTCAGAATCAAATGATAACATTTTTACTGATCACAAACAGAAAAAATAAATACTCTCAACCATCTCTAACACCAAGTCACATGCTACGCTCTTGAAAAGTACAAAAACTGGGATTCCAAACTAATAGGAACAATGTTACTAAAAACTACTATATCAAATTCGGAAAAGTATTCAATAAAAATACACCCTTAGAAAAATTAACACCACCACTATGCAAAATCCTGGACGATGAAAAATAAAAAAACTGAGAAATGCAACAAAAGGTCCAAATATCATGTTTTAAAAATACCATTTGTCAATCGTGACAAGGTATTCAAGGGCAAACAAGGAGGTACCTCAAAAACAAAATGACGGAAAACAGAATATAGGTATTGCAAGAATATAAGATCTGGGAAAAAAATTAAAGTCTTAAATAATCCCTCGATATTATATCAATTTCAAATCATACGGCAATTTTATATGAAGGCGGAATGATTGAAATAACATAATATGAAGAAAAATATGTGAATACAATATCTGTCATGGAGAACTCAGTATCACAAATCGTATTTGAATATATCATGAAAAATTAAACATAAATTGTGTATCATACTCTGTAGCAGATAATTTTCTGTTATTTTTCATTGCTATATCAAAAAACTGTCCGTGTATTCAACAAGGATATCGATTACCAAAATCTATGTATTAATGTCTTTCATAACCCCTATATATGTTTATGTACCATGTCGACTTTCTTTCCCCTAATATTGAATGTCATTCCAGGCAATCTTTAAATTTTTTATGAAAACTGTATTCAATGATGAGTCCCGAAGATGTAATAATAAAGTTTTGAAACATCAGCTCTTTGAATCACCAATCAAGTGCGTTTGGTTTTATTCTCTCTTCATATCACGAAAAAAAATATTCAGAATTTGTTACTATCAGTTCCTGAAAATAAAAGTGATTCGTCCATTGCTACCGAGAAAAATATTCTTGACGAAGACCTTGGTGTTTGTCAGACTTTCACGGAAATTATTAGTATCAACCTACACTTGTTTCGTGGACTAATAGGTAGCTGATACATGAATAAATCATTTTCACAACTTCCGTAGCTAATTATCACTTCTAGTAGAACGACTTATAATTCGTGATACACTTTTTCGAAAGTAATGATTAGATAAAGTAAAGGGTACTACAAAATATTCATGCAAGAATTCAAAGCAGTTCATTAATTTACCATAATGAGTATTTGGAACGAAACAAATCGTAACAGTGCTGTATTTAAATTCACAGGCAGAGTATTTTTACAAGCTTCTATTTATCTAGCTTCGTTTGTATGTCATTCTGTCATTCACTTGCCGACATTCGATTGTGCTGAAATTTGGCAGGTGTTCATAATTGCGCTGACAATGCATTACGGAATTTTTGTTAGAGAAAAAAGCAAAATGGCGGCTCCAAGATGGCGGACGAGTTTTGTGATTATGGTACGATTCGATTCAAAATTGTTTCATGGGGGTTTTTGAGGTCGAAGATCATGAATTGAATGTATAAATTCAAGATGGCGGCTTCAAAATGGCGGAGGAGTTTTGTGATTATGGTCCGATTCTATTCAAAATTTGTATTTGGTGGTTTTTGGTGTCGGAGATTATGATTTTTCCGATGATTCATGAAATTGAAATGGCGGCTCATGGAATTTTTGTTAGGGAAAAAAACAAAATGGCGCTCTAAGATGGCGGACGAGATTTAGGTTAATGATCCGATTCGATTCAAAATTGGTATGTGGGGGTTTTCGGGGTAGGAGATTATGAATTTGGTCGAAGATTATTGATTTTTGGTTGAAATTCATAAATTGAAGATAACAACTCCAAGATGGCTGATGAGTTAATCTTTAGATGGTCTCCTCATTGAAGGACTAGATAGCTTAGAACTTACAGAAAAAAAAGCCCCATAATAACGATTTTAGTGCATTTGAATAAAAGCTTTAAAAAGGTTTTTCATTAATTATTTTTTCATTTATACTCTCAATATACAGGGTATATCAACTGTCGCGGATTCAGGATTTCGTTCAGGTCTGGCATTTTTGTGTGATCTTTCAGAAAATGTGTTCTAGAAAATATAGGAACCAATAATGCGGTTGGTGTCGATACATACTATACGGTATGATAATTTGCACTGTCTTTGGAAATATGAAATGAAAACGCATGGGTGTAGACATTAAAAATAAAATGGAAGTAATGTCCCAACAAACATTATAGGTAAAATTTACGTCATTTCGACCTTCGAATAGGTCAGCGCCCTAATTGGCGAAGGTAATTATTACGTTATAATTACCTTAAATTTACCATTATGGGGAAAAAAATGGTAGTAATTCAGAAGTCGAAATTTGGGAAATTAAGACATTTTTCCTTATAAGTTGAAGGCATAAATAGGTAAAATTGCCTCCAGACTAGTCGACTGATGGTAAAAATGTAGTCATTTTCACCTATTTCAGGTTATAAACACTGTAATGAAACAAACAACAAACCATGGCAGGTTAGAAGAAGATGATAAAAGTTTACTGTATATTGTGTATCTTAACCTACATGCTTATTCGTGAAAGTTGAAGTTGACATGAACATGGCGTATGAAGAAAAAACTGTCAATAAACGTATAGCAGATAATGCAATAAGTGATGGTTTCGCATTCACACCTAGTTGTGATTTTATTTGCGATACAAACTTTTCTGTGATAATGTTGATTTTTACTCGTCTAAAACAAGTGGGCCCATCAAATTATTAAATTTGTATGAAAAAAAAACATCAATTCATGTCTACTTTCACAACTTTTTCCATCAAACACTTCAAAAACTGATTTTATAGATGAAGTATGCGTATACATATCATATTCGCCTTTTTTTTGACTACCAATCATTAAAATGTGGTCGATTCGAGAAAATTATGTATTATTTTTACAATGGCGGAAAGGGTTCAAACCGAAAAATATGGCGTAGGTTCCATATGGGACCTATATGTCGAAATTCCTTAAAATTTTGACTGTGAGAACACATAGACTTTGTTCAAAGTCGAAAGTAACCTTTATTCCTGACTTTGAAGTCCATTTTCCTTATCTTGGGATTTCAGACCCTTTCACATTGTGGTCACGTGATGAAATACAATATATGTTATTGGATGTTTTTTCATGAATGTCTATACGTTTCGTTCTCTGGATGGATTGCGAATCGTGGATAATAAATTTATATTTTACTCATTCTATGTTCTGTGCAGAAACACTCAAATGTCAATACGGGGTGAAAAAACCTATAGTTACTCAGAGATATGGATATAGACTACAAAACCCTGTAATGAGTGTTTATTCTGAAATTAAATATCAAATCCATCAGTAATGTTGATAATAGTACGCGATATTTATATTTCAGTGCACATCTTCCCAGAATAGAAACCATGATTAATGTTATGGTCTAATGAGGAAATCTCTTTCCGAAAAGAAATAGCCAATCATAACATTTTAAATATAAAATGGTGTGTTGTGATTGGCTGAATAATTTTGATTTGACATTTCTCCGTTCCGCATGCGGTGCCCGGAAATAAACAATTTATCAGCCAACTGTAAATACCATTAAAAAATCGACCAATTAGGATTTGCTTGATTTTGACTTTTCCGGAAGCCACAATGATTGGTTTCGAAATTTTCGAAGCCATGGAAACATTTCGAAACATCAATCTCTTATTTTTGTAAAAATAAATTTTCTATTTGATTTGATTTTTTTGCGTTTTCAATACCATTTTTTCATCCATTTACTTTAAAAGGATGAACTTCATTGAATTCCATTTTGTCGCTGCATCATTGAAAACGTCGCGGCTGTAGTTTACCGCTGGCGACAGACGAAGCTTTCTGAACGCAGCCCATTCATTGTTCAGTATCTCTTACCGACATGACCTGAGACCTAACCAAAGTTTAAGGTTAACGCTTCCATGTTTTTATTTCATTACTGGATGAGTGTTTTAAAATAGTTGCCGTCATAAAAAGACGTGGAGCAACACCCATAGTTGAATATTCCTATGTACCACATAAGTGGGAACAAAAAGGAGAGTGTTCTACCATCTTTTGGTAAATCAGACTTTCCATGCATTATTAATATTTTTAGTAGGTCACCAACTGCTTGTATGGAGACTTTATGCGACAAGGCCCAATGTCTGAGCTCCTCTAACAATGAGAGGTTATCTTCCAAGCTTTGTGCCTCATTCCCATTGAACTCATCGTCTTCTGATCCATATTTTTTCCCCGGTATCATCATCAGTAAAAGCAATTTCACACTCTACATTAATTTCTGCAGTTGATGATGACTGAGTGGAAAATGATGGCTCTGATCTCTGGACATCGGAAAGTATAGGATGGTTTCGGATTATATTTTCATTTGTTCTCATTCTGGCAGCTAATCGATAATAGTTGGTGGTATACCTCTATGGTTTACTAACTAGATTAGAATTTTTGTTTGGCATTTTATAGATTTCTAAAATTTAGGGCACAATAAAAAAATTAAAGGAAGTAAATTCTATCATGTCATCCT
Source organism: Gonioctena quinquepunctata (assembly GCA_018342105.1). Taxonomy (NCBI): domain Eukaryota; kingdom Metazoa; phylum Arthropoda; class Insecta; order Coleoptera; family Chrysomelidae; genus Gonioctena; species Gonioctena quinquepunctata. Next base: position 1,428,798 of record JAFIRS010000033.1, on the reverse strand, counting down.
CATCTGAATCGACTTGGTCTTTAATATCTGATGATAGACTAAGTTACTTTGAGGATTTTATTTTAGGTAACTTTGACTTCGTTGTAGACATTTAGTCTGATTAGACAAATATTGTGGTAATATCGCCCTCATTGTAGAGCAGTAGGTATAAACTAGGTCAAGAAATGTCCAGGCAACTCCTTTAACTTAATTGGTGCCAAAATAGGTAATGAAGAGTATATCGTAGACCTGTTTACTGACTTGTCAATTCCCTGACTATATGAACACACATGAGGTAATAATTAGGTAAATATTCACCAGAAGGTTTTTCCTGAGAGTTCCAAGTATTTTGAACACATTTTGCTAGTTACCTTTAGGTAAGATTTAACCTAGTAAATAACTCTATTAACCCATGAGGCTGTGAAGGTATATTTGGAGTCCATAACAAGTAATTTCATACTACGCACTACGCCCATTAAGTTTTTGGTTTTTGAAGGAGATTTGGTGGTCTCAATTATGGTTTTTATAACTCCAATTATAACTTTGGAGTTAGTTAGTACTTGAAGGTAAAATATTTGGTCAGAAATGGGTGAATTCGGACTTCTTGAAGCCGTTTTACCCCACTGCTTGGTATAATTTTCCTATAATGTTAGTTGGGGTAGGTAGCTAGATATATTAATATAATTAATAGTTATACTTAACTTAAATATCAAACTCCAATGTCCTCTTACGGCCATTCTTTGCAAAGTATTCGCATGCAATGATAACACTCGACAGAATCACAAAAGAATTGTGCGTCTTGGTTAACTGTTGGCGCGCAACGAATTCTGTATTCTCAAGTGCGTGGGAGGAAACAAAACGCATAGAACACAAAACACATAATTTGTGGTGGCGCGGACTCTACGCACATACGCTTTTTGCACCCATTGCCCCTCTCCCCTGTACCCGCGCCTGTATATCAACGATACGTGGGTGGACGATAGCAGCTTCCCTATTTGAGATAGGAAAAAATGTCTCGATTCAAAGTTGTAGAAAGGTATGCTCCAAAAGTAACCACCAATATACAGGGTTTCCGATAAATGTGTGACTTAAATGAAACATCCTATATATTTTCACTCTATTGAATTCCTTTGGAAAAATGTTTCTCAAACATATAGGGTGGTTCGAAACTTATGGTGAGATTTATGTCACAAAATGGGATATCTCAAAATCAATTCCAGAATATTCCACACTATGAGCTTGCAGAAAATGTAGGGTTGATTTCCATCAGAAATGTATCCAAGGAATGTATGAAAAAGTCATTATAACAGCATTAACGATTTTTTTATTCAATGCTGGACAATAGAGGTACAAAATAAACGGAAACAATTTAAAAAAACCGGAATTCATAGCAGATGCTCAAACAATCTTCCATTTCGAGCTATGCACATATCAAGTCCAAGATAAAGGGTGTTGAACGCTCTCGAGGAGAATCCAAAAACAAGTACAAGAATTATTGCTGAAGCTCTCAATTCTACCTAGTCCACAGTTTGGAGAATTATCCACAATCAACAATTTTATCCATACCATACCCAAAGTGTACAATCTTTTGCCACGAGACTTTCCCCATCGCATTAAGATATGTACTCTTCACGGACGAGGCAAACTTCTCCCGAAATGCTATTACAAACTTCCATAACAACCATGTTTGGGCTCTGGAAAATCCGCACGCAGTTAGTGAAAGACATTATCAGTATAAATTTTCTGTAAATGTATGGGCGGCAATAATTGACAATTACTTGATAGGTCCTTTCTTTCTTCCGTTCCGACTGAATGGCGCAACTTACAGAGACTTTTTGGAAAATGAATTGCCGGGCCTACTTCAGAATGTACCATTAGAAATTCGTATCCGCATGTGGCTTATGCATGATGGGGATCCGGCCCATTTTAGCGTTGTAGCCAGGAAATTCTTTAATACTGTCTATCCAAATCGATGGATCGGTAGGGATGAACCTAACCAGGCGTGGGCACCAAGGTCCTCAGATCTAAACCCTGGATTTTTATTTTTGGGGATATTTGAAGTCACTAGTTTATAAAACTCCAGTAGCGAACGAGAAAGATCCGAGAAAGCGAATAGTGGACGCCTGTGAAACAATAAGAAACACACCAATAATTTTTGAGAGAGTCGAGATTTAATTTCAGTTCATTTGATTACCTCGCCCAGCAATCATGATTGGACTATTTTGGTATGGCCTTATTTACAAGATGTTCCATTTGAAATAAACTGAGAAAAAAGTGATCCCGAGTTTTGGTTGCCGCTGTGTGAAAAAAGCGTCACCCAGTAAAATTTTGAATAGGAAATGAAAATACACCATTTTGAGGATATTTGGTGGAACAATTTTCTTAGTCCTAATGATTGATATTTGAGATAATTGGTGTTGAATAAACCTATTTTGTGGCAAAAATCCCACTATAACTCCCGAAACACTTCAACCGAGTGAAAATAATAACGCGTTTCATTAAATTAAAAACGTAACTTTGATGAGTCACACATTTATCGGACCCTGTATGTTGGTCGTTATTTTTGGAACATAGCTTTTATTGCTCTCTATAATTTTTAGATGAGACTTTTTTTTTAACTCAAAAAGGGAAGCAGCTGTTATGAGCTGCATATAGAGCCTGGATAGGAATAATGAACTAATAGAATATATTCATTCAGAAAGATCACAATTAATCTACGAAAAAATCCAGTATTAATATATTAATCCATATTACGTGAAAGTTATTTTACTCAAACAAGTATTGAACTCCATAACCGAAAAAATATAAAAATAACACCATATATCTGTGCGGGGGACGAAAATATAATTATATACTGCACGTGGGCAGCCATGAATTTCAAAACAGGGCTTCCTAAACATAAATGTACAAAGAAAATCGTACCTAATTATGAACTCCAGTGAACTATGAGTTCATAAGAAAAAAGATTACCTATTTATAATCGACCCTAAAAAAAAGCGACAAAGATGCATCATCGCAGGAGAGACAGTGTAATTATATTTAAAAATAAAACAAAGCCAACTTGGGATGTTTATAGAATTTAAAATGTACCAGTTATTAGACCTCACACTGATGAGTTTATTTACCAGTTTATAAGAAGCCAATCAACTTCAACATCGTAGCTACAAAGAAAACGAGTCGAACTACATACACTGATATGTAGTTAGGAGCATTCATACAAAATTCATCATTGCTTTAGAAGTAAATAAATAATTAAATACTTGACGGGATTTTTTTAGGATTAAACTAAAAATCAATTAAATAAAAATGTTTGCAAGATAAAATACCGGAAATGATTTTAGTGAAGTGATCTTCGTACAGGGTGAGACTACATATTTTTTCTCTTTGATTGTATTGTGTACCAGGCTTTATATAATGAACATTTTTTCACATTCATACTCTACATTCCCTAAAGTTTAATTCAACTACTCTGTTAAATATTTCTTCATTTCATTAGATTATGGATAGTTAGATTGTTCTAAAAATTTATTATACTATTATAAATACTATCCAAAGATTATAACTGGAAACTTTTGCCATCATGTTTTCAAGTCCAGCAAAATATTAAAGTTGTTGTTCAAAGGAGAAATACAATTACAATATAATTGTTTTAACCCAGATAATTGAACTTGGTGTTTTAGATTTGTGTACATTGATAATACAAAATTTTGAAATATTGATAAAGCCAAAAATAATTATTAAAATATATTGCTACGTTTGATTGAAAATATTTGGTTCATGCCTTAAAATTATAGAACATTGCAACTGATATGATACTAATTTCTGCTATGGTTTTATCGCTATTTTTATACTCATATTTTCTGGTGAGTTTATATGAAATGGTTTTATAAGAAATCATTGATTTATGGAATTGTGTGATGGTTTTATGATTGATGTTAATTATATGTTTTAAATTTACAACTATATTTTTTTTTTTTATAGCTTGAGATATGACCGAGTACATAGGTTGAAACGAACCTCAATCATATGCTGATTGAATTACTTGAATAGGCCGTTCTCCGAGTACATAGGCGTTGTAAATTTTTTTTAATTGCACAACCCTCAGTATAGAACCTCTAAAGACCTTTTGAGACACGCTCTTGTACTGCCAATTGTGTGAAAAAGATTTAGTACTGAGTAGAGTGAATCCAAATAATACAAGTATAGTTATAGGTACATCATTTGGCGGTATTTGTAAAATCCTTCTATTGGGTTTTCTAAAGTGTTTCTTTGGTAAAAGTGAATGTGAGGTTTGACAAACACTTGGTTTTACAGGCGTGGTTTGAATTCATAACACTCTGTATATAGCCAGGGTTAATAAACAATTGACTAGGCAGGTGTGTGGTTTTTAAATAAATAACACCCTGTACAGGTTATAACACTCGCATCGTTGATACACCCTGTTCAACTATAAAATATAGAATAAAGAATAATAACCAAAGAATCAAAAAGTGCATCAAAACTGAGAATATGCGAAGTATCCAAGACATTGACGACACTTGAAAATCATCGATTCATTCATATCCAAAATCCTTCAGTTTTCGAATAACATTTCAAATGCAAAACTTACTTTTTGGAAATATATAAATTGAGTTTTATTTCTCACACTTATTTCTCTTTGCACTTCGAACTAGCAATCTGACAACCGGAGTAATATGTTTCCCTAAGGAATCCAAACCGAAAAATATCAAATCTAACGAAGCGATGAACTCAGTGAGATTATTCCATTGTACATCTGCAAATGTATTTTAATTGCCGACGTTTTCTTACTATGAAAGCGTATAATTTCCCTTTGTTTTTTTTAGTTACGGGGATCTGTCATCAAGGGTGAAGGAGACATCGTAGTGGGCCAGGAGTACACCGATTTCGACAAGGGGTTGAACGATGGAATAGAGGGAGACATCTTTGGCTTCAATTTCGTACTAGCATCTTCCTCCGTCCCTCTCAAACACACCACCAACTTCATCTCGAGGAAGCAGTATGATTTACCAAGAAGGTACCACCCTTATCGGGAGAAGCCACATACAGTTCCACTACCACTCTATCCACCAATATCGCCACCACCCCCAGATCCCGTACTCAGTACGAACAGCATTCAACGGGGCGCTTCAAGTGCCAGTCAGGGTTTAGCTTTCAACCAGGGTTCCGACACTAATCAGATCTCCAGTTCTATTAAAGTATCACCGGACACAATAGATGACGTACCAGACGTTCTGAGTTACTTCAAAGTGCATGGCAATCGAGATCCCAAAGGCCTCCTGGATATGTTCCAGAATGCTTTCAGCTTTTTTGAAGCAGAACCAAGTACTAAAATCAAAGTGGTGCAAGTGTACAAGCCAAAGCGACAAACCTCTTACAACCCCCTGCAAAGGTCGGGGCCTTCAAGGGTCTTGAACGATATACACGAGGTTCGTCAACCTCTGGGACTGCTTCTAGTGGAGTTGAGTTTCAACTGTGGTTACAGAAAAGGGGCGCCGCTTGATGGTAAGGGTGTTCTGATCAATTGGACTAAGTCGCCCGTCAGGGTTTTTGGTGGGGCTATTTTGAAAAGTGTGCCGCCGTTTTGTACCTGATAACGGACTGGAACAAATCGTTAGTTCAGTGATATGATTCCTTTTTTTTGGGGGTCAAACTAACAGATAAGTGTTTTTTCATCTATTTCTCATGACCACTTGTCAACTTTGTGGCAGTAAATTGTGTTTTTTCCTGGGGCAGCTATCGAAATACTCATCGAACATTTCTTGACTTATATCTTTCTGTATCTTATTGTCAAAAAAGTTTCTGGAGGATCAATTCCGTTCCTTTCGATGTGAAGAGAAATAACTGAATTGTTAATAATGATATGAGGTGATAATAGAATAAAGTACAAGTGATTATTTTATAGTTTTTGTTGATGTTATTATAACTATATTCCTCAGCTGAAATTGATGTTATTAAAAATATGAATTGTTGAGAAGTTATTTGCCCTCCTTTCAAAAACTAAGAGTCATTCGATTGAAAAAGTTATTCATGACACATGTGTTTTAAATGCCAATATCTGACATTTTGAGTTGATTTTCAATAAGCCTCAACTCATAATGGTGACAGAAACTAATCAACCGAAATTCTGCAGACTTGCATGGTATTTTGAATCATAGCCAAAGCTCTTAAATACGAAACATAATTATTATCACTCCTCAGTTTTTTCGCAGTGGAACAAAATATTTGAAAAATATAATATATTCACGAAACTTTTTATTAACAAAGTGCTACAAAACAGGTTCTACCAATTCTGCATACTCTGAATCATAGCTTATTTGGTATATTCACCAAATGATTATCACCCCTCCCTCTCCCCTTGTTTTTTAGTGAGCATGGAAAAATGGAGAAATCTGATATAATTCACAAAACTTTCGATAAACAAGTAGGTACTATAAAACAACTTCCAACGGTTCTGTAGGTTTTACGTACGTTTCATCATTGAGATATGTCTGTACTACAAAATGTTAAACAAAATTAGTATCATCCTCTCAGTTTTTTTCGTAGGGGATAAAAATATCTGGATTACAATCTACCTGTTCCATCTAATAGAAATTCCAAACAAGATATTATATTGTGTATTGAACCTACCAGCGATACCACTTTTGGAGGCTTTTCATTTCATCTACAAGGTAGCGTAGGTAAAAAAAAAGGAGAAAATGTAGAGCGCCTTTTTGGAATGTTATTGTTTATCGCTGGAGATTTCACGTTGCTTTTTTATGTTGTTTTGTTTCGATCATATCGTTGAGGTAATTCAATGATCGTCGTTGATTGTTTGTTTGGCGCCGACTCAAAATTAGTTACTTACTTTTTAATTAGTTATTAAGACTAAAAAGGTTGATTTTATTATTTGCTTTTCAGTTTCTTTTTCATCAATTTAATTTTTTGTTACGGAGTTTTAATATTTTGAGGCTAAACTCTACTAATTACTACCTACTTAATTTGGATTACTTTCAAAATACTTACTTACCCACCTTACTTCAACTATTAGACTTTCATTAAAATTGAAAAGAACTGCTCATGTAAATCATACTTCAACTGTTCTGTATATATATATATATATATATATATATATATAGATATATATATGTGTGTGTGTGTGTGTGAAGGTTAGACGTCTGTTAGGGAAAAATCCGGGGTAATATTCGGGTATGCAGTCAATAGGGCTGAAGTAAAGTGAACACATTTCTGACAGTCTAGTGGTTAGGTTTTACAAAAAAGTTTCTTTCTCATATAAAATGATTAATTGTACAAAGAAAACTCATGTTTTCCCTTTTTTTCAACTATGTATTGTTAATTATGCTGTAATTGAATGTTGTCTACATTAGTGTTACATGTCTGTGAAAAGCAATTTAACCTCAAATGTCGGAAGTAAAAAAATAATTGTTCATTATTAATTGTACTGAAATCCAACAATTATAGAGTTCCTGAAGAAGAGCCAATAAAGACTCGAAAGCTTGAATAGAAACAAGAGTGCACTTCACTTCAGCCCTATTGACTGCATACTAGCTCATATGAAAAGACTTATTTGCTGGCAATCATCTACCACCCGAACTGAAATATATACAATAGTACAACCTATTAAAAAAAAAAATTTAGAGAATTCCTTGCATTGCATAGTTTCTACTCCACCACTGAGTACCTTAGTTAGTTTTTTGACATGTTCTATTTCATGTAAATGAACAAAAAGGATGAATAAATATTCTATTATATTCTATCAACTGTTATATGCTTCGTCCGCATTGAACTTTCTATTTTTTGTGACGACTATTACAAATTCACTCACCCCTTTAGGGACCGAGTTTCTAAAAATACTGAAAGACGTATTTTTTTATTCGTAACAAATACCTCGAATACAAATTTTTATTACCTTAACTTGGAAACTAACGTAACCCCCATACAAACTTTCACCCTCCATTTCACCCCTTAAGGTTGAATTTCTAAAAACAATGAAATACATACTTCTTTATTTGTAACAAAGCTTCAAATATCAATTTTTATGTCCCACTTGAAAACTAACGGAATTCCTATAGAAACTTCAATTCCAATTTAACCCCCATTTCACTCCTTTAGGGGTTGCATTTCCAAAAATACCGAAACAAGTATTTTTTATTCACGAAACAAAAATTTTTATTTGTAACAAAGGCCCTTAAATTCCAATTTTCATGATCCTAACTTTGAAACTAACTATACAGACTTTCATCCCCCATTTTACCCCTTTAGGATTGAATTTTCAGGAACCCTGAAACACATTTATCTTTATTCGTGAAGAAGAACCCAAATACTAATTTCCATTATATTTCGAAACCAACTGTACTTCTACTTTCACGCCCCTTCTCACCCACCTTTTCACCCCTTTAGGAAAAGAATATCAATAAAATATGCTCTCAAAATTTTAGCTCTTAGGTCCACCGTTTTGATCTGGGCGTTGATTGTATATCAGTCAATTAGTGAGTCAGTTAGTCAGGACATATGTCAGTATATATGTACTTATTACCCCAAATACGAGGTAGCTGCTGTGAACCGTTGGGGAGATCCCTCGACTGTCTTCCGTCACCATCATCAGAATAATTCCGGGCCTCCATTATGTTGTAGTGTCATATGAACTACATATGTGTGCCAAGTTTCAACAGAATCGGATCACGCAGTTTGAAATCAATAAATCATCCCCTATTTCTCTTAGGGGTGTAATTTCCAAATTTAAATGGGACCAACTTCCAAGCATACCCTATTGATGAAAATCGGATAATCCAGTACAAAGTTAGCGTGGTAGAATCGGTTGAGAAGTAAAAATTAGGGGTGAACCACAATAATCCCCATTTTTCTTCCCTTAGGAGTGGAATTTTTTTCCAAATACCAATGGGACCAACTTCGAAGTATGCCTTATCCATTAAAAAAATAATCATCAAAATCGGACCACTGTGTAAAAAGTTATGGGTGGTCATACATAAAAAAAATAAATGCTTCGACTGGAGAACCACCTCCATTTTTTCGTCAGTTAAAAATAAGAGATCATACAATTTTACAATAAGAGAGCATACAATTTTACCTGTCCCGTTCTGCTACTCTCAAAATTAACGAAGATAGGGTGGCTTGAGTTGAGGGGGCAAAATAACCATTTCAAATCATAACAAGGAAGAAAAAATTATGAATTTTAAACTTTGTTTTTTAATCTACTATGAAAAATATAAACATTTTTCTAGAGAAATAGTTTTTTATTTATTGAGAAATCTTAAAATTGGTATATCTAGAGAAAACTTCAGATTTTATAATCTCGATTTAAATCAACGTTTGAAATTTAATCACCCTAATTGGAAAATTCGTTATACTTCCACCACGAAATATTCGGGACGCGGTATAGTATTTCTAATCCCAATTGGACCGACATAAAAAGTTTCGAGAAGGAATTCTCTTTTCAGTTGCCGCCTTAACATAGGCGTCGGTATATTATTTTTCAGTGGTATTTTTTCAGTTACTTATTCTTACAATCACACAATTGATCACTCCATGTAAAAGTAGACACATGTTATCTCAACTGAATTTTATTATTTGGTCTCCAGAAAGCCATATTGATAAAATTATTTTCAATGGATGATTCCTAACCTCACCAACACACGGCACTGATTAGGAATATTGTGAACTGGGGAAATCATGCGGCTTCAGATAACAGGTTCCAATCCAGCTAGCCGAGCATTTATTCCCAAATATATTTGAGAGCGCCTTTACTAATAATCTGGGCAACTAGGGCCACACCACATAACTTTTGTACCAAGAACGCTTCGAAAGCAAAAACACTGGTAGTATATGAATTTTCCCATTTGCCAGGCAGTGCATATGAACACTCCTCGTAGAGCTCTTATTTTCATTGTCGTTCCAATTGGGATTACAATAACTATAACTCATAGTCAGGAAAAGAATTCCTGCTTCCTCGAAAAGTAATTCTGCTAATAGATGAAAGGTTCCCCTACCAAAAAAATATGGCGTCATTGAACGAATCCCCACACGCAACGCGCTAAAGTAAAGTGTTGATCGATAGCCAACGACCGCAGAATCTAAAAATAATTTGGAAAAACGTGTCTTTTGAGCCTTTGCCTGAAATTACTCCCATTCAGAGGATATCGACCAAACTCCGAGGAAACGATGACGTGAATGGCATCCAATTTCAGAATAACAGAATAACGCGGCATGACGTACGACTCCTGTAAACCAAACATCTAACACCAAATTGATTGGGTGTTGGTGAGGCGGGTGTTGGTTCGTTAATTTCTCGAAGCGAACAGGGCTGCTCTCAGCTCCAGAGACCCGGTATCAACGCTTGATTGAAATTGATTTTCGATAGTAAAGCAAAGACAGCGTGATTTTATGACAGAGGAAAAATATTCCAGTCGACTTCACATCGATGAGATATTCAATAACAATTGATCAACTCCGAATACACGATGGCGCGGCCAGTCGCAAAGGTAGATTTCAGAATTTGTTTTTTTGATTCTGAAATTGCCAACCTATTAATCAAGCCAACAGATCATTCTAGAAACATTTTATATATTTTCATTGGAAAACAAAAACTAACATTTCAATTTTTATAGAAACAAAAATAACTTTGACAAGTAGGAAATTGGTGCTCATTAGTGTTCAACCTAATGAATTCGTATACCTAGTGTGCTTTAGGTCATTACATTTTTCAACAAATCGCCTTAAAATCAGATGAAGGAAAGTGATTTTTTAGGAAAGATTCGGAGTAAACCTATATGGGCAGGTGGAATCAGAAGTAAAATAGATGCAATAAAAGAAATAAATCTTATTATTCTTGATAGCCAGCCATAATTTCATTAAAAATAAAAAATGTCTTATGCCTCATGACAGCTGACTACAAAAACCTATACAATAGGTATGTTGGTCGCATATCCATCAAAAAACAATTATTTCCCTGGCTATCGATTCGACGGACAATGAATTACATCCGATGGATAAACGTGCTGCAAGGTGGAAAAGGGAAGCATTCTCACTTGAATATTGAATAGAAATATTTTTCTGTGAATTGAAAAATCCACGATAAAAATGAAGTTATTTTATGAACATCCTGTTCATATTTTCAAACAAATCAATCCTACAAGGTACCGTCTAATGGGGTAAAGTGAATCACTATGGGTAAAGTGAACCACTCGGTCATTTTCGTTAAAAGTAGCGAATACCTCCACGGAGAACTTGACAAACATACGTTTTCGCGTCGCAACTTGTTGGCAGTGTACTCTAACGCTGTGAGTGTGTGCAATTCGAATGACGTAAGTACTACAAAATATTTGTAAACACAGGTTATTTAGTGATTTTTTCATTTCTTGGAAACTTAGTTGTACAGCTTCTGTTTATGAATTTTTTTAAACATCTATTCTACAAATGTGTAGTTCATTGATTTATAAATATAATATCAATATTGAAATTTCTTCCTCTATTTTTCTACCCATAGGGGTGGATCATTTCATTTCAAATTGGAATATGATCAACTATGAGGTATACCCTATCTGATAAAAAAATAATCATTCAAATCGAAGATCCCAGTACAAAGTTATGCCTGATAGAATCATCAACGGACCAGAATTCAGAGGGTGAGTGATCAATATCCTCCATTTGGCTACCCTTAGGGCTGGATTTCATTTCTGAAATTCAAATGGGACGAACTTCGAAGTACACCCTATCCACTGAGAAAATAATTATCGGAATCGGACGTCTCAGTAAAAAGTTATGCGAGATCATACATAAAAAAAATCATAAAACAATAAATAAATATACGCGACGACTAGAGAACCTCCTCCTTTTTGGTTTCGTCGGTTGAAAAATACATTTTACGGTGTAAAATGAATCGATTTGGAATGTTAATAATTAATCTTATAAATAATATTAGTGTTTTTGTATTCAGAACGCCAAGAACATATAAAAAAATGGGAATTGGGGGAAAATGCAACTACGAACAAGAATATGTTCAAAGAGCAGTGGCGGCGGTGCGGCGGGGGCATATGTCTATGCGAACCGCATCCGAAAATCATGGCATTTCTTATTGCACAATCCAAATTAGATACCATGGGACATATTCCCTAAAATATGGGCGACAGCCTGTACTTTCCGAGGGCGAATACTTTCAACTAAAAGAATGTCTGCAATTATGTGTTGAGTGGGGATTTCCGTTGAAAAGCACCGACATTAGATCCATTGTACAAGCATAACTAAACGAATTAGGAAGAAATGAAAAGAGATTTGAGAACAATTTGCCGGGTATAGACTCGTTCAAATCATTTTTGGGCAGAAACCGGGAACTTACCATCAAGTTAGCCGAGAATAGGTACCAAACGTGCAAGGGCTGCGTTGACATATGAAGTGATCGAAGAATATTTCCAAAACTTTAAGGTCTACTTGACCGATGTCCTCGCTCAGAATAATGTAAACTATGTCGAAACCAATTTCGTTGATGATCCGGGGGCAGCAAAAGTAGTAACTATTCCAGGATTGGTTTAAAACAATAGTTTTACCGTATTTTAAGAAACTTGAAGGTCCTAAGGTTTTGATTGGCGATAATCTTAAAAGCTACATAACAGTAAATGTCATTCAAGAATCTAACAACAATAATATTAAATTTGTGCTGTTGCCTCCAAACTCTACGTATTTACTACAACCATTGGATGTAGCCTATTTCAGAATTTAAAAGCTCCATGGAGAAAAATCTTGGAAGCATATAAACTTCAGCACAGAGGCGTAGTGCCAAAAACGAATTTTTCAAGCTTCTAAAACAAGCTATAGAAAACATTGGAATAAGATCTAGAGAAAATTCAATCGCAGGATTTGAGGCTTGTGGTATTATGCTCCTTCAATCCCAATGAAGTGCTTCGAAAGCTACCAAGGCATGTGCAGGGCAATGATGGTGAGAATAATCAGAAACGTGCATGGACACATGTAATTGTTGACCATTTGGAGAAACTAAAAACCCCTCCGAGTCAAACTAAAAAAAATTAATCTTGTGGCCGGTAAAAGTGTGTCAAATGACGATTTAATTGGAATATTATAGAGAAACCCCAAAAATCTAAACCCAGAAATAAAAATAAAAAACGAAAACAGAACTTCCAAAGACGATGATATTTCAGTTTTAGAGTTTAATTTAATCGATTCGGAGAGCGATACTGACGATGCTCCCTCATGTTCTAAAGGGACACAAAATGAAACTCAAGAAGAATTTGAAACTGAGAATAATGAGACTGAGGAAGAAAATAATAAGACTGAGGAAGAAAATAATGAGACAGGAGGAAATAAAAGCAGATTATTTTATAATAGTAAAATCTCCTACTGGCAAAAGAGATAGACTGTTCATTGGGAACGTGGAAACCATCAACAATAACCAATATACAGTAAATGTGTTGAGAAAAAAAGGAATCCACGAAAAAGGTTATTTTGTTTACCCTGAAATTGAAGACGTTTCAATTACAAACCAAGAACAAGTGGTTAGAAAAAATCCGTTTATCAGTTGAAAGAGGAAAGTTTAATTTCAATATTAGTCATTTCGACTTTGATAATTTAGAATAAACCATCGAAAATTTTAGTATTTTTTTATTTTTCCAGCAACAAAGTGTATAATTTTGTTTATATTTTTTTTTTTAACTTTTTTAGTGGTTCACTTTACCCAAGCATTTTCCTAAGTGATTTTATCAGCGATTTAAACCACTGATTCACTTTACCCCAAAGTAGGGGTAAAGTGAATCACATTTCAGCCAAAAAAATGGGCACTTTCAGGAAAAATAAAAATATCAAAATACTGAAACATTACCAACTTTGAATGTCATCCTGAGTCCCATGATAAAAAAATCTGCAATAAGAGACAGAAATCTCTTACATTCTCAATAGCCTGCCATACTTTGATAAAAAATGAAAAATGTCTTATTCCTCAAGACAGCTGGCTACAAAAACCCATACAATAGGTGTATGTTGGTCGCATATCTATCAAAAACCAACTATTTCCCTGGCTAATGCTTCGACGGACGTTGAATTCAACGGTGGCGTTGGCTCCATTCTGTTAATTCGATCCCAGCAAATACTTTGAGATGGACTGACATTAATTGCTTCAATAAGGTAACGCAGACATTAATCCATTGTCTGGTTGACCTACCTTGTACTGATGAGGGACAAATACCTCGAAACCGGTCTACAGGTGGTCAGCTTGAGTGAAGTGGTTAATGCATATCCATTTCGTAACAAACATTTGCAGAGTACCTTGTGGGACTTTGCACCAACATACACCTATAGATTTTTGTAGTCAGCTGTCTTAAGGAATAATAAATTTTTCATTTTTAATGAGAACAAAATAATTGGACCAATTTCATATCAAGGACAGTTGACAGGGGTAACGTATTTAGAATTCCTTCACAATTATATTGTAGGATTGTTAATGCTATTTCTAAAGTGATGGATTTTCAACAAGATGGGGCCCCGCCTCATAATATGATACAAGTTATCAACCATTCAATGAACCGGTTCTGTACGTTGGCCTGTCTGATCACCTAATCTCAATATTTTAGGTTTTTTGTGTGGGGTTATCTGAAAGAACAATTACACAATTCACGACAATTCATGACAATTCACGACATTCACGACAATTCACGACAATTCACGACAATTCAGGACAATTCACGACAATCACGACAATTCACGACAATTCACGACAATTCACGACAATTCACGACAATTCACGACAATCACGACAATCACGACAATTCACGACAATTCACGACAATTCACGACAATTCACGACAATTCACGACAATTCACGACAATTCACGACAATTCACACATTTATCACAAAACGCATTCGCGAAATGGTCCCTCCAAAATTCCCGCTATGTTGCGAACAGAGCCAGAAAATATCAGGAAGCTGGTGGAATGCACTTCGAATATTCAATCCCCCTCATCTTATTATTATGGGTAGTTTTTTTTTTGTTGGAATGTATTATGAACTTTTATGTGAAAATTGATGTTTTTTTTAATTCATTTTCATTTAATTTTGTATCCACATCCAAACTTCATAAAACCCTTACACTATGCCTTTTTCGTGCCTATTTGTCTGCCTGACTGCCGGTGGCTGAAATTTTAAACAAATACGCATGCGCGCGTGGCTATTTTGTTGATTGTTTCAGGCGTGAAAATAAATAGGACTGGTTCTATTTTTTCCGCCTGAATCGAGGGGATTTCAAGGACGTTTGTGGAAATGTCAGGTTTGCCAAAACAATAATTATCTATTGGACTTAACATAACCAACAAACAAATGAAATTAATCGCATAGTTTTCCTTTTGTTCAGTATGACAGAAAAGAAGAAAAAATCTTGTACCAGGCAAGGAAAAAGTTGAAACAAATAGTCCAGGTTTACTGAATTACTCAATCATTTAAGGTAAATGTCAATTTTCCTTAGGTTTGCAGCTCTGAAATTAGCGCCTGAAACAATCACCAAAAAGGCATGGTGTAATAGTGCCAGTTATTCGGGGAAATTTAGCCTACAAATAGCCATGAAAATAAGCACAAAAATAGGCACGAAAAAGGCATAGTGTAATAAGGGTTTAAGCGATATACCCCAATTTTCTCATAATTTTTCAACAAATAATTAGTGTATTAGGATTGTTATATGTGTATTTCATAACTTGGTACACACTTGTGAATAGGTATTATGAAACTTTCAAATTCGTGTTTTTTTTTTGTTGATATTATTTCGGGCACATTCTCGTCCAAATTAATGACGAACTGATGACAATAAGAGGATGGCACTGGCATTTAAAAAGTGTTTTTTGGAAATAGTAGTATTTTTCAAATGTTAACATTAAAAAACAACAATACCTATGTACAACAGAGAAAGATTTAAAAAGACCCCTGACATTGGGTTTTAGTCCGCAAATGTCATGTAGCCCAAGAACATTTAATCTTAGACGTACGTCTCTTCGTCAACCTTCTTCCCCTCTGGTCAACTCTGGTGAGTAAGCTTCTTCCATCATAGACGCCAACTCAAGGAAAATGTATCAAACATTATTATTATTCTTTTAGCTTGTACAAATTGAACTGCTGAAGATGGGATTTTAAAGTTCGGAAATGTATACAGTACTTCGAGACCCCTACATATTAGTTTAGTAATTCAAAATTTTATTCAGTATGGTGAGAATTCATTTATTTTTGAAATGTCCATATTTTTATTGTGCTTGTTGCAATAGGTATACTATTGGAAACTTTTTCGATAAGATAAAAACTAAAAGGTCAAGAAGAGTTATTTCACTTCGTCAAAGAATGGTGTCAAGTATCAATATACCATTTTGAAGGCACATACAATCTATAGAAACTTCAGTGCACCTTATTACCCCAACCATCTATTTATAGTTTTACGATTTTCAAGAACAATCATTGTTTCGCTAAATAAAAAACACACAGGGATAAACAAAGATTTCACCGTTGCAAACAAACAAGTTCTCGATTTACTTAGCGATAATGCAGATCGGCGCACATTTTCAATCTCGACGTTGCAAGTGTGTATGACCTATGTATGACCTGACAGCTGGTATGGAATTTTGCGGTATTCCGGTATTCCCCTTTTCCATATTGCCGTGACAGGCTGCGAACAACGCGACGAGCGCTGTTGCCGCGTGGACAAGAGTTTGGCACAAACAACTGATATTTGCTTTTTATATTTTGGGTAGTACCTCCCTCCGGCAGTAAAAAATGGCATTTATCTATTTCAAGAAGGACTAATTAATAAATTTAAAATATTTCACAACAAAAATAATATTAGAAATTATTGACAAAAAATATATTTCCTTCGATGATGTTCTGGAAACCAGCTGTTCTCTCTCTCTCAAATCCATGTTTTGTCGAATCATCACAACTTTGAATGCTATTGAAGTTTGTGTATTTTCTGAAAACTACTCATCAAAATCTGATATCGCCATACATGTTTATTATGGTCATTCAACTACATGGGTAGGTTTTTTAGTACGAAGTTCCTTACGCGACTTGCGGTAGGTGTTGACTGGTAAAATCGTCACGTAAGAAAAAGTGCTCCCTCCATGCGACTTTCTATCTCTCTCTTCTCTCTCTCTCTCTCTTGTCCCTTTCTATTATATACGAGTCTTTGTGACAAGCGTCTAGCCTGTTCTGCTTGCGGGAAATTTAAAATGATACATGAGCGGTAGTACATGTCGGATATCATCGTTGAGAGTAATACGTGAAAAATATTTTTTTTTATATATACCTATATAACGTGTGTTCAGATGATTATATCCTTTTTGGGGCATAATTTCGTTGTTTTTTGTAAGCCGAGTTGGGATTAATTTTACATTGAAAACGTGGCACGTCAGTTTGATATAATATAATGAATAGTATTATCAGGAATAAAATTCCTTTTACTGTGGCGGATGAGTTTGGAAAAAGGATTCATAGGTATAGTATTGTAATTAAATGGGATGGAATAAAAAATCAACTTTCAAAGGGCAAAATATTGAAAAAAAAAGAAATACATGAGATTGATGGCAACATATTCTGCCACCTCGATATTAATTGATTTATTGAATCGTTTGCAACCATGGAAGGAGCATAACGGCTTTTCCTTACGTGACAAAAATATAAAAATAAAAACAATCTAAATCTCCATGTCGAAAAACCTGGCCAATCGACTAACCGAATGAAATGTTTTAAAATGTTATTACTCACAGCAAACAAAAATATAAATAAATATTAAAATATGGCCGCGTTGAGGATTGAACCTCGGACCTCTGGTTAGGTAGTCCCTCGGCAGCTCCGTTTGGTCTTTGAAATTATTCGTGTGATTGTAGCACATGAGCATTGTGGAATTGAATATTTCTATTGCGCATGTGAGATTTCGGAGCAAAGTAAAAAATATATTTATTTGTTTTTTTTGTTTTAAATCATACGTGATTTATATTGTCTCATGCATGGAGAAATGGAAAGTGTAGCAAGTATGTGTAAAACAAACTTAGAAGAGTAAGTTAATAAAATTGTATAACTTGATAGTTTACATTTTCACTCCGAGTCCCGGGCTTCAATCAAGATTTTCATCTTGATATTATTTTATATTTAAAACTTTGCTATTGTATTTTTGAATTCTGAATAAAGTTGTTAGTATTTACTGTTTACATACGTTCAATGTACATGTGATTCGAGTGTGTACTATTCACTATTTATATATATTACAGAGAGACAATAGTGAAATCAAGTGCTCAGCGTCAAAAAGGGTATCGAAACAAAAAAAAAATCGTAAGGAACTTCGTTCCTGATGGGGGTTCTCCGACAATACACGAGTTTTTTCTAGTTTCAACCTCTTTTTTTAATAGGTACATCCATGTTGGATCTATAGTGAGAGAATACATACCTATATTATCCTTACCATTCAACAAATTATAGTAAACATAATTTATTTTCATCTGATTTGAATAGTTGTTGAAAAAACTTGCATTGTTGTCGAAATTACAAAGAGTGTTTTCGATTGATATCTTAAAATACCTGATAGGTTTAAGATGAAGATGATGAGACTTTAATTTATCTTGAAATTGCTATCATGATTCTATTGATTTATTATTGAGTTTGGTCACTGACAACTGACACAATATGCCTTATCTTTTTCTTAGGTCACTTTTTTAATCGAGTATTCTAATAGTAGGCTATGAATATTTTGTTTCGTTGTTAACGACAGCAATCAAAACAATTTGTTTGGGTATTCACTTTCGAAGAATTTTTTAGAAGATTAAATTATATTGTGCAATACTTGCGACATATTTTCTTCGAAGTTAAGCGAATGATTTGTTACTTTTTTGAAAATAATACGTTTTATCGGTAGACTGTTTTATTTGGGTTCCAAAAAATTGGAAAAATTAATCGACCAAAGAATTTAAACTGAACCGGAGGTAGTGTGAGCATCAGTTTTATTAGTCGAGGGATATTGTCAGAGTTATGTTGCCAATTTGTTGGGCAAACATCGTTCCTCAATAAGCCGTTTAGTAAAATGTTTGAATGAAGTAGGGATTCGTGCTGAAGGCCAGAGCAAGGGAAAAAACGATGCATTAACGCTAGATGCTTCAAGAAACTGGTTTTCCACTGGTTCTATGATGAGAAACAAACTCGAATCTACCCGCAATGTCGCCATTTCTTCTAGAACAGTTAGAAGACGGCTGAATGAAGCTGGACTAGCCAGTAGGAGACCAGCCATGCGACCTTGCTTACTAGAGAGCACAGAGTTTCCAGGAAACATTTTGCTCGAAATAATCAAAATTGGTCTGTAGATGAAATTAGGGTTAGCCCAAAAAATCCTGATGGTCGTGAGCGAGTATGGCTGAGAGCAGGAGAGAGGTTTGCTATTTGCAATATCTCTGCAAGGATTCCATTCGGTTGGTGTCTCTGTTATGTGTTATGTGTGCCATCTGCGTTGAAGCTCGCACATAATTAGTTCCTGTTCCGCTCGACCTCACGTGGCTAAGGGGGTACTCGTTTATCCTAATCAAGTTGGTATACCAATTATGCAATGGCCACCAAAAACCCCAGATCTGAATCCGATAGAACTTTTATGGAATTACCCTGAAAGAAATGTGAAACGTCATATACCTGATCTTATATTGTAGCTAATTCACTTTTGAAGTATCCGAAAATGTGTTTTGTAACTTTTAGTGTAACCACTGTCTATAAAAAAATTATTGAAATTTATTCATTATATCGATTTGTATGATTTAATCATAGTGCTACGTTAATTTTTTAATTCGAACTGAGAGGTTATTTCACACATTTTGGAATTTCCACTCAACTACTTACAAGGCCATACCCAGAGAAGAATTTCGGGGGGTTTGGTTCTAAGTAAATAATGAATGTACATTTTACCAAATTTTATTACACACACATATTTTTTTTCACCTCATTTATGTATATATATATATATATATATATATATATATACAGAGTGACCATTTGAAAGTGGGCCACCTCTCTAAAACTGTTATTTATCATCCGATTCAGAAGTTTTTTTTTCAGTAGATGGAGCATTGATGGTTCTAGTTGAATGCCATAAATTCAAAATGAAAATAAAAATTTCACGGCCTACTTCGAATTTTTTTCAAGGTCAAAAATCCAAAAAACATACTAGCGATTTTTTTAAATAAAATTTGACGATGCCACTGGATATGTGATGCTTTCAAATGGGTGTGACCAAAATTTCACGATGAAATGATCTCTTTCAACAGAAATATGGCAGAAGTAAAATTCATATCACTTTATCAAAATATTTCGAATAGTCGTCATATTAATCACAATATTGTTAGAAATATCGTTTGAAATGCCCGTCCAGGTCGTTAGCAGTCGAGTTTGTAAACAGCAGTTATTCAAAATGGCGTCAAATTTGGTTTCTTCCAAACGTAACTCCATAGAATAGGAGATAGTTATGTCAGTAGATAGTTATGTCCATCAGAACATAATTGGAAAAAACATAATTTGACGCCACTTTGAATAACTGCTGTTTACAAACTCGACTGCTAACGACCTGAAATAGCATTTTAAACGGTATTTTCAACAAGATTGTGGTTTATATGACGACTAGGTATTCCAAATATTTTGATAAAGTGATATAAATGTTACTTATGCTATATTTCTGTTGAAAAAAATTATTTCATGGTGAAATTTTGGTCACACCCATTTGAAAGCATCACAAATCCAGTGTGTTTCTTGGATTTTTGACTCTGAAAAAAATACGAAGTAGGGCGTACATTTTTAATTTTTATTCAACTAGAACTATTGATGCTCTATCTACTGAAAAAAATAACTTCTGAATCGGATAATAAATAACAGTTTTAGAGAGGTGGCCCGCTTTCAAATGGGTCACTCTGTATATATATTACAGATTTCGGGGGGATTTATCCCCCTAACAACCCCCCCCCCCTGGGTACGGCCTTGACTATTTATGATATCACCCTTGATAAAGTCTTCGTCATTATAGCTGGAGAGTTCTTTACGAGGATGTGGCAACACCGCGTTCGATATCGACTGGTTCGGTATACAAAGCACTTGGCGCTTGGCGCGTAGTTTCACCTCGGCTGTAGCGTCATGTCTAGCACAAATTTCATTGATTTTGTGGGTAATATCAATTCCACGTGCACTATGGACGCATGCTTTGCGGCTTTTGACAAGAACTGGTAAATACGATTCAATGTTTCACTCAATCTGCTTTGTAATCCGTTTGTTTCTAGTAATTTTGTGCTTGTTTCCGCTGGTTCGATCTTATCGCAGTGGAATGTAATCGTATTTGTTTTCTGCAATTCATATCGATAAGTTTATCTTATTTATGTGTATGTTTGTATCTTAAACGCTGGGTGCACATCAGATAGATTCTCAAATAGGTACATTATTTCGATTTTTTATGTTCGTAAATAGCATTGATTCTTTGTTGTTTCAAAGCATATCTGTCAAAAGTGTGTGAACTATTTTATCTGCATAATTCTCTGTTGAAAAATGAACTTCACACAGTCGACAGAAATGCATGTTGTTCGATGAATCACACAATGTACCTTTTTGTAGTTTCAATTATACCGCAAAAATGTATTTCCGCACTATTTATATAAAAAAAATCCGGAACTCTAGTTTGGAAGATGCAAAATAGCTAACTGAGAGTTACTTTTTACTTGACATGAATTCAGGAGAGTTACCGCAAAAATTATCTCACCTCTAAGGTCACATAAAAAAAAATCGAGAATCTTTTTCAGAGACATATCTCAAACTTAAAAAAATCACAATTACCGTTTTCTACCCGTTCCAGTTATCACATTTTTTTTACCTGTTTTCACTTCTTGAGAGTCGACTATAGACATTTCCAGAAATAAATTTCAGCTACATTAACAAAACCACATGAATATATCAATCAGATCGCGAGACAGCAATGACTCATAACCGGGTTCATTACCAATATTGTCTCGACTTCATTCAGTATTTTATGAGTGGAAAACAGATATGCAAATATATTCTGTTTACTGAGAAATTGAGCTTTAACGATAATTTTTCGAGTTTTAAAGTGAAGAAGTGTTTCAATCAATTAAGCAAAAAAGTGTTCATATGTAGAGAATTTTACTGTTCATCTCGGAGTTTTTGCTTGAACATTGTGATATTTTTTTTTTTAACCCAAAGTTGATTACTTCAATGTACCATTGGTATCAGTGAAATATTGATTTTTCTTTATTTATGTGAACCTAAGTCACCATCTTCCATCTTTCAACGTCACCTCTTGAGATATTACGAAAATTCTAGAACCGACATACCCAAAACAAAAATGAAACTTCCCAGATTTTATATTCTATGCATTTTTGTATTATTGGTACTTTCAGTTGATGGAGAACTGAGAAAAAAGTGCCAGTATTTTCAAGGCTAGAAATTGGATGGTAGTGTCAATTAAGCACAGCTGAGTTCATCATGGAGGCCTTGATGACAATTTTGTCTTCTACGTGAAAATATCATTCTCACTCTTTCTCTCTCTCTCTTTCTTTCACTTGAGATAATAATCCGATTGCCGAATCTTTCGATGAAACTAATAGTTATTATCACATGTTCCATGTCATCAAGGTTAACCGGTAATTTTGAGGGCATGGAGTGAAATGGAAAATCCAAGTAGAAAAAAAAAGGATACACGACATGAAGCGGAAATAAGTGCCTTCAGATTGCACCAGACATCTTGAGACCTGGAAATCTGACTGGATACCTGAAGATTCTGGAAAATATTACTCTACATCAGATATTATGCCCTAGACACGACTTTGAAGTCCATTTTGAAGTGGTCATAAACAGCCACCAAATATGCCAAACGAACGGGCCTCCACCAGAAAGAGATGCATCAGTTTGGAATACTGATGGATCCAAGATGGGAAAAAGAGTAGTAATGGGTCCTAGTTCAAGGATCTCAATACCCCTTAGGTAAATAATTTTTTCAATCAGAAATCCATGCTATAGAGATTTGCGCCCAAGAATGCCTTGCATGAGGCTCCAAGGGGACAAAAATCTATATCCTATCATAGAGCCAAGCAGCACTGAAAGCTCTAAAGTCACACACTTGTGAGTCTGAACTGACTTCGGTTGCAAACTCTCCCTAAGGCAATAATTGGCTACAAACAATCAGGCACTCTGTGCCAGGTCACAAGGAAATCAAAGGCAATGAGTAAGCAGGCTTGCCAAGAAGGGGTGACCACTAAATTTCCTGGCACAGAACCCTTCTGTGGTCCCTCCAAAGCCCACATTAAGGAAGAGTTTTGGAACTGAGTAGCTGACCAAATTAAAACCCTCTGGAATGAGATTCCAAGACAAAGACCTTCCTACCCACGCAATATTGGCGCTACACAGCTTCTCAAGTTGGCCATGTAAGAATTGAAACGAGTAACGGGACATTGTCCTCTGAGGTACCATCTCAAAAAAATAGAGAGATCAGACAGTGAACTGCGAGCACTGCAGAAGCTGAAGAATACCTGCTTTGCGACTGCCAAGCGATGTTTTTCAAAAGGCTCATGTTCCTCGAAAGGGTTTCATTAATGCCCCCAGACATCAGGAACTTAGCTCCCAGGAAACTGATATACTTCTCAAGGAGTTTCCGAATCATGGATCTTGAGTAGATGAGGGGTAATGTACAAAAGATCTTATAGGTAGGGGTACGGAGAGGCTGAAGAGCCATATCGACCCCTACAATCTGAAACTCATACAAGTACACCCGGAAGTAAATAATTACTTTGACAAAAATTTGAGAGCCTTATCCAGACAAGGATAAAAAACGTGATGTATTCTATGGAGTTTAACAGGGTTGGAAAGTTGGACATTTTTATTGAGAGTTTTGAATTACAAAGTTTTTCAGCTTCCCAGCAATGTTCTAGCGAATCCAGAAAACGATTCAAAGCGACGTCATATTTGATCCGAATCGCCTACTGAAAAACTGATGTTTCTTTCGAGAACATCTTCTGATGTCTTCATTAGTTACCTGCTTTGAGAAATTCCAATATTGTTCTGTTGAAATTATAATAACTAAGATGGAATTTGAAACAATGAAAAATTAATTTTTAACTTCCATTAGAATTTTGTTCACCTCTGAATTGTATTTTTTGTTCCAGTCAAATACACCAAGCTAGATTAAAGAAATATGCATCTGTTAAATTATCACTATTGATCACACGCATTTTTGACTTTTTTTAAATTCAACTGATTTGGTAGGTCTGTGCCCTACACTGGTTGGTTTGAAAAAATTTGGGAATATCTTGGAATTCATCCATTTCTTAAAAGTTATGTAAAAGGTTCTTGAGTGATAATTTAGAGAAACTCGAAAAATTTTCATATTTTCAATTCATCAGTAAAACATGAGTTTCGGACGGGTAAACATGTGGCTGGTAAATGAAAGTTAAGAAGATTTTGATTGATGAATTCCAGATATTTAGGAATGAATACCCTCCCCAAGAAAAGACATGAAATCCTGGGATTCAGGTTCATGATGGTATGAATAAAACTTAAATGATGAGTTCATTCTTCACATCAGTGAGGTAAATCATTCATAGCTCATATAACATGGATTGTCATACATAGTAAAAAATGGAAAGATTGATGAAAAACAGGACACAAATCATCATTTTGAGCCTTTATGAAAACTATTTTTTATGAACATAAAACACACATGAAACTCGAAAAAACAACAAGACCATAATCAATACTAAGCGTACCTCTCAAGATACATCGTGTCAATGATATCGCTCAAGTTTAAGATCGAGGAAAGTATCCCATTTCATTTTGTCGACGAAACTTATCCAAATCACGCAATCGGAAGCATTTCGTGGTATTTTAGGAGGAACATGCTAGTGAATGATTTTCAACTTTGACCAAGATCTAGATTTCGCTGGAGTTTAATATAAACAGAACTCTGAAAATGTTTCAGCTCTTCTAGTCTACTCGACAAGTTGGAAATGGTCTAAAATAGAGATACTGCTCCTAAAATTATGTGTGATAGCTCATTGGATCCGGGATAACGCTTAGAAAAATGTGCCAAAAGCGTGTATTAGCACATAAAAAATTGCAAAAGTTATAAACAATTGAAGATGAAAAAAAAATGGCATTCCGTTTTTTGCCAATATTTCATAAACTATTAATATTTAAGAAATTTCAAAAAAATATTCTGAAAGGGGAGGACATTTCCAATAAGAAATTCCGGAACTCTATCTCCATTATTTATAATTTTACTTTAACGCTGAAAATGGGTCTCCGAGCGACATTTTTAGGTTGCGCGCGCGGCGTCAAAAGCGAGTACGACACATTAATTAATTTATTTAAGGTATTAAATATTTTTTTTTATTTGAAAAAATCATGGTGTATTCGGAACATCATAAATAATTCATTCCCGTTGGAAATTTTACTCAAAATTAATTTTTCAACAAGTTAAACGATTGTTAACTAACAAAATTTTCTCGAACTTATGTCGTAATTGTAAATGGAAAAAAATGTTTAAATAATTGTCTTTAAAATTTTTCGCTATGTAGAGCCTTTCTTATATACATAATTAATAAGATCACGCCATAAAAGTTAAAACAAAAACAAAAAAATGTTAAAATTTTTTTCTTCTCAATCATCAGATTATCGTTTTTCATCAATACAAGATATAAATTTATTTGCAAAAAAAAAAATCCCGCTATTTGTTGATAAATTTTTTATAATCAAATTGATTATTTCGATATTTTTGGAAATTTTTTCTTCACAACTTTATTATATTACAAATATTATGATTTTTGAAAAAAAATTCCTTAATAACAATTTTTAATTGTTTATAATCGTTTTTTTATATTTCTATTGTTTTAATAATTATTTAAGATTTTTTTTTTCTAAAAAAATTGAATTATTATAAAAATATAATTTTTTATAACAATTCCATTTTTATTAATTACCAATTTTTATAAACAAATTTTCAATTTGTTAGATTTTTTTTTAAATTCTAAAATTTAAAAAACCATACATAACAAAGTATAAAAAAAAAAACAATTTTTTATTGTACTTAGGGAATTGGAATTGGGAAAAATTGGGAATTTTTTTTTTCTATACTTTGTTATATATGGTAAGTTTAAAAAAAAATTTAGCTAATTAAAAATGTTTTCAAAAATATTGAAATAATCAATTTGTTTATAAAATTTATTAACAAATGGCGGGAAATTTTGTTTTAGCAAATCAATTCATATCTTGTATTGATAAAAAAACGACAATATGATGATTGAGAGAAAAAACATTTTTTTAACAACATTACTTGGATTTTTTTGTTTTTGTTCAAGTACAAAAATTATTATAAACAAAGTATGAATATTTTTTTAATTTTTATGGCGTGATCTTGTTAAGTATGTATATAAGAAAGGCTCTACGGAGCGAACATTTTTTACGACAATTATTTAAACATTTTTTTTCATTTACAATTAAGACAGAAGTTTGAGAAAATTTTGTTGATTAACAATCGTTAAACTTGTTAAAAATTAATTTAAAACCAAGGAATTTTTAATTGAAAAATTAACTTTGAGTAAAATCTCCAACTGGAATGAATTAATTAATGTCGTATCGCTCTTGACCGCGCTAACAAATAGTCGCTCGAGGACCATTCAACGATAAATTAAAATTATAAATAATGAAGATAAGTTCCGGGAGCACAAAGTTTTTTATTGGAATTTTTCCTCTTTCAGAACCTTTCTTGAAATTCCTTAAATATGGATGTTATGAAATATTGGCAAAACGAAATGCATTTTTTCCATTTCAATTGTTTATAACTTTTGCAATTTTATGTGCTAATACTCGCTTTTGGCACATTTTTCTAGGCGTTATTCCGGATCCAATGAGCTATCACACATTATTTTAAGAGCAGTATCTCTATTTTAGACCATTTTCAACTTGTCGAGTAGACTATTCAGCATTTTTGTGTGATATGAGTATATTTCGAAAACATTTTCTGATTTACCCTAATAGTGAATCATTCGTCTAATTTGCAAATCAATAGAAAACATCTTTGGAAATCACGAATGAACAATTTTCAGTACACTATAAAGGATAGAAAGATTTTACTTACTGAAAATGTCTTTAAATTCGAAAAGTTCAACAGCTGAAGAAGAATATCAACTGATTGTCATTGGCAATCGTTGACCGTCGAAAGACTGTGCTTCATTCCTATTCGCTGTGTGCAAGACTTGTAATGCCCTCTAGTGACTCGATAGCTGAAATTTTCCTGTTTTATTTCCAATACTCACTATGTAACAATTTCAATTTTTAAACAATTTCTAAATAATCTACCACGATGTAACAATTTTGTGCTCACTGCTAGTTCCAGATGAATCGAAGTTTTTTTCTATCAAAGAAAAAAGTAAGTAAATGATAAAAATATGTGTATTGGTATGATAGTTCACCGCATTTGGAGGTTATCCATGTGAAGTTATGATATTTTGAATATCATAAAGTAATGCTACTTCTGTGTACTTTTAGGTACGGCAAGTAATGTGCTTGCTCGTTGTTAGTTTATTAAGGTCGCAGGTTCATAAGCTCTTGAGAACATAAAAAAGTGAGGGAGCCAAGTAGGTTTAACAAATTAAAAAAAGTACCCATATAACGCTAACGAGCTTCTACCTGACGGGAAACCACTAAATAACATCAGATTCAACGCAAAACTATTTAATGAAATTATCAAATAATATAATAATCAGAAAAGGAATGAGGTTCACAATTGTACCTGAATATGGGAGTCCCACTTTTACCCTTGCAAAGATTTAAGAACGTTGAACGGTCCCTAAATGATACAAAGACGTTCAACACTCTCTAACACGTATAATTGTCCACAAAATATTGGGTATTGCTTATACAGTACAAGTAACGATGTTTACTCTTATTGGTACTTGAACTGCATCACATTTACCATTAGTTCACATGTAAGGCCAATTGCTTCTGTAACTGAAACCAGTTCGTGAAAATTAAAACACAAATTAATAATCCTCTGCGAGGTACTTTGTCCTGATAGAATGCCGTGTTTGATAGACAACTCGGAAAGACATCAAGAGTGTCTCTGTCCTCTGTTCATAAAGCTGATTGATCAGTTTACAACACCGTCCAGGCGTTCCCGAACTCGCAATTCAAGTCGCTATGTGCTTTCCATCACCGGCTAACACCGTCCCACGGAACTTGCTTAATACTTTTACTATCTACTTCTAGACGATCAAATAGAAAACGGAAAACATCTCAAATATTTATCGAATGAAAACCTCACGTCCCAGAATTAGAGATTGAAATATCGTGGAATAACAGAACACTTATCTCTTTGCGGCAGTTTTTGTGATGCTAGTTGGAAATGTATTAAATTTACACGTACTATTTTTGCAATCTCATCAATATCGATGGCTCATTTTTATTATACTACCCAACCGTGACCGTTGCCACTACGATAATAAAATGTTTATTCATCTGAAGTATGATACAATATTTTTAACGGATTTGTGAATGAACGGGAAGACCTCAGAAACTGAAAGTTTTCAGCTTGTGCTTGTGATTAGTGATTACCAGGATCATTACCTACTTCTGCCACCATGGGCGCTGTCATAGTTTCATCTATCCCCTCCGGCCTAATGCACACAGCGAATTCTTTTCATATCCAAATATTATCATTCGTCTTTAGTCACAAATAAAACTGTGCTTCGATCAAACATTTTTATTTCAAAAATCCCTATGTTTAAGATATTCGCAATTGTTCCTCCAAAACTCTCAGCTAGCACATAAGTTCCGGTTAACTAATAGAATTATAGCTGCTTCGAAATGTATATGCAATTTTGCTCTTCATCTAAATATACCAAAATATCAGTTTGCGATCTGATACAGACAGAAATATATCTTGTATTCTGCCCTTGTCATGCTCATACAAATCCGCTTTTGAGAAAAAAAATCTGCAAAAATCCGTGAATTTAACATAAAAGGATTACCTTTCGATACTGACGATTAAGTGTCCTGATACAATCAAATGTCAACATGCATACAGTAACTCTCTGAACAAGTTGGCAGTAACTTCTAAAAAAAAATTATTTTATTTAAAAAAAAGCGTGGGGTGCTTTTTAAGATTCAGATTAAGCACCCCACGCTTTTTTTAAATAAAATATTTTTTTTCTTATTTACATTATTATTAATTTATTAAATTTACACTATTAATTCAAATTTATTAAAATTTATTTTCATTTTTTTAGTTTAGTTTTCTATAAAAGCGTGTTTTTAGTTTTTTAACTATAATTTATTTATTTTTAGTTGGTTTTTTTTTTTTTTTTAATTTTTTTGTTTGGTTTTTTATAAAAGCGTGTTTAAAAAAAAATATTATTTGTACTAATCTACTATTAATTCCGTGATTACTATTAGTAACTGTAATTATTTTCCAAATCATCAATGTATACATCTGTATTAATAGTAAAATCTCGATTTTAGAATTATTCAAAGATTGTAACGTTGTCAATATTCCAAAAACCCCCACATACAAATTTTCATAGAATCGGACCATAATCACAAAACTCGTCCACCATTTTGGAGCCGCCATCTTGAATTTTTTAATTTTCACAAAAGAATCATAATATTCGACTCCAAACATATTTTTCAATTTTGACATAAGAATCATAATCTCCGACCACGAAAATCCTCAGATACCAATTTTGAAGCGAATCGGACCATAATCACAAAACTCGTCCGCCATATTGGAAGTGGGTGAAAATCAAGTCCAAAGGAGTCGGTTACAAACAAACATACAAGTGAAGTGTAAAACAAAGTTAGCAATGTAAAGTGGTGAATAGCAGATGAATTTTGGTGTATCCAAACAGACAGCTCAAAAAATCATTCAAACACTGACTACCACTCTTCATGAATCAATCATCAGCCGAGTTAATGCAATAGCCTTCAAAATTAGGCGAATATTGATTTTTTTTCTGTTCAATTCCCTTGCGCATAGTAGTGATGAAAGGGGGGAGTATAGTCCATCCAATATCAATTGCAGAAGCTGTTTCTATAGGGAGCAAATGAAAACTCACTTCGCTAACACGAGCGTATATGCGAAGAAACGGAACGAAAAATAATCTGTACTACTCGTAAACATTTTCCGCCGGCAAACGGTAGATCAAAAGAGCCGATAGTCAACGTGGACTCGAGTGAGGGCTGTCAGTTGTACAACCGATTCGTCTGGACCAATCAAGTCGGACCTAATGCTGGCAGATGTGTCTCTACGATGGGAGGTCATAAATCACGCGTTATATTTGTGTTTCAATAGCTCTGAAAGATCAAAAACCAGTAGCGTCTATGGCCTTGGTGTGTGCCGATCGAAATACGTTTTAGGATATTATAATAAACTACATCAAACAATGAAAGACATTATTTTTCTTTCTTAATGTATTTGTATAAATAAAAGCTAGTCTTTTAATTTTTTTTTCATTTTTCATTATTTATGAAGTATTTTTGAAATCTTAAAATATCTAAATAAAATTAGTTATCTCCGCCACTGCTGCTCACACGATTTCGCCGCAAGACTTTTTTATGCTTCTGCAATTGATATTGGGAAAACTATAACATCTAATACTCTCCTCATCAGCGCTGGGGTTCCTCAAAGTTGTAGGGATCAGCCAATAAATGTGTCTCACTATTTTGCAAACGAAAGCACCCTTCACATGAATTTTAAGCGCAATCGTGTTCACTTTGAAAATTTCATTTTTAAATGTACTTGTCTCGGTACAGTGTTTTCAAATTCGTTTTTATATTTACATATTTTTTGTAAATGACGATGTGTTGATTTAATCATTTTTATTGTGAAATGTCTTTTAATCACATTTTATCTAGACTTGGTGTTTTTTATATTGTTTTTTCAATGACGATGTGTAGATTTAATTATTTTCATTGGGAAATCTTTTTTAATCACATTTTATCTAGACTTGGTGTATTTTATATTGTTTTTTATGACGTTGTGTTGATTTAATTATTTTTATTGTGAAATGTTTTTTAATCACATTTTATCTAGATTATATTTTTTATGTATGTATGAATCTATGCTTAATATGTATGTCATCTCATCCCAGTCATCTCATCCCAGAAAACTTCAATTGCACCGAGAGACTGGTTTAAACACCCCTACACACCTTAACTTGAATTCACCCGAACTTAGCTTTCACAAACATTAGGGAACAATATTTTGTGAAGGCAAAACATTGAAAATGAATTACAATTACCAACATCCCACGTGAAGGAAACATTAATGCGTGTGAATATAGGAAGATATGATATTGCGGCTTGATATTACGAAAACATGTTTGACAGAGATCAACTGAATATTCAATCTACCATAAACACTGGATTGAAAAACAAAATTTTAGTCCGATAATTTTATCCAAGGAAAGCATTTTTCCATTTTACTATTCGAGGTTTTCTGGAATTTTTTATTATTTTTTGTTTTAAGTTGAAGGGGATTCTGAATTAATACCAAAACAGCTGGGATTTCTTATAAAAATTCACAATATTTATCTTGACACACAAATATATTTCTCCAATACTTACGTCAAAAATGTGTCCTTTTTTATAACATTTTAAATGTCAAAAAGTAGGCTATTTTTTGAACTGAGTGCTAAAACAATTTTTTCTGCCGGCGTGCAAAAAAGTACAGACCTACGTTGTTTAAATACGTAATACACCATCCATACTATTTTTATTAATATTACAATTGCTTTATCCTGTATGTTATTCCTAACGATGATTTTGGTATACTAAATCAAATGGCTTTTCGTGTATAATGTTACAAGTATTATTGTTCTCGGCTTCGATATTTCCACTTTTCTCGATATGACCACTAAAAATGCCGTTTCCAATTTTAACTTTTTCTTCCACGGACTGCTCCACATAGCCTTCTGTAACTTCCGACGATCGCCATCCACCATGATGTTTAGTCTCAAAATATCAGCCCCTGAGCCAACTAAAAGCGACGCAGAGGAACTTCTAAAACTATGGCCAGTATATTTTTCAGTATTAGGTAATCCAAGAAATGATGCAATTATACTCGGAATTTTTGCAAAATTATTTATCCCGTCTACTTGAACTGTACATTTTCCATTCCTATACTGAAGAAAAAATCTAGGGTTTTCTGCTATCTTAGGACGCAAATTTCAGCTGGATTGAATTTGTGTTCATTATTATTTGGGGTGAAGGTTAAGAATACGAGATCACCCCGTGTCTTCATGAAATTTTCACAGGAGCTTAAGAAGACGATAAAAACAGTATAGCAATCGAAAATTTAGCGTGGAAAAGATAATTTTAGGAGATATGGGCCCCAGAATGTCCATAAATAGAGGTTATGGAATATCACTTTTGGAAACTGCAAACTGAATAGTTTTTTGCACTAAACTATTAACTGTACACTCATTTAACGTTTAGGTAATTTTAAAATCACTTAATGATCAATAAAGACATGAAAAAACTCCGATTAAGTTTCATTAAATTTTTCACAAGAACTGTCAAAAATCAAATATTGGTGGTTGCATTGTGCATTGATCTTGGCGTTTTATGGACACGCCACGTTGCCAACTATTCAAGTGAATTTGGCCAATCCGGATTTTCGCAATTAATTGGATCGAAATTTTCGCGAGCGGAGCGAAGCGTCGCTAAGGTTGATTAGCTTGCATTCAACTTGGATAGCAAGGTTAGCCAAGTTAGGTTAGGTAGTGTTCCTTCTTTTTACGTTAGAAATTGATTTGATCGAAATGTTCGCGAGCGGAGCGAAGCGTCGTTTTGTAAAGTTGATTAGCTTGCATTCAACTTGGGTAACA
This sequence comes from Gonioctena quinquepunctata, assembly GCA_018342105.1. NCBI lineage: Eukaryota > Metazoa > Arthropoda > Insecta > Coleoptera > Chrysomelidae > Gonioctena > Gonioctena quinquepunctata. The sequence continues at coordinate 1,395,906 of JAFIRS010000033.1, read as the reverse complement.
AGGTTAGCCAAGTTAGGTTAGGTTATGTTCCTTCTTTTTACGTAAGAAATCAATTGGATGTTTTCTTGTATGCCAGGCATACAAGAAATGCAAATCCAAATGCATTTCTTGGTCCAGTTTAAAATTACTTAAAACAAAATAATCTGAAGTCACATTATTTTATATGTTTGGTAACTTTCTAAATGCGGCACATCAAACTCATGCTTAATTTTCAAAATTATAATCACTATCAGGACGCGTGGTGAAATATACTTTGCATTTTAAACACAGATATCAGATCGTTATTTTATGCTGTATCATTTATATGCTCAATATGTATGACGCATTGAATTTCAGTATTTTTTCCCCCTTTTGGAGACATAGGCAACGTCGCATATCAATAAACTTCAAGATTCGGATAATCATAACATTTGATTTTTGACATTTCTTCTGTAAAATTATATGAAAAGTAATCGGAGTTTTTTCATGTCTTTATCGAAAATTATGTGATTTTAATATTACTAAAAGGTAAAACCTGTGTGCAGTTACTATTTTAGTGTAAATAGAAATGGTTTGTGTCAGTTTATAATTTCCAAAAGTGATATCCTATAACCTCTCTTTATGGACCTTCGGGGGCCCATATCTCCTAATATTATCTTTTCCGCGCAAAATTTTTGATTGCTATTCTGTTTTTACCATGTATTGAAGCATCTGTAAAAATTTCGTGAAGATACTGGATGATCTCATATTCTTTACCTTTTCCATTATTTGGAACTACAAATGTTCTTTGTATTTTCGTGTTTGAATCAGGAATTTTAACAATTATATGAGAATTCTTGTCGTCAATATCATGTATTGTTATTTTAGAAAGTTCGTCCCAGCGACAGGCGCACCATCAAGCAAAAATTTAGTTACCTCTTCTCTCGTGCCGGCACTTTTTCTTTTAAGAAATGCCTTTACTTCGGGATAATCACCTATATGTATGTTCTTGTTAACAGCTAAAGTTGATTTTAACATAGAAAACGTTGACCACAGGGTTGACGATTTCATAATTTTAGATTTTTTCCCCCGAATACGCAAGAATGACGGATTTTGATACCTTAAATATTTTTTTCTGAGAACAAAAACTATCAAATGCATCATATTCTTTTTCGTATAGTAGTCTGGACTTCACTGGTAGAAGTTCTAAGCTGACTGCACCGGCAGGAATATCAGATGTATCACTAAAATAACTTTCTTCATTCATAATTAAAGCGATATTTCATAAATCTACGAAAATTATCTGATTATGGTTTTACAGTAATGGGACTTTAATAATTGAAATTGTCACTATGCACCCTGACATCCTAATATTTGTTCTAATTTTTCCTGGTATTATGTATTGCGATTGACTGAAATATTTTTTCTTAATGTCACTGTCACTGCCAAAACAATAAAAATTGGACGTTTGCTTTCACAGCGTTAATAATAAAGGGTATTTAATTTTAATATTGAAAAACTAAAGTACTGCAAAAAATCATGTTTACAATTCGAATATATAATGCCTCTTTTTTCACTTGCAAGAAAAACTTCTCGCGCGTTTAAAAAAGAGTCGCTTTTGTTGTATAAATGACTATTTTCTTACATGAACACATTTACGGTCGAATAAAGTACGAGGATATCTACGAAATATAAAAGTTTATTTGTTTTTTTGCCAACAGAAAAGTTATTATCATATTTTAAAAAAATGACAGTAGTTCAACTATCAGTAAGCTGACTAGTATTCATTAGCAAGTGAAGTTCTTTATTTGCTTGTTGCGGATCGACTCATGTATATAATTGTTTTTTTTGTTGCAGCGATGGAAAATTACACTTGGATGAATTTAGGATTCTAAGTCAAGCCTTGTTCAGAAACAACAAAGGCGAAACCTACGAACTCAAAGACTATGAGCTGCGGGATATATTCTCAATTTTCGACAGTAATCATGACGACTTCATAGACAGGGAAGAGTTTACCTATTGCTGGAACAACTGGATCAAAGTGGTAGGTTATCAGTTCATCTGAATGTTATTCTCGTACTCTCTTTGTTGATATTCTGGATAATACCATAATGCCTTTTTGAATAAATTTGAAATATCTCTGGATACATAGGTTTATCAAATACTGGTAGTACAATCATATGTATGTTTAATGGACTTCTTTCCAATCCATGGGAATATCATTTTTATATAGAATTATCTCATGTGCTTTCTATGGAGTACTAAAGCACAACTGTGAAAAAATTCGGATATTTTCCGTTTATGATATTCAGATATACAGGAGATCCTAGGGATGCAATAATGTGCTGATTTTCAATGTCCTCGCAAATATCTATCGAACACCACTTGATGAGCCATATCAACAGTTCCACACGAATTAATTTTGTACTTTGGTAATGTTTCATAAAATAGTAATTTCGGCAACGAACAGGCCGAAATATAATAACTAGAGAGATTTCTAAACTTTGTTTAGATTTTTTCGATTCCTGAAGTCTTACTGTTCAAGAGCGACCAAAATCCGAACAGCATCAGTAAAAAGATTTCTGGATAGATGGTTACTGATAGTAATGGGATCGCTAGAGGACTATATTATTTTTTCATAACATTGTTTCACAAAAAAATTAAGATTGAGTGAATATGCAGATATAAACGAATTTACAAACTGCGACATATATTTCCCAGACTGAAATCAATCAATCATACTAATAATGACAAAAAACCGTTTTTTTTCTCCTTTTTTTTTTTTTTACAGTGTGAAAAGTTTGAGTAATTAATGTGAATTAATAAAAAAATGTATGTGTTGAATGAACTTTTCTCAAGTATTATTATTATCAAAATTTACAAAAGTCTGGAATAGTCCAAATCATGCCGATTGAGGACACTGTTCATTATGTAGGAAGTTTTCATCAGGTCGGTTTTGAGGACATGTACAACATGGTTCATTTTAGAATATTTTATGTTGCTCTGTACATCAGTAAATAAACTGCACCCCTTATTTAAAAAATATAAAATCAAATCTTTCGGGAAAAAAATCAAGATAATTCATGATGATTAATTTCAACATCATTATGATGTGTAATGGCGGGGGATGATGTTTTTTTGTGGACGTTCTTAAAGGAAAGTTCGTACAGTCTGTTCCCAACGCTGTTTCATATGTTCATATTTCTTCCAAAGAACTTGATTGGGGAATATTCAAGGGGGTTGGACATAACTGGTAAATATGTATGTCTCCGCTTTCTAAGAAATATGTTCGCTGTCCAAAAAAGAACGCATTTGAATAAAAGCTAGTCTTTAAAAAGGTTTTTTAATAATTATTTTTTTAGAATTTTTATTTTACGGATTGTATTGTGGGGTTTTCGCTTGTCACAAAGAGGGTTGAAAAGTTCTGTATGGTGCCAGAATAATAATAAAATAAATGTGGGAAGCTGAATACACTTTGCACAACTTATGAAAATATACATTTTATACAAAAGAAAAATTCCTATTTAAGATTAATATTTGTTATGGCTGGAAAGAAATAAACAGTAAAAATGCGAGAAGCTCATTTTCGCCCCAAATAACCACGCATATGAATTTGATGAATAATTTCATGGAATTCCGGAGTTCATTAGAAATCCCGGAACAAGCTTGTGTGACTCTTCGACCCAGTTTAATCAAACTTCATAATTGAATGGTTTACATTCGACCTTTCAAATAAAACCCCATAATTACAATAGCTCTACCGGAGGAGAGAATTGGTTCTTATAATCGAATTCAAAATGTGAAAGGTCAGAATCAATAGATTCTCACCCGAAACTAACGACCTAAATACCACTTAAGCAGCGGTACAAGAAAAAAGACAATATCCCCGCATGTAAAGGAGCTCATTGCGGAAAAATAGTTTGCTAACTTTTGTTCCAATCGATACATGTTCGTGATTCAGTAATATTTTTCATTCTTTGGTGATTACATGTATAGGATGCATCAGTTTGAATGAACCTTGAACTCACAAGCTCTCCAAAAATAAGAGCTAGGATGGAAAATGTATTCAGTTATTGAGGGGAAGCTATTGACATTTTTTCTTCATTTTGGAGGGTGGAAAATTTTTATTTCTGAACCTCTCTTTCCTCTTTCTAGTACGATCACGTTCGAAAATCTGTTATCAACTATTTGAATAAGTTTTCCAAAGTTCAATCCTGTACGCTCTCCAGTTCATGATAGTTTCTTCCTATTTGGTACCACAATTCCTATTTACTTTGCATATATATTTAAATGATATATATGTCTCGAATACAATATTTTGCAGGCTTTTTTAAAATTGTTTCCTTAAAAATTTTTTAACCATGTTTTTGTTTTTAAATTGGGGACAAAAAAAATATATATATATATATATATATATATATATATATATATATATATAGATTCGGAAGTAGTGTCGGGGATTCTGGAGCGGTGAATGTGAATTTTTCGTTTAAAATTCATCGATTCAAGATGGCATATCCAAGATGGCGGACGATATTCAATGAAATATAGCCCGAATAGATTCAAATATGGTACTTAGGGGTTTCCGCAGCGGTAAAGTCACATTTTGTTTAAATTCATCAATCCAAGATGGCGGATCCAAAACATTTTTTTTGGTTTTCGTGTAATTTAACAAAAATTTGGAGTGTGGAGTTTTTTGAGATGGGACGTTGCTACTTTTAAGCGGACTTTTTTTTGTTTACGTGTGATTAAACGAAAATTTTGGGTTTGGAGCTTTTGGAACTGGGACGTTGTTACTTTTGATTGATAATTTGTAAAAATCCAATTTTTAAAAGTTGAAGTTTCTTGTATATATATATATATATATATATATATATATATATATATATATACAACCTAAAAATCGATTTTGAAAAATACTCTAGAAATGGGAAAAAGTTGGATTATTTTTAAAGATAGTTAAAGAAGTTATTTGAAAAAGGTTTACAGTACGGGAAATTTGAAATATCGAATGGTCTTAAATAACTTCTAGGAATCATTATATACTTATTTAATTAATGAAATAGGAATTTTTCAGGTTTGTTCCAAAATGCTAGTGCAAAATTCAAAAAGCTGGTTTTTACAATGACTTTTGCTGCTGCAATGGTTCATATATGTTACAACTTCGTAAAAACAATTTATAACTTTTTAAATTTAAGGAGTTACAATAGACCAATATTCTCTACTGCAATCGAATTTTATGGAAAAGTGAAAAAACAATATGTATTCCGCAGAACAATGTGAAAACTTGAGATTTTCTACTGTAGCTACTTCTTTTTTTAATTTTATTTTACAAGCTTTTATTTAGTTTCACCTGTCATCAAATCTTGCAAGTTAAATTTGACCCACTTCTAGTATTGTTCGATTAACGTGAAATTTGGCAGGTGTTCATAGTTCCCGTGACAATGCATTATGCATTTGTTAGAGAAAAAAAAATAGTGGCTCCAAGATGGCGGACGAGTTTTGGGTTTATGGTCCGATTCGATTCAAAATTGGTATGTGGAGGTTTTCAGGGTCGAAGATTATGAATTTTCTGACAAAATTCATAAAATCAAAATGGCGGCTTCAAGATGTCCGACGATTTCTGTGATTATGGTCCGATTCTATTCAAAATTGGTATGTGGGGGTCTTCAGGGTCGGAGATTATGAATTTTTTGTCAAAATTCACAAATTCAAGATTGCGGCTCCAAAATGGCGAACGAGTTTTGTAATTATGGTCCGATTCGATTCAAAATTGGTATGTGGGCGTTAGGGGTACTTACTAAAAATCACAAAATGAAATGAATAATGAAAAATACCTTTTCAAAAACAAGCTTTTATTCAAATACCCTAAAAAGTACAAAATAATTGCTTTGGATGTGTGACGTAGGTTATGCCGTGAGTTATAGATTCGAAAGCTTGTCGCATCTGTATTCGAAATGAAAACTTTGCGCGACAAGCTCTTGAATCTGGAACTCACGGAATAACCTACGTCACACATCCAAAGCAATTATTTTGTACTTTCTAGGGTATTTGAATAAAAGCTTGTTTTCAAAAAGGTTTTTTTTAATAATTATTTTTATTATGTCCCCAAAAAAGATTTTCGTTTTTGTTTCGTCAAATAAATTACGTTTGAAATTAAAGTAAATAACGAAACAAATATTTTTTAGAATCCCACACTAATTAGCAAATCATTCTTGAATAACTTAATTTCAATTGTAACAATTGAACGCAAATATTCAAATTCTTCATGTCCACCTCCACACATAGAAGAGGTAATTAACGCTACACAATCTCTTATACACTGTTTTGAATGGTTTGTGTCTTTCAAGAGCCCAAACTTGTAAACACAAGTTTTCAAATAACCCCCAAATGAAAAAATCCAGAGGGGTGAGGTCAGGTGACTCAGCTGACCAAGGATTAACTGAATAGCGCCCAATCCATTTTCACCAAATTCACAATCCAACCATTTCCTGACTTCTAAGGTTGAGTGAATTGAAGCGCCATCCTGTTGGAAATATAGTCTCATACGCTGGTCCAGTGGAAGATTATCTAAAAACTCCGATAATTGAGTTTTTAAAAATTTAAATAACTTTGGGAAATTTTCGTTTTGTCTTAAAAAATAGGCTAATGATTTTCGATTGAAATATCCCGCACCAAACATTCACTTTAAAATAATATTGGTGTTCACATTGCACAACGAAATGGGGTTTTTCAGTTTCTCATCCACCACCGATAATTTTCGACATTCACGTTGAGTGCGCACTGAATAATCCCCAATTGTTTGGTGTGACGTCAACCAGTCACGCTGCCATCTTGGAATCCGTGTAGGCGGTTGGGCGATTTCTGCCCTCGAAGTTTTTCTGTCGCTTCCGACACAAACAACGACAGTGGCGTAGTAGATTCGTAGCAATATATTCAATCGATCTCTTGATTTTCATGGTTCATTTCACGGAGAAACTTTAACAATTTCCTCGTTCTCCTGAACTACTCTCCAGTGATTTTCAAAGAGTAATAAAAAATTTGCCAATGATATTTTCTGTCACGTACAAACTAATTGTTGGATCTATAATTCCATGTGTTTCAGATCGTTCGTCCGATTTCGGCCGCCCTCATCATCGACGTGCAGAATGATTTTATCTGCGGCACCCTGGACATCAGCAAATGTCCAGCAAAGCAGAACGCCGAAGAAGTCATCCAGCCAATCAACACCATGTTGGACACCATCGAATTCGACGCCATTTTCTACTCCTACGACTGGCATCCAAGCGATCACGTTTCCTTCTTGGATAACATCAATTTGAGGAAATTGCACGAAAGTAGTGCGAAACAAGATCCGGAGTCAGTGCAGCTTTATGACACTGTTGTTTTCGAAGGGGAACCCCCTGTGACGCAGAGAATGTGGCCAAGGCATTGCGTTCAGAATACTTGGGGCAGTGAACTCCACAAAGATCTCAAGGTTGGTGTTATGTATGTTTTTATGGATTGACTCTCTTTTCCTATGATTGCTGGTCATTCGTGATGGACGAGGCGGCCGTAGCGCGCTACAAAGTCACCGTTGAAAACGCCTTTGCGGATTCCTCCTGTATGGAACAGGCTCCTTAATTTCATGATGAACTTCCCATGAGAATTCAAAACCTTGTGAGATTAATAGTTTGTTCCCTGCGGCCAGAATTCATGCTAATCAGTTGAATAGGGAGGTTAGAGACAGCATTTCTAAATTTAGAAACGAAAGATTTGGAAATACACTTAAAAATGATCAATTATAGAAATTAGGCAAAAATTCAAAGACTATGATCTCCCCCCTATTCACGGTGAGAACGGGGTGTGCTATGAGCCCAAAGCTCCGGCCTTTGCAGACACGATGGAAAGGCAATTTAAGCTGAACGAGCATCAAGACAATGATCGGGATCAAGATCTTTCGTTAGAGAATCGGGTACGTCGTACCTTGAGAAAACTGAACCATGATGACATTCGTCCGGCTTCACTGGATGAACGTAAGAGTCACTTAAAAACGCCTGGTTTGACGGAATTACTTACTAATCGGATGATTAAGTATTTTCGGGATAATCAGGTTCAGTCACTACTTGATATTAACAACAGCTCATCGCGTCTTCCCAAAGGAAGGACAAAACCCACAAAATTATCGAGCAATCAGTCGGCTAAGTCGGCTTAGAAAGTCATCCTGGAAAGGCTTAGAAAGTCATCCTGGAAAGGCTCGACGACGAAGTGGAGATAGGAATCTCCAACCGGATGAGCAGTTCGGCTTTCGCCACGCTCACTCCCTCGTGCTTCAGGATCTGGTGAAAGACACGATAAAGTCTTCAAACCCCAACAATAGCGCCTATGTCATACTTCTTGACATTGGTGAAGCTTTCGATAGAGTATGGCATGAGGGACTGCTTTGAAAATCAATTGACTACCACTTGCCTCTGAGCCTGGTGAAGTGAATAAAGTCGTCTCTCATGCGTAGGACATTCCAAGTTGAGGTCGACGATTTCCTCTCGGATTCGAGGGAAATTGAGGCCGGCGTTCCTCAGGGGGCAATACTATTTCCTATGCTCCACGCCTCTTACACGTCAGAAATTCCCAGGAGTGAACAAGTGAAGTTCTTTCTTAACGCTAACGATACGGCCTTGCTTTCTTCTTCGGTCGACCATCCGATGGGTGTCATTTATTTGCAGAGCACATTAAATGATTTCCAGCAGTGGTATAGGGAGTGGAAAGTGAGGATGAGTCCTGATAAAACAGGCAATCTCGATGGTAAGAGAAACAATCCGGAGTGACTGTCTCTGGAAAGGAGATCGATTGGTCAGGTAGGTCAAGTACTTTGGAGTTACGATATCACTATATCCGTTAATTACCAGGAGAAGTAAACTATCTCTAAAAAATGAAGCAATGACCTACAAAATGGTGTTCAGACCTGCCATTTTGTTCGCCCAGCCACCTGGGGCCAAACATGCACAACCATCATTCGCGTTCTGGAACGGGCGCAAATGAAGGTTCTGCGGATGGTAACTGACGCTACCAGCGGTTACTTGATGAGCAGCAGTTTTGAGTACAACCTGGCGCTACCTTCTGTGATAAATAAGAACTTGTTTTATTTCAAATGTTATCTATTTTTACTTGGATATATCTACAATTTTAATCTGTTTTACTTATATACAATTTTAATCTGTTTAACATTGTGAATGTCGTCATTTTTTATGGATTATTCTTGTGCTAACTTGACGATTAAGATTTTGAATCAAAAAGTTCACAAAAAAACTAGAAAATTTCACTTGCCCACTTACTTTTCAAGCAAGCACTGAAAAATAAATTATTTGCACGAAATACACAAACATTTTTATTGGTTAGCTACGTGCACACAGCTCCACTTCCACTTAGTATTTGATTGTGCATTGGCCCACGCGAATCTTCGAGACCGCTGATTATAACATAGACGATCTCTCGCGTTTCAAATGTCCCAGGCGCTCTCTGGAGTGATGGGCTACCTATTAATCCATACAGGGTAGTGAAAGCTATATCCTCTTTGACAATTCTTTATTTTCTAAATTTTCTTTAAATCAAAATTATTTCTCGGCCATTTTAAGAAACATTACCTCTTCAAGGAGTAGGGATTTTTCCGCGTTCTTGTTCAGTCAGAATTCTAAATTCGTGAATGGATTTGTTTTTAGGTCGAATGTTATACTTTATGTTATGTTATGTGATAAATAGGATCATACACCGGCTTCAAAGGCGGTAACCAACAATACTTCAATGAAACATCCGGCGAATTTCCAATAAACCCTACTCAAGTTCTTTTACCGTCAAAGCTTTCCAACGAAGAAATTCTCCTACTTAGCCCAACTTCAACTCCCTATCGAAAAGACGTACAATTAGAAATCGGCAAATCTTTCAGAAACTCCCAAAGCCAATCATTCACAAGACCCCGAGTAATCAGAAACTTTAGGATATCAAACAAAGGACTGATGGCTATGGAAGTTAATAATCTCCAAAGTTAAATTAGTTTGAAGCGTAGCGTGGATTTATTCAATGGATACCTCAATACAGTCTGTAAGTTCGTGAAGGATCCATCGTAAACTTTCACGAGTGTAATAAATTTGCATGTTACAGTTACATTGATTTCATGTTGAACATAATAAACAGCGTCGACAGGTTCAGATTATTTCCACTTCAAAGTGTCACATGTGGTTTGGTGGATGACACGGGCATGTCTGATCAAATAAGACTCTTCATTTACTGAAGAGGATTTTGCAACAACACACTGAAGTATATGCTTGAACGAATCGCAATTCGATTAGTGTATATTTGCTTTGGAGAATTCGTTGACGTGAAAGTTTGAAACGCAAAGTCAAATAAATCCGCTTGGTTGAAAACTACATAATTTCGGAAAAGGTATATAGACTTTGTTCTAAGCCGATGGATATTTTCAAGCTAATAACGGTATGCGGCTCCAAACAAACATTACAGAAGGTGGATATTCTAAGTGACCCACCCAGTTGAGCTTGAAACCTTCCCAAATCCTCAAAACTTCATTAACTCATTTATTCTTTTAGCCTTGATGTTTTATCGTACAACAATTTTTTTTTCTACAACCGAGCGAAAAGTACCAAGTTTGCGCTTCAGAAAAAGAAAGCGCATTGCACTTTTGCGAGGAGCGAGCGTTGTTTTAACTTTGCCGCTCGCCGAGCGGCAAAGTAACCAAAACGCTCGCTGAGTTACCATAATGAAAAAACGTCAAATGTTTTTGCGACATTTGACACCAGAGTAAGTGTTGAACGGTATTTGACAAATGTCAACTATTTCATGAACAACGCGTGATTTTAAGATCGTCATTGAAAATAAAAATGTCTTTTCGTGAAAATTCAATGGAAATCGATGATATTAATGGAATTTCGTGCACTTCAAAATCAGTTGCTCTTAATTTACTGCCAGAGAAGTCGAGAAGCAAGTACGAATAGCAGTATGAACTTTTTAGTGAATGATGCGATTCAAAAGGAACCAAGAAGATATCAGAAAACATTCTACTTGCGATTTTGCAGAGAAAACCAAGGTAATGACATCCTCTACACATTCCAGTTTAATATACTTAACTGCGCTAATTGAAAACTGCGGCCAACATCTGTCGAAAAATCGTTTGTTCAACAACATTCAGAGGAGTCTACTACAAATGTAGACCAAATATAATAATATTTCCCAGAAGAAGAATGAATAAAATCCTTCAAAATATTACATAAATTCCAAAAAAATTAAAAATATACTAAGAGAATAATTATTTTTAAATTTTACAATAACACACATGTGTAGCGCAAAGTACCTAAGGCTCGCACGTTTTAAAATCTGAACTGTCAAATTTGAGGTTATCAATGATCATTAATTTTTACCAAATATTTTTGTAAAATCTGCGGTTGTAGAAAAAATCTTGTGTGTAATTCGAGCGCAAAAACTTTGCCGTTTTCAAACTATTTTCTCAAGCGGCAAAGTATTACACAAATAGCTATAATACACAAATAGCTGTAATATGTAGATTTCAGAATGTATTTATTGATTTGGAAATGACTATCAATCAAGCTGAACTAACATGGCAGAAAAAATGGAAAATATTTTTATTGGAAAACGCTAACATCATTTCTACACACACATGCAAAAAAACGCAAAAGTTAATACCTATTTGATAAAATTAGAAAACTCATCTTTTTTTATATTTAGTTCAATTTCTATAAATTTTTCAGCAACCTGTAGACCAAATGACTAATTTCAATTTGCATATGCAGTCTTTTGTTAAATGTTTGCGTAGTAGTCATAATACAGGATTAATTAAAAGGTTGTTGTACAACGCTAATTTCAAAAACATTCTGTGGAATAATTCCGTACCCAATTCCTTTTAAAATATCAGTTCCTTTTAAAATATCAATCGAGAACCATTCCTACATTTTGTTTTTTTTTTGCAAAATTTTACCACCATAGGCGACCGGTGGGATTCCTCTATTTCTCTGTTATGGATTTGTTAGATACATGGCGTAATGTTAGTACGTGTTCAACTGCATTGTACCAATATCCCAACTTCAAAAGCATCCAGGAAGGCTTATTATATTGTCGGTTAAGCTGAAAATAATTGGAAAATTTGACAGTAGATTCGCAATTGCACAAATTTGTCGGGAGAATGGTCCCAAAAAATTAACAATGTCGTCAATTCACGCTAAAAAAAAATCTACCAGGATGCATGTATTGCATATTTTCTTCATAGCGAACACCCTTTATAACGAACCATTTCTAACATTAGCAGTTCGTTATAGCGAGTTTGACTGTACTTAATTAAGTTTCTATTAAACATTTAAGTGCTAGTGTATTTTTTTTTATTCAACAAAATTATTTAGGTCTATAAAAAACATACGAAATATTATAGATTGTGGTAATTTATATTCAAGTTATAAAGCTCATACCACTTTTAAAGTTTCAATCGGGTGTACTCCAAATAGCTGCGTCAGTTTTGTATCTGATGCGTATGAGGGTTCAATACATGATCCTGACATATTAAATCGATCAAAAATTGCAGACTTGCCGATCGCGGTTTTACTGTTCATGATATAGTTCAAGCAAAGCAAGCTCATTTGAATATTCCTCCATTTTTGAATGGAAGAGATCGTTTAACTCCACAAGATTTCTTAACAAAGAAAATTGCAATTGTTGAACATATTATTGGACGCATAACAAAATTTTTTCAAATTTGTTTTCATTAGAAATGCGTACCATGATGTCACAAATTATATTTGAACAAAACAGTACGAAACTTTAGAACTTTTTCAACATGGCGACTGCGCTTGCGCTTGTCACGAGCAAAGCCACCTCGTCAAAAAATTACATTTCTTAAAGAAAACTGTTGGTGATGAGTTCATTTTTAATTAACGCCAGCATTTAACAAAGGAAAATCAGTTTGCTGACAAAATTATGAGACTTAAAATTTTATCAAATATTAACTTGTGGCTTTTTTGCATGTGAGTGTATTTTTGTGAAAACCTTGAAGTATACGTTTAAAGTTGGATAAGGATTCAAATATCCTAATATTTCCATATAATCTGACTCAAACCAAACTGGTTTTCATAGTTATCGATCTTTTTTATAGGTCGTGGAGAGTGCTACGAAAATATATAAGGGAACTAATCCGGAAGTGGATTCGTATTCAGCGTTCTGGGACAATTCCAAGTTGACTGACACAAAATTGGCAGCCCAACTGAGGATGAGGAATATTACTGATGTGTACATTTGTGGAGTAGCGTACGATGTTTGTGTTGGTAAGTTATTTAATATAGGAGTTTTTCCTAATGAACCGCTTGAATCTGATTCTAAAGAAATGGGAAATATTATATTCTACTGTGAATTCCTCAAAAACAATGAGACCAATGAGTCATCGTTTTTCTGTGTACTTTTGCCAGAATTCTAGGGATTGAAAAATGGCTCCAAAAGAACGTTTCTTGACAAAAGACTGAGTTCAGTATTTGAAAGCGAAACAGTGTATTTTACTGTTTCGTTCCTATGTTTATGAGAATAGGTACTAAAGTAAGATTCATGGATTATTTTCAATTCTGATATGATTTTTTCATAGACGGAAAAACACTTCCTTATTATAATCACAAACGCATTGTTCTCTATTCTGAAAAAAACAATATAACTATTTTTTTTAAACAAAAATGATTTTACTATTCCTCTCATTGAGTAAACAATGAATGGATGTAAATAAAACTGCTGGTGTCATCAAAATAGTTATAATGAATGAATACATTTGGATCGTCATGAAAGCGATATCTATAATTAATTATTTTCATTGATTATTCATAACTGAAACGATATAAAACAAATTCATTGAATTTCACCAATTCAACATGTTAAATTTGATTGACATTAAGGGATGGAAATGAAATATAGCAAATAAATTACGCATCACTGCAGGAGAAATGTCAAATTTTATTTTTGGGTTAGAGCTACACTATTTGCGAAAGATGATTCAATTGAAAAAAATGTTACCGATCTCACTACAATAGGTTACAGTTATCTAAACTGCTATAAGTTCCAAATGAATCTTATGGGGTTTCGGAATTCAATTGGGATAATGGTTGAAAAACTTTCAAAATATCCAGATTATCTTTTGATAGATGATTTTTCATTCACAATTTTAAAATTCATACCGTATGAAAAAAAATATCATGTGGACATAGTCGTTTGTATCATTTTAGCTAAATTACATTAACCCAAAAACTTGGAATTATAAAGAAAACCTTCTGATTGAACTCTAGTGTCTGAAACGAAAAGATCTTCAACACTTTCTGCATATGGATATTTGCAAGATTCAATATGTATTAGTCCTCACATTTGGAAATAATTTTTTAGTATTAATGTTGCATGTTACTGGGATTCTCTTTTAGCTTACTGAAAAATAAGTAGAATGAAATTGACAGCTGCTTGTTGAAATCAAAAATCATTTTGAAAAAGAAAACATTGTCAAATGAATATTAAAAATTAGAATTTTTCTGAAAATTTAAAAATGTGCGATAAAAATAAAGTTATTTTCTGTGATACCTAACAGAAAACAACTACTTCCCCAGCTCAAGAACACGCTGGGCATTGAACCATATCTGGTATATATTGTAAGAGGCCCCTTACACAAAAGACAAAATCTGAAAGTGAAATTGGAATTTTCATTCAGATAATTATTCGATTTTTCATTCCAGTCCTGAAGAATGATTTCCACAAAGGAGTTCTCACCAGAAATTACTTGTAACAATGATGCAAGAGTGGCATCTCATTCACTAGGTTTTGTCGACGAAAATCTATTTCACGCATCAACGTAGTGTTCTCTGCATTTTCGTACCAACATACGTTAACTTGTATATAGACTCCACCATATTATTATGTTCCAGGTGCAACAGCCATCGACGCGATCTCTAGTGGCTTCCGCACCATCCTTCTGGACGACTGTTGCCGAGGAGTGGACCTCCTGGACATCGAGAAAACCAAAAACACTGTGATAAAGAACCATGGAGTGGTGGTGAATTCCGATCGAGTGAAAAACATGGTCGAAGGAAATGACCGAAGACCGGAGTTGGGATATAAGTTGGCTCTAAATCTTCAAGAGCAAAAGCAGAAATCGACATAGACAAAAGAATAACCTATCTCAAGAAATACTAGATTAGGCTATTTGAAAAAAATTTCAAAAGCGAATGTATTTTTTTTATCTTCGATGATGGAAGCAGAAGTTCATTCAAACATCGTGCAGCTGTTTTTGCATATTTTACATGAAACTTCATTCACAAGGAAAGATGCTTGAGTGAACTGTTCTGGAGAATTGGGTTATTTGAGCGTCGATACAGAGCCGGCATGTTCAAAACTTTCGAGTCTATAGTGACATCATGTCATGTATTTTCGAAAATTGACTTGTGGTTATTAGTGAATACTGTTTTTTTTTGCAAAGACAAAACTAATTATTTTGCCCATTTTGTGCTCCCTATCGTTTTTTACAACAAAAATAAATAATTTACGAAATGAAACTGGTTTGAAATTGATTCTGAATTCATGCAAGCAAGTGCGTAGCTGGAGAGAAACGATTGCTCTTGATTAGTGAAAAATAATGCGATGTAAGTCAGTTTTTGTGTGGCGAGCATGAAGACTGAAGACAGACCATCCGCCCATGTCGAATAGCATATGAATTTTCAACCGAAAAGCCATGTGAAATTGGCTTGAAATCGTGGAATCAATACTAGGTCGAAGTACAACGTTTTGCGCTTATGACGCTTAAAAAGATGGTACCTATAGAACGGTTTCATACGAAATGAATACTATGAAGTACAATGATACTTTTGTAATGAAAAACATTTGATATAACAGCAATTAACTGAACTGTTACGTATATAGCAACAACTACATAAGTAAATGGATTTCCTTCGTGTGTCATGGCAACACTTTACGATCTGAATTTTATTCATTCATAAACCATAACTGAACATTAACGGGTGTTTATAAATACTATAACTAAGTACCAATAACATTTTGCCGCAGAAAAGCTGGGAATTTTGATTTTTTCAGAATAAAATTGTCAATGGTTATTGTTGCGGTAGGTACAAACATGATGACTTTAACACTTTCTTTTTTCGAACAATCGCAAACAAAATGATAGTAAATTCAAACAAGATATAATCCACTTACAAGAATATACGAATCATGGTTTAGTTTGGGTTCAAATCAAGTTTCGATTTTTACCCTAAACCTACATACATTTCTTGGATGATAACAATTTATATCTCATTTATTCCAAATATCACTTAGGCCCGATTTCACCACAAAACAGATAAACGGCGTTTTACTAAACTCCGTTCTCACTAAACTCAGATTTTAATCTCGATAAACCTCGATCAAGTTTCACCGACACAAACAGACGAAAGCTAAACCGAGTTTATTGAAACTTAGTTTAAGGACAGTCAAAAGCTGGCAACATAGTAAAATACGTACGTTTCTGTCATTTTTGCATAGATTTCGTTGTTTTGTAGAGGAGCCAAAGCCAAGTGACAATATAACCTAAAAATTGAAAACCGATAACTTTCGTGTTTGGCTCATGTTTTGTGATATTTTTGTGGGTGTTCGATTTTTGAAGAAACTTGATAAAAGTGACAATATCTTCTACAATGAATTTCAGGTTGGAATGTGAAAATATAATTCATCAAATAAATTCCTTCTTTGGACTTCATTCGGCACCCAGCTTATTGAATAAATTGGTACAACATATTTCCTCCACCAGAGTGAAAATGTCTGGAACAAACTACCATATTTCGTTAACTTATCAGACCAGTCTTTTCGTTTGATGGCATGTATCTAGGCTGCTTGCCTTCTCTGGGAGATTTCACAATGTTTTCTATTTCTTACAACAGCAGATGGAATTCTGATAACAGGGTCAAAAATACAAACATGTACAATTTACCTGAAAAATTGTATTCGGCCGTCTTTTGATGCATTTTTATTGCATTTTACAACAGAACAATATGAAGGCATGATCATCTACGAATTAACAATAACACATGTAATCCAACTACTGAATTCTTTTTGAAATAGGTAAAAATGTTCAATTCTCCAACATAAACAAATCGGAAAAGTAAGGTTGTTTTACCTCCAATGTCAACCATCTGTCAAACGTGCACGAAACCAATGAACTAAACGTCGTTTAACTTCGTAACTGGCCAAATTCAGCCCGTTTTAAGTGGAAACGCCGTTTAGAACTAAACGCGGTTTATAGTTCCTGGTGAAATCCAATATGACGTGTAGAAAGCTTAATCTAAGTTTAATTTGAACAAAACTTGTTTAAAGAGGTTGGTGAAATCGGGCCTTACTATTCAGCATTCACGATTCGAATGTCAAAATAGGGGAAAACAGGATTCTGCTGTATACTGAATACATTTACAATTTTCTTTCAAATTTGGAGTATCTTTCTGAATGGTGGTCATATTTACTTACAAGTTTATTATTTTCAACTATCTATATCCCCATAATACGTTAGTATAGTTGGATCCTGGAGAAAATGACTGAAAACACAATTACACAAATGTTATTGACATATTCGACATTTGACAAGTCGGTAATAAAAAATATGATTCGACATTTCACACGGTCTTCTGCCGGTGCTGCCTACAAATATATTTGCGTATTGATAGCGGAAATAAAATCACAGTTCCTACATGAAACATTATTTGGAAAGCTTATACAAAAAAATATTGTATGCAACACGTACGCAAATGGCTTTCGCGGACTGATTCCCCAACCATAAATGAACATGAAAATGCTCGGAGATTGCATCAGTCTTTCAGAGTATTTGAAAACTTCAATTCTAATTAATTCAACATTTTGGTAAATATCACTGATACCTATTTTACCCAATATAATCGAAAGGTTAGTACAGAAGAGAGTTCTGGAATTCTTATTAGGTAACTATATTTCAAGGTATTTCTGTAGTTTTGGTCAAATCTTAGGAATCGTCTGAAATTTTAGTATGGTGTAAACATAACCTTCATAAACAGACTTACAATTTTTCAAATCGATCCACCGTCCAGTTTGCCAGATATTTGCAATTGGAAATGGGTCTTTTTGTACGCGATGCCTATACCTAACACGTTATCGGATATGACTTCGTTCACATTTCTTATTATAGACGCGGAACGGATCTTGAGATTTTTTAAAAAACCACTTCTGTATGCAGTATTGTGGGATTAAAAAAAAAATTGACCATTTAGTTTCGAAGATATAGACTAATGAAAAATATTAATTTAACTCGACACGAAACGAAGAGCCGAGCAGCTGGGACGAAATAGCAACAATGCACACTGCGCCGAACTGATGGCGACGTAGTTACGTCCGGGGATGTGAAATAGAAGCTTCAATATCATTGGGCATAGAAGGATGGATGTACACGCTTAATCTGCGGTGTTGCCACGGTTGAAGCACCGCTCTATACGTGTAGCGTACCTATCCATACATGAAGGTGTGATTCAGAGTGTACAAACTCTGTCGAAAGTTCGAGACCGGCAGCATCATATAAGTATTGGATTTTACTGCACGCAGAGATAGCTTAAATGGGGATCAATGTGGATTTCAGAAATTAAAAGGCGCGAATGATGCCATATGTTCTTTATTGACGGAGGCCTCAGTAAAATAAATGAAGGATAGTATTTTGTGATTCATCCAAAGACTTCGACTGCATGATCCACAAATCCTGCTTTGCAAGTTTCAATATCATGACCTGCAGTGGTTTCAACGAACCTGCAGTTTTTTCAATATTATCTTGAAAAACGCCAATTGGTGATAACTAACCAGTCTTCTCATACCGCAGGAACTCAATGCGGTGTCCCACGGGGTTCAGTACCTGACCCCATACTCTTCTTGCTTTATATTGATGACCTTACAAAACTCAAGATATTGGCAAGTTTACATTATTTGTTGATGGTACTACCATATTCTGGCATCCTGAAGATGGGCAATCTCTACATAACAAACTCCAAGGAAAAGTCAAATTAATAAACTGTCTCAGTTTCAACATATCAAAATGGATTGGCAACCGAGTATGACATCAGAACAACTTTCAGAACTACTAATAGATTAAGATCGATCCTTGTAGGCCAGTAGGAATGGACATGATTTTCCCAAAATGTGAAGAGTGAAGAGGACTTCCAATTTATATGTAGTCTGATTTTGCAACATTCTTTTCTGAACGGAAGATGTTGAAAAATCAGGTTTTGAAAAATAGCAATTTGCAACCTCTTGCGTCAAATGGAAAATATATTTTTTCATTAAATTGATTTTTTTATTGAAATAAGTATCGAAATTATTACAAAAGTTCAAATAATGGTTGCAAGTGGAGATGTCCTGACATAGAATGTTTTCATCAATTTGCAACCTCGTCTGTAACACGGAAATGAGTGTCAAATTAAAAAAATATTGTATTTGTACTCTACCAAAAAAAGGAAAAATTTTGCGAATCGGGGAAACAACTCATTTTACCAATTGGTGGCAGTATGATAATTTTCAAACTATGTTACAATGCGAAACATTAAGAATTGAAAAAATATTTATTTTTGCAACACCTGTCTGAATAATAAAGATTTTTATATACCTAATGAATGGCATTCATTGTGTTATCAAGCTAACTATCGACCACGAAGAAGCTCGTCAACGGTAGGTGAAATCATTCAATGTTGAAAGCTAACGTTTTCGATATGAATTCAACATCATATTACAATTAGGAATTTGCATGAAAAATACGTACGAGTACGTTTGATGGAGGATCGAGAATCTTTCGTCACGTTTTCATAATTTTCTTGATTCATTGAAAAATGCAGGCAATATTGAGATTTAAAAAACACTCGTATATTTGTACATTAGTACGATTAACCTACAACTGTGTTACGTCACAGTGTTTTGTTTACAGAGTAATGAATGAACAGCAGTTTAGTAACATGATTCATTGTCAGAAGACTGACAATTATATTTTTATGACAGACAACTGAAATAGAATTGTCTACCAACATGTTTTTCACTCTTATTTTAAAAAATTGTATGAATGGAGAAAATGATTCTTACGTGTCGATTACATTTCAGTCCTCCATTCGGATTCAATAGAATTTTTCGTGCGAAACCACAATTGGAGTAAGAAAGTCGAGTGGAAAGGTAAATTATAATTGTATTCAATTCAAGAAATGCATACCTGTAGAAATTAAATTTGGGTTGTAATATCGATTTCACAAATTTTTATTTTTCAGCAACGTTTCTGTTTGATGATGAAAATTATGTACCTGCAAGGTATACAATCGATAACGTTTTGATATCCTCACTTCCATAGAGCATCGATTATTCATTTTAAAATCTCGTCGATTGCTATAAAGTCATCTTGTGACAAGTGAAAATTTTAAATGGAGAATGACTGCATGTCAATTCTGATGCTATAAAAAATTAATGTCTCCCAATAGTTTTTCAGCAGTATTTAGCAAAGTTTTGTATTCTTTCGATTGTTGCATTCAAAAATATTAGATTAAATTTATTTCGCTAATTAGTCGAAAACAGTGATTGCTTCCGAGGTCAATAATCAGTTTCAAATGTTTTAGTGGTTAACTACGTAACCGTATTATTCTTCGGATGCAATTTCAATCAACTAGTACAAAATATAACAGATATACGCGATGGATAATCAAGTATTTAACTGGACCACTGTAGATATGTTGCTCTAATATATATCTTAAACCTATTTGCACAATGTTTCCAATTTATGGCCAAATTATTAAATAAAACAAATCAATTGTACAAAAAAAATGTTCCGTTGAACAATTATGGTTGCAAATCTCTTGCGTAACGTAAAATATTAGTCGTAATTTTAATCGCAATTTGCTTAGCTTTAGCAATTATTTCAGAAGTTGTAAAAATGCAAAAAAATATATTGGTGTATAAATTGACTCCGTTTCTCGTATGAAGTTACAAAGTTATATATCCACTGAGACCGATATTCTCTTTATTTGCAACCACAATAAAACTCTTTTATAATTATTTCAATGCTTGTGGGTATTAAAAATGGGAGCGTCGATAAAAAAGTTTAATAAATAAATTATGCGTTTTTCAGAGATGGTTGCAAATGTTAGTGAATATTTTGAACTTTTTTTCCGTTCACTTTTCCAATTTGCAGAACTTTTGTGATTTTTTTAAACAAATTACAATGAAAAACTTAAACAAATGACAAAAAAACAAGGTTCCGTAACTTTTACAAGGTTGCAAGCTCAATGCATGTTGTAAAACAACATTACTATAGTATGCCTAGTTTGCAGAACTTTTACAATTTTCAGTGCAGTAATAAACCATGAAAACGTTTTTTGCAATTGAAACAATGTTCCGTTCATCGCAGATTTCTGCAAACTTTTATAGTTTGTTTTTATTGATGCACTAACATACCATTGAAGTTTGAAGATATTTGGAATTAATGTTAATTGATTGTCTATATCTACTGGCCTATCGCACAAACAAAACCAGAAAACACAGACGAAAAATAAAAATAAAAAGTTTATACAAAATACTGATGGTATTTTCGAGTTCTGGGGACCATGATCTACGAATCTACGAATCTACGAAGATATATAAAAATTTCCGAAGTTGTGAAGTGGTGATGTCCCCAATATATAGTATTCATATGAAATCTAACCAAATGGAAAAAATCATTCCAATAATAGTTTTTAGCAAACATCAAGCAATTGCCTCACATGACATTACAATAAACCACTATCACACGCTAATTCGAACGAATCAATAAACAAAAATCAGCTGGTTATGGAAGAGTAAATATAGCTGACCAAACCACCAAATATTGGTTTTTCTGAAGTGTGTAATTGATTCGTTAAGTAATTTGTTCCAATTTTCCAATCGATAGTAGACCAACTGTGGCAAAAAATGCACGAAGCGTCCAAACAAATGAACTAGTTTACGTCAGGTTACGCTTGTTGAATTTGCTAGAGTATCTGCTCTTTGTAAATCATGTTTTCCGAATCTTGAATATACAAGGGCCAATTACTATAATGGGAACTAGATGAAATTAGATCTCCCCTAGATGGGGGAGTTTCAATTTCTTCAAAGCGACAGTAATCTGAAAAAACGCAAGGTAGCTTGACATTGTGAATAAGTGTTGGTTAGAATTTTCCACAATTGAAACTGATAACCATCTTGGAGAGCATTGTTAATAATATTATAGGCCGACTATTCGAAAAATTCTGATAATATTATACATATTTCAATTATGCTATATTTCTGTTAGAAATTATTTGTTTCCTGTGAAATTTCGGTAACATCTATTTGAAAGTATCGAAAATCCAGTGCCATATTCACATTTTATTTAAAAAACTCTAAGGATTTTTGAAGACGAAACATATTTGAAGTAGGCCTTGAAATATTGAATTTCAGCACTACAGTAGCTCTATCAGTAAGAAAAAAATACAAATTGGACAATAAATAGTTTTTTCAGAAAGGTGCCCCCATAGAGAAACTAAAAATAAAGAGAGTTGTCAAACCTGCAGAAAAAGTTGGCACCATGTTAAGACAGTGGCGACATATCTCGCAACTGGCCGAACTAAGTTAGTACAGTTGGTAAAATAGATTTCTCTTCAGTTACCGATTGAGATAAGGCGGGTTTTTTAAATGTGTTACTTTTATATGGTTGATATGGTATATATTTTATTAGTGATCGATTTGCCATTCCTGTATTTCATATGAATGGTTGTGTCATATGAAATAAAGGAATGGCAAATCGATCACCAATAAAATATAAACACTAATTGATTCGTAGAAAATAAAATCAAATTACATTTACAACAAATCTTCAATTTTGTTAATTTATTAGCACAAAGAGGAGAACGAGTAGGTATAACAAATAATCCAGTTTGATGATATACTTCGTACTTGCTCAAATGGTGATAGGAAATGGAAACTGATGGATGGAAATAAGTATAGTTTGTGAAAAGCAGCTCATATTTTACCTTGTAAAATAAATTTTCCAGGAATTTCAGCATTTTATCTCGACTAACAAAACATTATATTTTTAAGTCCATAGTATAATTTCTATCATTAATTTTTCGATGACAATAACAGTGGAAGAATTATTCTGAAATTATTGCGTGGTTTGTCATAATAAAAAATACATGTTTAAACAATAAACTTCTGATTTCTGACAAATGTCGAAATTGGAAAATTATCATGTCATTGTCAATTGCGGGCAGCGCCTCCATGCGCGACCGGCCGTACCAAAAACTTGGTGGTCAAGATCGCCAATGTTTCAAACAGTCTCTTCATTTTCAATTTGTCTATGGGTGCTCCGCTTTTAAATGGCCACTTTGTATATATTCAGGGTGTTCCAGAACTTCCCCTTTTTTTCTCTCGGGAATGTATAGATAGGGTCAAAATATCACCAGTACTTCATATAATTTTTTTTCTGAAATCCTTCGTTACTAAGTTACGAGCCCTCGAATTTAAAAAATTAAAAATGTTTTTTTTTTATAACTTTTCAAGAGAATATTGAAAATCTACCAAATTCTGGTGATTGACGAAACAAATGAATTCCCTCGATAGGTTTCATGCATGATTTAGTTGATTTGCTACAGGGTCTGGAAGGGGCTGCCCCCAGTGGACCACCCCTCAAAACTTTGAAATTACTGGGGTTTTTCAACAAGGTTTCCAGGACAATATTCTGAATAAAAGTACTCGTGTGTAAAGTCGATCGGAGCCACGATTGCTAATGATAAAAATGCACTTTTATTCGACGACATGTAACCCGAGCGTCCACCATTATTTGAAAATATTTATTTTTAAGGACAATAGAAATAATGGGTAAAATCTTCATTAAAATTTAAAAAACACTTTTAACAACAAAATTTATAACTAAATATCAACGCAATCCTCAAGACAAACAGAAATGGAAAATCCACTACAAAAACTGCTCGATATGACCCCCTCCTCTCTCAATATATTTTCGAAGTCTGCGAAGAAACCCCCTCTGTACTTGAAAGAACATTCCAGGATCCATTCGTATGACTACGCAATGTAATGTTATTCTTTTCAACAAGTCACCTCTTGTGTGGGGTGAACAAGGCTTCTGAGATAACTCCATAGAAAAAAATGCAATAGATTCAAATCCAGAGAGCGCGTTGGCCATTAATATCTTTCACCAATCCATCTATTGGGAAAAATATGGTTCAGGTGGTCCCGCACAATCATACCCAAATGAGGAGGAGTACCATCATGCATAAATCACATATCTCTTCGGGTTTGTAATGAAACATGTTCCAAAAGTTTATTCAAATAGTTCTGTGTGAATTCCAAATAACATGCTCCATTCAATCGATCATGTAGAACGAATGGTTCTATAAGATGTTTTCCTATGTTGTTCTCTAATAATTCTGTGAGTATTGGATTCGTATGTATGGAACTGTTCTGTTAGATTTCTAATGCTCATTGAGGGATCATCAGCAATAGTTTCCAAAATATTTTTTTCCAATACAACGGTACGTAAAGTCCTAGAAGGACCCTCACCACCTCGTTTTGGCAAACATGTACCTATTATATTCAAAAATATCGACTGAACATACTCAAATGAATTATCCATTAGACATACCTGTCTTCCCCAAGCTGCGATAGACACGCTCGAAGATTCTGTTGCCGGTAACAACCGATTGGAGAGAAATTAATAGTTCCTTCTTAAACTATTCCCAATTTTGTACAAGAGCTCCAAATAAAAAAAAACACATCCTCTTATTTTCTTGTTTACTTAGTTCCCTTCCCTCGTTTTGCAAATATCCAAAATTCTCCATTGACTAAATATCTTCTGTACGCTATATATTTTTCATGAAATGAAATGATCCAGAGAAAAATACCTATATCTATCTTTTCTGATAAGACTATTGATTTATTAATCCCAACTTAATGAACTCGCTTTCAAATTATTTTTCTGGCTTGACGTGACGTTTTATTTATCGAAGGATCCAAAAATATTATTTATAATAATGATTTGATCTGCTTGTAATAATAAGTTCTGCAATGATGCCGAAATTCAACCCATATCACATTACGTTCAATTGACCCATACTTATACCTAATAAGTACTGTGAATGCTATTTTTCACCTTAAATATCCAAGTCGTATTGTTTTCGAAATACGGTTGATTTGATATATCTTTATATTTACACTATCTCGGGCCTCTGCAGCATTACAGAATGCTCGTCCATGAAATACGTGCATATCTGCATATTCGTTGAAAGTAAACTGTTCGGCCATTTAAAAATATTCTCTACAATATTGACAGTACGGTGACAATCAGATAACAACTGCACATTTCATTTATTTTTCATAGATGTTTTCATCTGGATATTTTTCACCCATTTCAGCTGTTTTTGTACTTTATTCGTTTGCTTTTTATTAGTATGCATTTTTTCTGATTAGAGTTCTTCAGCTAAATTTATAATGCGTGCGTGCTCATTGAATCTATTCTCAGTGAAAATCCTCAACATTTAAGCTGTGAAGAAGAATTTGAAACAGTCAAATCTTGAGGTTCATGAGATAACCACAGTTCATGATTCAGATAACAGATCAACACGAAACGTGATTATTCCACACATAAATTCAAAATATGGACTGAATTCGATATTTCACAAATCTACAGAACTTGAAATTCCCTTTTAAAGAATATCTGCTTTCAATATTGTGAATGAAACTTTCAAACAAGTAAGTACTCTATTTTTCCCTAAACACTTTTTTCATCATATTTTTCATTATCAACCTAGTTATAAATGTTGCTGAAATAATGTTATCTTTATTATTTCGGCTTTGAAAATTTTTTATTTCAGATTATGGTGGATACTCTGATTGTATGTGGTAGAAACAAATCATTTTTATCAAAAATCGTTGCTCCGATCGACTTCACAGATGGGTTTTGAACTGTTTGCATTTTTGTGTCCTGGGGACCAACATCTTTATTTATTTTCAATATGCAAAGATTATCGATGTATTACAGTGATTATTTAGGTTTTTTCAAGAATTGTGATGATGCATTCAGTAAACGCACTGAACCGAAGCCCCAATGAGTTTTTCAGTATGAATGGAAATACTAGAAAAGAAAAAAAACTGGTTTTTCCTAGAAAGTTCATTAAAATTAATTATACAAGTCGATATGCAAAATCATTTCTTCTGGAGGCAACGTTCAGAATATTTTTTCAAATAGCATATTTTGTGGATTTATCAATCTGTTATTCTGAGATCGCACTTGAAATCAATAAACTTTGAATTCAATTACGGATTCTGAAATGTATTCTAATTAACCGACGAAATCAAAAAGGAGGATGTTCTCTAGACGACGCGTATATTTTTTTTTATGTATGACCACGCATAACTTTTTTAGATGATTCCTTTTTCATTGGATAGGGTGTACTTCGAAGTTGGTCCAATTCGAATTTGAAAAAAAACCTTCCCTAAGGGTATCAAAATGGAGGACATTGATCGTTTACCCTCTGAATTTTGGTTCGTTAACCGATTCTATCAGGCATAACTTTGTACTGGGTTGTCCGATTTGGATGATTGGTTTTTGGGATGGAATAATCCACCCCTATGGGTAGAAAAATAGGGGATGATTGATTTTTCACTTGTGAACATTGGCACACATATGTAGTTGGCATTGCTATTGTCATTATTTTTGTTCTCCTACATCTGTCACAAGAATTACATTCTATGAAAGGATGCAATTATATACAAAGTGATGGAATAAACTAACCAGACCTATCAAAAATAATTTATGTCATATAACAATAAATAATCAAAGTACATAATCATATTATTTAACTGTTAATAGTTGAAGTTAGGTGGGGAAGTGAGTATTTTGGAAGTAATCAAAAATTAAATAGATAGTAATTAGAAGATTTCAGCCACAAAAAATTGAAAAATAAAAACTTTTTAACAAAAACTTAAACCGACGAAAAACGGAACTGAAAAGCAAAAAATAAAAAAACCTTCTTAGTCTTGATAACTAAGATCCTAAACTATTTAAAGTAACTAATTTTGAGTCGGCGCCAAACAAACAATCAACGAAGATCATTGAATTACTCCAAAAAAATTATCAAAATGTCACCACGCATCTTGATGCCATCATTTTACGCTTCACCTAACGCATTTGCTTATTTGTTCATTTTAGTTTTTGCTTTTCAGTTCCGTTTTTCATCGGTTTAATTTTTTGTTAAAAAGTTTTTTTTTTGTATGTATTCCTTTTATTCTCAATATCCATGCCGTATAGCATATAACATGAGAATGTCGAAATATCCGATATCTAAATGAATATTCATTATTCCAGTACAACTTTGGCAAAATAGGAATTCAAAATCAATATGCATTTGTATTTCATCATCACACCAGTTTTGAGGTGTTGGTAATAATTCACTGGATATAATTCAACTAGAGTGAACAAAATGTATAATATTCCATTCCTCATCATCGAATTGAATATTTTCACGCATATTTAGTTTCATCACGTTGTTCTTTTTGTTGATATTATGCTTTCCGATTCTGTCCTTCAGTGATCATAACAGTTTCAGTCGACTATTTAATTCACTGATTATACAAATGAACTTGTCCTCAAAAGGGTAAAGCAGTTAACCATATCATTATAATAAATATAGAAAGTATTCTCAGTTTTTTGTTAGCTCTGGCAATACAGAAGCATGCAATTATTATTATGCAAATATAAGTAAAAGGCCACTATTTCTTAACATTATTGTGGTAATCTGTTTTTCATAAAACCAAACACTGCAATATTCGAATATGTCTGGAAAAAGAATATTTTACAATTTAATTTGATTCAAATTCCATCATGAAAATGATAATGCCCGCTGTGGATAAATATATAAAAAAATTGAGGATTCATATCCAGAATACTTATAATACAGAAGTTCACTCAGCTATTGATATACAGTGCTCGTCTAAAGTCCGTTCCCCCCCTACTAATTTTTGAACCACCTGGTATGTCGCAACGAAGTTTGGAGGGCTTAAATAGGAGATAAAAACCTACATTTTCATGAAAAAATCACAGCTAACAGTTTTGAAATGGCGGCTGAGCGCCAGCTTCAATATTTTCTTTTAATAGAACACCCCATATATCATTTTATTTTAGAAATCTGCTCATAAACCTCAACAGTTTTCTCTAATAAACTTTACTCCTATTATAAATAGCTTCTCTCACGTTGATGAAATTCTGTTCATCTATTTCCTCACATGTATCTATCATTCTGCGTTCCAACTCTCCTATTGCTTGGCATTCAGTGGCGTAGATTTTTGACTTCAGATACCCCAAAGGAAAAACTCTAGAGGTGTAAGATCCGGAGATCTTCGTGGCCATTCTGTACTTTCCCTGCGACCTATCCATCGCCCAGGATAGTTTGTATCGGGGAACTCTCTAGCCATGCGATCAAAATGGGGAGGTGCCCATCCTGCTGAAATATGATTTCAAACTCTTCCTGATTGTTTAATACAATTAGTCTTATTCGAGGTTCAATTTCAGTTTCTGAAAGATTTCTGTAAAGAACTCCTGTAAAACTGCCTCTGATGAAAATCGGTCCAACAACGCGATTGCCCAAAATCCCCGCTCAAACATTCACCTTTTTAGGAAACTGGGTATGTCCCTCTCTAAAAATATGCGGAATAGTATCGCTCCAGCATCGTACATTCTGTTGACTTTTCCATTAAGAAAAATCGTGCATTCGTCTGCGAAACATACATGTTTTAGGGAGCCCCGTTTTCCTTCAATTGTTCTTGTTAACCACTCACAAAATTCAACTCTCCGGTCTGGATCATCCTCCGTGAGAGCATAAGGATTTTCATTTTATAGGGATGGAACTTTTTTTTTAGGACTCTTTGGACACTTTTTGAACTTACTCCATAGGATTCAGCAACTGCAGACGTCGACCGAGTCGGATTGATTACCATTTCAGCAACAATGTCTACCTTTTTTTCTTCCTGATCTTGGAGCATCTTTCAGCGTACCAGTTGCTTGGAGCTAATTTAAAAGTTTGCGCAAATAAGACCTCGAAATAGGATTCTCGGGAAATCTATCATTAAACAAACGGACTGCTAGATGATAATTTCTTCCAGCTTCTCCAAATATCAAAACTGCTTCAAAGTTATCGTCTGAACTACGAGCCATGATCACACTTTTCATAAAAGGATTTAGGCGCTCAATGGACTATTTGACAGTTAGCAGCTCAGTTTGACAGTAAAAAAGATGTTATCGCGATAACGATGTTTTCCAATGCAAACTTGATTGAGAGCAACATTAGTGTTTTTGGTTGGGTTTGAAATGACCAAAATGTCACTTTTCAAACGTTAATATTTCGAAAACAATTGTATTTAGGAGTAAAGTGTATGAGAAAAAACTATCGAGAATTATGAGCAGAATTCAAAAATGGAATGATATACGAAGTGTTCTGTTTGAAAAAAATATTGAAGATGGCGCTCAGCCGCCATTTTGGAACTTTTAGCTCTGATTTTTTCTTGAAAAATAAGGTTTTTATCTTTTATTTTAGCCCTCCAAATTTCGTTGCGATATATCAGGTGGTTAAAAAATTAATAGGGGGGAACCGACTTTAGACGAGCACTGTATATTACACTATATAGTACTTGCTGGAATTTTGATTTTTTTCCTATGTTTTTCTTTGTGTTGTTCCATATGGCTTATGAACTTGGAGCATGGGGAAAAGGAGTTTAACGTCCAGTTAGTATCACTTATCCCCATTTACCGCTGTGATAAAAAGGGTGTCTACAAAGTGCGATAGTTCAAATTTTTTCGGTCGCAAACGTCAAAACAGCATTTGTGTTGTGATTTGGAAGGTGAAAACTCCGTTTCAAAGGAAGGCCCAGAGTCGAAATTGCGCGTATAATAAATGAATGACAATGAATGAGTCGGCCGCAAATAACCTCGAATCAAATGAAAATGACGTGAAAAGAGGACAAAAATGTTTTCCGGTGACCACTGCTCTATTGCATGGTGTACAAACCCGCGTTTAAATGCACCCCAACGAAATTTATGGTTTTTCTACCGTGAACTATGAACGTGACCAAAAGGAAGAAGGGAGTGGAAAGTCTGTTATTATTGTACATTAATTAACAACTAGCATTACTTTTTTGTTGAAAATTATTGACAAATTGCAATGAATGCAGTATTGATATTTACTTTGTACAGTATATACACGGTATATAATTTCTTTGAGCATATTTGGGGTGACATTAGTGTATTTGTATCTAATTTCACATTGATATGGACAATTATTTTTTTCATCCAATGATTACAGTAATCTAAAAAACATGGGTGAAACATATTTTCATTTATTTAATACACATTCAATGTTTTTTTGTCATATTCTGACAGTAAACGAACAATATGAAAAATACGTGAAAATGTATGTATGTAAAAAAGAAAACAATATTTTAAATATATTTATTTATAAATCTTTCATATCCATCAATATTCTTCAAAGTTCTTTCATTCGTGTAATTCACTGCAAGATTAAACATTGAGTTTTTATTAAAATTTATCTATTGTTTGTGAAAATATTTATTCACCTCTAATTCGACAGGGTATTGATTTGCTGTCGCTGCTGCTTGGCTAATCACTTTCGCATGTATGCTGGAATAATCAATGTTTCTACTTTCCCGACCTGACACACGTGACCCGATAGCACCAATGCTTTTGCTTTTTTTCACAGACTGATTCTCGAAAACAATGTGGCTTGTCATAGGAAAAAAAACCCAGTTGCAAGCACTCTCTCCATCACGACTAACACTTTTCAACTTGACAATAAATCACATGCAAACACTACGATGACAGGCGAATCACGTGTTCAGCACTTTGATGTAGCTTTGAGCTTCGCGGACGATTCTGCTTTTGATTAAGTCCTAGCGCAATTTCCGAAACCGGGGCTCAATTTAATTCGAAGTTTATATACGCCGGATCACAACTCAACCGCAGTTTCCACGTTTGTAACAAAAACTGTTGAACTTTACAAACACTCCATTCATCAAAAAGGCAAATGCAGATAAATTGGGCTATATGGACTCTCGCCCAATTCCGCCACTGCGGCGTCATTTAAAAAGGTGCTCCAACTCCATACCTTTGGCTTTGACCGCTTTCCGTTATTACGTTGTCCCGTTGTCCCAAAATGGGAGCTCTCCTCAGATTGGTTGCACTTGGTTGTAGAAAAATGTGGTTTCATTGATATATTTCTGGTTCCCGTCATCGTAGCGAGATGACATGCATAACAGTTTTTAATCGCACTCTCTAGTGAGAGAAACACTGGCCGCTAAAGTCACCAGGGGCTGTGCGCAAGGGGGTGTACTGTTCCCACTGCTCTCAAACCTGGTGGTGAAAGACCTGCTAGTCACACTAAAAAGGAATGGACAAAAAACACTTGGTTACACAGACGACATAGTCATCATAGTCCAAGGAAAATTCAACACCACAGTTAGGGAGAGAATGCAAAGAGCCCTAAATCTGGTAAGTACATGGATAAATGAAGAGGGTTTGAATATCAGCCCCTCTAAATCAACCATAGTAGCCTTCATCCGAAGAAGGGAGATAGAGGGCCTGGACCCTCTATCCCTCCAAGGGACCAACATCCAATTATCGGGGAAAGTTAAATGTCTCGGGATAATCCTAGACTCGAAATTAACATGGAACCAACAACTGGCAAAATTAAAGGAGAAAGCTGAGGTGATACTAATGGTAGCCAGACGACCACACGGAAAACATGAAGGCTGAGTCCCAAAATGGTGTATTGGACCTACAATACTGCGGTGAAACCCATGATCACCTATGCATCTTTGGTATGGTGGTCAAAGATAACTCAAAAAATGGCCGCAGCTGAGTTGCGCATGGTACAAAGACTTGCTTGCCTCATCAGATTGGGGGCTTTGAAAACAACTTCAACAGCAGCCATGGAAGAACTACTGGACCTTTCACCGATTGACATAACAATCATGAGGGAGGCAAGAATGGGACTTCTAAGGCTACAAAACACGAGCAACAGATCGGATCACAGAAAGATAAAGGAAATAGTGGCAACATTCTTGAAATGAAACCAACGGACCAAACAACTCCTAGATACTTCTTCAACACGAACTTCAACGTAGACAGATCCAATACCAAGGAAGGAACTGGTGCTGATATATACAGTGCGGAAAGGAACTCCCAAATAAGCACCTCTCTGGGAACATATACTTCCGTATTCCAAGCGGAAATGAACGCAATCTTACACTGCGTAAGAGAAAACAACACGAGAAGTGCTCAACACACGGATCAAAATATGCACAGTCAGCCAGGCATCACTGAAGGCTCCCACGAATCCAAAAGTGACATAAAGACTGGTATGGGAATGTCGAGTAGAACTCAGTGTCCAAGCAGAACACAACAAAATAACTTTGATGTGGGTCCCAGGACACTGTGGCATCGAGGGCAATGAAAAAGCTGATGAGCTAGCCAGGATGGGCTCATCAAATCCATATACTGGCCAAGAACCTGCACTCTGCGCGAAAAAATCAGCCCTCCGAGGCTGCGTGGGACTGGGTCAAACAAAAACAAAGTGAGCCCTGGAAGGAAGCCCCTTTCATGCACCACGGGACAATATATATGAAAAAACCGTCGAAACAAAGAACTGAAGAACTACTCAAGATGAGTAGGAACCAAGTCAGAACAATAACGGGCCTTCTCACCCATCTGCACAAAATGGGGCAAAGGGACAGAAACGGCCAAACATATATTGTCAGAATGCGAGGCGCTGGACTGTAAAAGACAAACAATATTCGGACAGCCAAGGCCAACCTCCGAAGAATACAGTAGCCAACAGGTGAAGAACCTGTACAGATTGATGCAGGGGACTAGAGTTACGGAGTGGGTGCTGTAAAACAAAAACCGGAAGGCACAAAAAGCCCAAGAGGCTGAAGTGCAGCTGGCGACGAGACCAGAAGAAAAAAAAGTCTAATCGTAAGCTGCCGACCAGAAAATTTCATCAAAATAATAAAATAAAAATAGTATAATTCAGAATTCGAGAACAATCGAAATCCAATGGCGTTCAGAGCTGACTTATGGAGATCATTTTTTCCACAGATTAGCTATTATGTGATGTCCAATTGTAGAAAGAGAAAAACTGGTGAGTTGAATATATCTGATAGTCCAAGATCCCAGAGCCGGCAAACCTACGTCATTTTAAAAAAGTTGAAATTTTAAGTATGAATACTGTGATATGTAAAGAGAACGTATGCGTACTAGCAGCCTGAAAGCGGGGCTTTTTAGGTAGAAGGTACAAATGTACATAAAACCTTAATTAGCCACGTTAAGTATGGTAATATTCTGACACTTATACATTGAGACAGCCGAGCGGTCTAAGGCAAGATATTTAAGCTCTGGATTTCGAAAGAAAGCGTGGGTTCGAATCCCACCACCTGAAGGTTTTTTTAAATTGTTTCCTTCGAAATCGATTTGTTTTCATTTCATTTTTTTATTTAAATTTTTGCCACAAAACAAATCATTTCCCAATTTCGAATTGAATTAAAACAAAAAGCCGCTAGTGGTGAAGTTCGACCCACGCTCCGTTTCAAGATCCAGAGCTAAAATCTATTGAATCTGGCGCCATAGACCACTAGGCTATCTCGCTATATTGAGTGTCAAAATATCACCATACTCTAACGTAGGTGAGTAATATTTTTGTTTACCTTTTGTACTTGCTACCTGTAAAAGGGCCCCGCTCTCAAGCTAGCAAGTACGCATACGTTCTTAACTACATACCACACTATTCATACTCAAAATTTCAGCTTTTCTAAAATGACGTAGGTTTGCCTGCTCTAGGATCTTACTCTATAAATAAAATATTGTCATATTGTTTCTGATAGGCAAGAATGAAATAACTTCAAATGAAAGGCATATATAGGACAAACAAAAATTATAAATTCAATGAAAAACATCAATGGTAATTTACAGCGATTTCCTGTTTGTCTGAGGGAAAAATTTTCATGGACGTCCAGGATCTCAAAAGAGGTTTTAATTTTGGGTGATTACGAAAAATTGTAGTCGAAACTTATTTAAAAAATCACCAACATTGCGAATGTTTATGAGTTTACTACGTGGGTGTTGTTTGGAAGAGCCACGAGGTCAAGTCCTTCATTATAGACATTGACATTGTGATGTGGATTCAGTAGACAATTTTGATGTTAGCCAATATTTGTTGGGTCATTGAGTCATTCTATTGGGTCATGTAGGAAACACATCCACATATCGCAATATTACACATTTCAATTCCATAAAAGTATACGATGCACTAATTTATTGTATAACTATTTCAGTTGGAAAAAACCAGTCTTCCGCAAAATATTGCGTTCTTCTTCGATTATACGGCTATCTAATTGCCTATTACGTTAAAAACACCATTTTCCGTAATGACCGCGACAAAAAACGATTACGTCGGTATATATACAGAGTTGTGCCTTCAAAATGTATCGGTATGAACGATTATAAAATCTATGAGCGGTAATGTATAACCTGAATGTTAATGAACAACTAAACAACGGCAAACTATCAAATTATTCATCAACGAAGTAACAATGATTCGAGTAATTTTCAATGCTCATCAAATGCCCTTGAATACCATAGAATCGAAATTGAGCAACCTGAATGAAATACAGTATTCCAGAAAAAAATGCATGTTCTGGAAATAAGTGAAAAGTTGCTTGGAATTTAATGAAACAGAATACGACGTCCGATATTGTATCAAAATGTTTGCCGAAGATATTTTGAATCTGAAAATGAAATAAGTATTGATGAAGATATTGATACTTTCGTTGACTCATCAATTTACTGATTGATCAAACTCAAGTGGTGCCTATCATGATATGGAAACCACCACATTTTGGGAATGCCGAGAAGAACTTGCCCTCGCAGAACACAACATAATTGATGTGGGTTCCAGGACACTGTGGCATCAAGGGCAATGAGAAAGCTGATGAACTAGCTAGAACGGGCTCATCAACTCCATATATTGGCCCTGAAACTGCATTCGGAGTGACAGAATCGGCCATCCGAGACTGGATACGGGACTAGGTCAAACGAAAACAAAGAGAGCGCTGAAAGGAAGCCCCTCTCATGTACCACGGGAAAACATATATTATAGAACTGTCGAAACGAAGAACTGAAGAACTACTCAAGTTGAGTAGGAACCAAGTCCGAAAAGTAGCCAACCGATGAAAAATCTGCCAGACTGGTACAGGGGACTAGAGTTACAGAGTGGGTGCAGTAAAACAAAAACCGAAAGGCAAAAAAGCACAAGAGGTAAAAAAACATACCAAACTACCAAATAGTCGGTTGGGTGGGAACTGAATTTTCAAAGCAAATTTCAATAATAGCCTATCCCATAAAACTCATTCCATTTGTGACAGGTTTTTTTTCCATGCGTTCATACAAAAACTAATTATTCACCTGAGTATCTTATTCATTCAGTTGAAAATTGAAGGGGCATCCAATGAGTTTTCACCAAAATAATTTCCCACTTGTGTGTATTGCCAAAGAATGATCTGTAAAAATTTCCATTTACATAATATCCCATATGTTTTGTAATTAGCATGAAGCAGCAAGTGGGATAAAGGCAAAGTATAGCACCTGTACAAATGTTTCACTTACATTATTACTCATAATCTCATTTATCTAAAAGTATTTTAATTGCGCTTTTAGTTTCAAACTCATTTGTACATATTTTAAAGTGGTAGTCACATGCAATTATAATTACATATAATTTATGTCTGGGGTTCATTCAGTTAGAAACGAAATAAAAATTGTTCGCATTCGCCATATGGAAATATTTGTGAAGAGAAATTCGAATGAAATGATGAAAATGCGAATATCTCGTAAGCGGAACAGATCTTTATACTTTTTCAAATAGTTTCTTCATATCGCGTTGATACTATTCCTTCGCACGTCGTTATTCATTCGATAAGAGAACGTCTGAATGTAAAAAACACTAGGTATTATTAATCGACGAAAAAAAAGGAGGAGGTTCTACAGTCGACGAGTATATTTTTATTATGAAAGTTTGGAATATCGAGGGGACCGTCAAACAAAATGGAAGAAATTTAATGGCCCTCAAAGAGAAGTGTTAACCGTGGACACGTGTTTCGTGCTCTCGGCCCTCATCAGTACAGTGAACAAGAACGAGGATGAACAACACTTGGTAGAAAACGACAAATCAACGGAGTCAACAAACAGAAGCCAGCTACACAATTGTGGTTTCGGTTAGCAAATGTGCGGCTGGCTTCTGTTCGTTGACTCCGTTGATTTGTCGTTATCTACCAATTGCTGTTCATCCTTGCACCTCTTCACCGTACTGATGAGGGCCAAGAGTCCAAAACACGTGTCTACGGTTAACACTTCTCTTTGAGAGGTATGTCCATGAAATTTCTTCCAGTTTGTTTAACAGTCACCTCGATATTCCTCCCTTTCATCTCTATAATCCTGGACTCGGATGTCACGCAGGTAGCTATAGCTGCCTCTGTGGTGACGTTGGTTGTTGCCCTGGAATGCAGGTTCTGCTAACCGAAACCAAAATATGCGGCTGGCTTCTGTTTGTTGACTCCGTTGATTTGTCGTTTTCTACCAAGTGTTGTTCATCCTTGCACTTCTTCACCGTACTGATGAGGGCCGAGAGCCCGAAACACGTGTCTACGGTTAACAACTCTCTTCGAGGGCTATGTCCATTGAATTTCTTCCATTTTGTTCAACAGTCCCCTCGATATTCCTCCCTTTCATCTCTATAATCCTGGACTCGGATGTCACGCAGGTAGCTATAGCTGGCTCCGTGGTGATGTTGATTGTTGCCCTGGAATGCAGGGTCTGCTAACCGAAAAATAAATGTGCGGCTGGCTTCTGTTTGTTAACTCAAGTGTTCATCACCGTACTGATAACGGCTATGTCCATTAAATTTCTTCCATTTCATTTTTTTATGTCCGATTTTAATGACTCTTTTTGAAGTGGATAGGGTATACATCGGAGTTGGTCCCGTTTTGATTCGAAATAAAAATCCACTCCTGAGGGTAGGAAAATGGGGGATGATTGTTGGTTCACCTACTGAATTTGAACTTTTCAACCGATTCTACCACGCATAACTTTGTACTGGTAATCCAATTCGGATTTTTTTTTGTATGGGGTATCCTTGTGAGTTGGTTCCATCTGAACTTGAAGAAAAATACACACCCAAGGGTAGAAAAATAGGGGATGATTTCACACCTGTAAACGGATTCTGTTGAAACTTGGCACACATATGTAGTTCTCATGACAGTACAACATAATGGAGGCCCAGAATTATTCTGATGATGAAGACGGAAGACAGTCGAAGGATTTCCTCAACGGTTCACAGCAGCTACCTCGTGTTTGGGGTAATATCTACATATTTAATTATATGTCCTGACTAACTGACTCACTGATTGACTGATATACGATCAACGCCCAAATCAAACCACAGGACCTGAGAGCTAAAATTAGTACAGTTGGTTCTGAAATTGCAGTCATGGAAATTGGTATTTGGGCTCTTCTTCACAAATAAAAATGAATATGTTTCAGGGTTTTTGGAAATTCCACCCTGAAGGGGCAAAATGGGGGTTAGAAAGTTAGGATCATGGAAATTGGTATTTGGAAATTCAACCCCTAAAGGGGTGAAATGGGGGTTAATTGAGATTGGAAGTTTGTATAGGAATCCCGTTAGTTTTCAAGTTGGGGTCATAAAAATTGGTATTTGAGATCTTTGTTAGGGATAAAGAAATACATGTTTCAGTACTTTTATCAATGCAACCCCCCAGGGGGTGAAAAGGGAGGATGAGAAGATTTCGTGAGGGTTCCGTTGGTTTTGAAGTAAGGGGCATTTGAGGTCTTTGTTACAAATAAAGAAATACATGTTTCAGTATTTTTAGTAATTCCGTCCCTGAAGGGGCGAGTTAATTTGTAATAGTCGCCACAAAAAATACAAAGTTCAACGCGGACGAAGTCTCTGGTACTAGCTAGTTAAAGTATATAACGGTTAAGAGTTGAAGTAGATTTTAGCCACAAAAAAATAAAATTCCTCAACAAAAAATTAAACCGACGAGAAAAAGAAACTGAATAGCAAAAAATAATATGAACCTTTTTAAGTCTTAATAACTAAGCTCCTAAACTAATGTTAGTAACTAATTTTGAGTCGGCGCCAAACAAACAATCAACGAAGATCATTTAAATTACTTTGAAGAAATGATCAGAACAAAATTACATAGAAATGCAACGTGAAATCACCAGCGATGAACAATAACATTCCAAAAATGCGCTCGCACTCGCAAACGACGTTTGACCTCACCTGTGAGGCCTTTCGGGTAGCTGTCTCGTTTATATTGACTTCGAGAACACTCGGCAATTTCTGGCGAAGGAACTCGCCGCCGCTGCTCACCCCGCTGCTATAATTTTACGCTTTGCATAAATAATTTACTTGTTTGTTTGTTTGGCGCCAACTCAAAATAAGTTATTAACATTAGTTTGAAAGCTTAGTTATAAAGACTCAAAAGGTTCGTTTTATATTAAAAAATTTTTGTTTTCCGTCGGTTTAATTTTTTTTGTTAAAAAGTTTCTATTTGTGAAAAAACATGATATTAGATTGAAATTATATCGTGATTTGTTCTTTGATCAAAAATTCCATAGTTGTTATATGAATATCTTCTTTTAAAATATTTGATGCGACTGGACACCTTGGATGATTAATTTATTAAAAATTATGGAGGGTTACATGAGAAGATTGAGTGAAGATGTCTGCTTCTGATGAGTTGTTTCAAGGGCAGATAGGTGAAATGTTAACTCCAATTTCGGTAAGTGTGAGGGAAAACTCCATGGTTTAATTCATTCTGTATGGTAGAATAGTAAAACCTGATAATTTGAAAGTGTTTAAGTGAGGAATGTTTTCAGGAAGTAGAGGTTGGATGGACACGTAAGGGTTTTATTTGGTAGCTTACATTGATTTGATATTGTGCAATGAATTCAAGTGATTGTAGATTCAGAAACTCTTCTAGAGAAGTTAGATCAGCTAAACCAGTGGACACAGTTAATACAAGGAAATTTATATGGCGTCGGTTCACCTCGTCCTGTGATTCAAGGAATTATGAACTACATCGGGATATTCCAACTATCGAAATAGCAAGAATTTTGAAAGACTGGGCTGTGAACATGCAGCAATGTGATGGTGAAGATTATTATAAAGATTATTATGTCAAGACAATGTGGAACACAATCGCTAAGATGCACAGTGGTCCAAAATAACGAAAAAAGCGGAATTAATTCAAATTTTGGTAAAGTTTTCGTATACGCTCCCAACTTTGTGAGAGGGTAAACAAAGGACCAGATAACTTTTTCTCAGAATTGCGGGTAAATATTGCGGAACATTTGCACTCTCCAGCCCTTCAAAGACATTATCCGTACGTTTCTCGGTGTCACGTGTACTTTTTCTTCCGAGTTCGATTAGCTCCAGAAAGAAAATCTTGTGAATAATTCCTGTGGAACTCAGGAAGTCAGTGAAGGTATGTAGTTTTTATTTCATGTTTGATAAGGTAATTGGACCTTTTTTTCCTATTATTTCGTTTCTAGGGCAATCGGAAACACTTGTATTTTAATTATTCAATGTATTTTGAGATGGAGAGTAGTATTTGTTCAACTACTAGTTACAGCCATTGAGGTGATCTTTGAGTTTTCCATCACCTATTGTTGTTGTGTGATGTAGATTGTTAATGGGGGTGGGGTGAACGTATTATTATTATTGGATTCTTCAAATTTGCCATAATATTAAACTCCGTCCAGTTGTTGTAGCTACCCGGACCCTGTCGAAAAATCAAGGATTCGCTTATCTTCAAACTAGTTGGATTACCTAACGTTGTGTAGGAATTTCAAGACTACACTATACCCTCGGGCTATCTCTCACTTCGTTTCGAAATGTTGTAATAAATAGGTATGGGCTGGACACAATCATTCATCGATTTCAACTCGGATAAAGCTGATTGGAATCTATGAAAAATCCATTGATACGTACATTCACCTGCACGAAACGTTACTGTGTTCATTTTTGTGTATGACCATGCCCAAGCAGATATTGTAATTAAGTTTATTTATTGTAGAAAGGTAGAAATGATTGGGGTTTGGTGATTGTACAAGATATGAATGGACCGTTACAGAAATTGGGTGTATCAAACAATTTTTCATTTATCTCATGGACGATTGAGAAACCATATATGAAAATGGCAGGTATTATTTTTATGAGAAATACAAACTATTGATTTGATACGTTTCATTCCGTGTTGATTTGATATTTCTGATTTCTTTAACAATTTCATGAAATATTTAGAATCTTAAACATATTGATTGATATGCTTATTAACCTTCATTTCACAAGCTATTTTATTATATGTTTTATTAATATTATGATCCCATAACATTGTGTAAAATGAAATCATTCTGTTTTGAACTTTTAATCAGACTAAAATCTGAGTGAGTCGTGTTTCTTGTAGCTCAATATGTGAACCGTCTTCACAGAGGAGTCGTTCTACTTCAATGTTTCGCAAATCTATCCTATGGCAGAAGGCATCTGTTACATAATAGCCTTGTTAGCCTACTTTCTATCATGGTTCACTACATCAAGCAACTTGTAGTGTCTCTCTTTTTGTGTCTGAGTTTTGGAAGAAATTATTTCTGAACAATTATAGAGTCGACATCAGGCCAGTGGAGAGACACATGATTTTTCCAAAATTTAATAATAATGACAAAAGTTTAAAAACTTCAGTAGAGTGAAGAGGACTTTCATATGATATGTAGTCTGATTCTGCAACCCTTTTTTCTGAACGGAAGATGTTGAAAATCAGTATTTGAGGAATTTCCACATTATAAGCGCGTAAAAATTTGCAAAAGTTCTGCAAACTTTCGAAGTTTTGATAAATAGTATTTACATCCTCTGATAATTTGCAATACTCAAACAAACGGAATGTTGTTTTATCGAAAAAAAATTGTTGTTAGTCCTAATTTTTCCTAATTCCAAAAGTTCTGCAAACTCGAAAAAATCACTGAATAATGTTTTGACAAGATTTTACTTTGCAATCTCTTGCGTCAAACGGAAAACATATTTTTTCAATAAATTTATATTTTTTATTGAAATAAGTATCGGAATTATTACAAAAGTTTCCAATGATGGTTGCAAGTGGAGATGACCTGACGTACAATGTTTTCTTTAATTTGCAACCTCGTCTACAACACGAAAATGAGAGTAAAATCAACAGAAAAATATTTTAGTATTTGTACTCTACCAAAAAAAAGCAAAAGTTTTGCGAATCGGACAGGAAACTCATTTTACCAATTGGTGGCAGTATAATAATTTGCAAACTATATTACAATGCGGAACATTAGGAATTAAAAAAAATATATTTTTGCAACACTTGTGTTATCTGATTAATAAAGAGAT
Organism: Gonioctena quinquepunctata; assembly: GCA_018342105.1. Taxonomy (NCBI): domain Eukaryota; kingdom Metazoa; phylum Arthropoda; class Insecta; order Coleoptera; family Chrysomelidae; genus Gonioctena; species Gonioctena quinquepunctata. The sequence continues at coordinate 1,354,348 of JAFIRS010000033.1, read as the reverse complement.
TTTCATATACCTAATAAATGACATTCATTGTGTTACCAAGTTGACTATCGACCAAGAAGAAGCTCGTTAACGGTAGGAGAAATCATTCAATGTTGAAAGCTAACGTTTCCGATATGAATTCAAAACATCATATTACAATTAGGAATTTGCATAAAAAATACTCCTGAGTACATTTGATGGAGGATCGAGAATCTCTCGACACATTTACATAATTTTATTTATTCATAAAAAAATGGCGGAAATATTGAGATTTAAAAAACAGTTGCACATTAGTACGATTAACCTACAACTATGTTACATCACAGTGTTTTGTTTACAGATTAATGAATGCACAGCAGTTTAGTAACATGATTTATTACCAGAATAACAGAAATACTGTCAATTGTATTTTTATGATAGACAACTATATAACTAACCAAAAACAATACACATTCATCTAATAGTCCTGGAACTAAAACTGAAATATAATTGCTTTTTCCCTCTTTTTTTTCAAAATTCGTATAAATCAAGAAAATGATGTTTACGTGTCGTTTACATTCCAGTTCCCCATTCGGATTCAATAGAATTTTTCATGCTCAACCACAATTGGAGTAAGAAAGTCGAGTGGAGAGGTGAATTACAATTTTATTCAATTCAAGAAATACATACCTGTGAAAATTTAAATTTGAGATGTGATGTCGATATCACAAATTTTCATTCTTCAGCAACGTGTCCATAGTCTTTCAGCAGTATTTTGTACTCGTTCGATTGTTGCATTCGAAAATATTAGATAAAATGTATGTAACTGATTAGTCGAGAACAGTGATTGCTTCCGAGATTAATAATGAGTTTCAAATTTTTAATGGGTACCTAGTAACCGTATTATTCTTCGGATGCAATTTCAATCCACCAGTACAAAATCTAACAGATATACGAGATGGATAATCAAGTATTTAACTGGCCACTGTAGGCATATGTCGGTCCAATATATATATATATATATATTGAACCTATATGCACAATGTTTGCAATTCATGATCAAATGATAAAAAAAACATATCAATTACACGAAAAAACTGTTCCGTTGAACAATGACGGTTGCAAATCTCTTGCGTCACGTACAAAATTAGTCTTTATTGCAATTGCAGAACTTTGCAATTATTTCAGAAGTTGTAAAATGCAAAAAAAAAATATTGGTGGATTAATAGGTTCCGTTTTTCGTATGAGGTTGCAAAGTTACATATCCACTGAGACCGATAGTCTCTTTATTTGCAACCACAATAGAAAACTTTTGTAATTATTTCAATGCTTGTGTGTATTGAAAATGGGAGCGTCGATAAAAAAGTTTGATGAAGAAATGATGCGTTTTTCAGAAATGGTTGCAAATGTACGTGAATATCTCAAAGTTTTTTTCCATTCACTTATCCAATTTTCGTTAATGCACTAACATACCATTGAAGTTTGAAAACTTCTGGAATTAATGTTAATTGATTGTCTATATCTACTGGCCTATATCCTGTATCAAAATCATGGGTAGATTAGTTAGTATAACACATTGGCATTTTTCAAGAAATTGGAAAAATATTCATGTATTAGAATCACAAGAATGTAAACAAATTGATGCAGACATAGAAACATGAAAAAAACTCACAGAAAAGCAATAATGATGCCCTAGTATTATCATTTGAAAATTGACTTTAGCATATGTATTGATAATTCTGTAAATATCTTCCACAAAATGATAATAATAAGGATAGCAAACAAAACACGAATATATAAGTATACATATACAAATATTCTCTAATGACAAATGCAGCACTCCACAACAATGGAATGATAATATAAGTCAAATTTTATTGTTCCATAAATTTATGGATTTCTAAAAAGTAACACGTTTATCAAAAACTAACACGTTTATTTCTCAGAGTAACACGTTTATTTGCGTGCTCCGTAAATTCGGCGATTTTGTTTAAGTATACCTCACCAAAAATCGGAAGTTTTATACCAACATAAAGAGGAAAGAATGGCTTATCGTTTATCCTAAAAGTGTTTTTCCACTAACACCAAATCTATTAGGTTTCCTCGTAAAAACTTTAATTGGTGGAATTCCGTGATCGAATTCAATGTTGTTTTTATCATAAGTGTGTTATCTCCAGTTGAAGAAAGAAGGGAAACAATTCTTCTTTTTCCGTTCTATCTGTGTAAAAACTGTGTGACTCGATTCTAACTTGATTCTTAAGTGTTTTTTCCCATCATCCAAAATTAAAGGAGCAAATAGTGTAGATGAGGTAATCTAAATAAAAATTCGTTAACCAGTGCCGTAGACCTCAAAGGAGTAAAATATATTCGATCTGCAAATCATGACGAACTTCGAATGTTGTAAATCTAAAACTTTCCCTAACTCTTATTATATATGCATAATATGCTTCAAAGTCTATCACAAGAGTTGTGCCTTAAAAGACAAAAACAACTTCACCTTTGTGAAGGACTTCCAGTTGTGTGTGCTGTGATTTGACTTCGATAGGAGCATCTTAGAGCAAACTGTTAGTGAACTGTAAGAAAGCAGTATAATGAAAGATACTCACATAGAAAAGTTGTTACGTAAAAATGAACTATTTTTGAAGGAAGTTACCAAACGGGAAGAAGAATTGATTGAAACTATTAGGCAACAAGAAGAACTGATCACAGTATAATAGTGAGATTCATTCGCTGAAGAAACTACTAGAGAAACCTTGTAATACCACTGAAATAAAGTCCACTCAAACAGTAAAAAATTCGAAAATCGCCTCGACCCAGTCAACTATATTCACCCGTGAAGCAACAGTGCAAACAATTGACATCTCAAATGTTACTGATTATCCAGCTGAAACTAAGAAGAAAGAAGCGACGAAGATTGTTGGAGCTATATCAAAAGCTTCTCCCGATGTGAAGATCAGTGAGTTTAACCCGACCCCAAAAATTCTTATTTTATGTGATGAGTTAGGTTATGGCTTAGGAAAATCCATTTCCAAGTTCATTGGTAATGAGTTCTCCATAGAAACACTCATTAAACCAGGGGCCTATTTCGTTAATGTTATCGAAGACATTATTAATCTGTCGACAAATTTTGGTCTCAATGACTACATAATTGTTCTTGCCGGCTCAAATGATTTTCATGCTAAAAAAATTCCGTTATTCAGAGAAATCAACAGTAAGGCTGAATGTAGTAGTCATACGAATATCATATTCTCTTCTGTACCTTATGGTAATCATGTAGAACTTAATGATTTTATTTACAAATTCAACCTCAAATTAAATGATTATTCACATAAATTAAATCATTATGCCGAAGGTGATATCTCTTTTTTTGACTTGAATAATGTTAAAGGCTCGATGATAAGCAGAAAAGAAATTGTCAAAAATTTTTTGAACATTATACCAAGAAAGAAACAAGTAAAAAATTTGAAATTTGTCTCAGTCGAGAACGTTATCACCGATCCTTTTTTAGACCCTTCTTTAAAGAGACTAGTGAAAGTCTAATAGAAGAACGAAAATCTAGTACTGTTAAATTGAAGGAAAAATCCAGTCCTATTAGTTCATTCGAAAACCTTAATAATGGTATTCAACACTAAGACTGTAAATCCCTTACCTTAGTTTTATTGAATATTCAGTCTCTACGTAATAAAATTGACGAACTTTATTTATTTCTGTATGACATCAAATTCCCCACAATAGTCTTGCTTACTGAACATTGGTGTAATAAGATGGAACCAATTAGCATTCCTGGCTACACTGAAATCTCAAGATACTCCAGAAACTGTTCCAATCATGGCGGAACTGTAATACTGATTAGAAACTCAGCTCTCACTGATTTGACCTTTATCCAAGTTGACAAGTTCCAAGGTCTGTCCGAAGACAAAACATTTGAGTTTTCTGTATGCCACTGCAAAAAACTTAATTTATATATTTCATGTGTCTACCGTTCACCTTCTGCTGATGTGAATATTTTTTTCAATAATCTCAACTCTCTGTTATCTGAATTATCTGTTAACTCATCTTTAATATTGACTGGCGATTTCAACATAAATTTCAACAATGATGAATCAACAGATACTGACTCACTTAAGAACTTACTTTTAACCTTTGACTTGAGTATGCACGTTGATTCAGATACCCGTCTTTCTCAATTCTCCAATACTTGTATTGATTATGTCTGTAGCAATTATGATGTGCAGAACGTATCATGTTCAGTGATACCGTCAGGATTATCTGATCATGAGGCAGTAACCTGTTCTGTGCTCCTTGACTCTTTGAACACAAAACGGAAATATAAACGCGGTAGACTTTACAGTAGAGCAAATTTTAATAGATTTTATCACAACTGCCTCAAGTTTGAGTGGGAGGGTGTTTTGTTGCAAAATGACCCCTTTCTCACTTTTCACACTGCGCTACTAAATATATTCGACAAACATTTCCTATACAAAAAATTAAAATAAAACAAAAAAAACCCTGGGTTACATTAGGATTGAAAATTTCTTCAAAAAACATACGTTCATTGCATACCATACGGAAGTTCACCGATAATCAAAGCTTCCATGTCTACTTTAACACCTACCGCAGAATATATAGATCCACCATAAAAAAAGCAAAGGAAATCCACTATTCCAAAAAAATTGATAAATCAAGCAATGAAATGAAAGAAACTTGGTCTATTATTACTGATATTGCGGGAAAAACCAAGAAGAAAAATGTTGTGACAACTCTCAGTCCTGATAAAATCAATGACTATTATTGCTCTATTGCACAAAAACTGAATGAGAAAATAACTATGCCATACGATCCCATGATGAATCTAGAAGGTATCAATATTGACGAGAACCTAATTCTATATGATACAAACATCGACGAATTAGTCGAAATTTTGAAGTTTATAAAAAACAAAAACGCAAGTGGTTATGATGGAATTTCGATTAAAATCATCCAAAATCTTCCTCTCAATGCTCTCCATACACTTGTGTCTATAATCAATAACTCATTTCATGAAGGACTTTTTCCTGATTTCCTGAAAACTTCAGTTGTCATCCCACTATAAAAAGGTGGAGACTCATATGATCCCTCAAATCTTCGCCCGATCGCCCTCATACCAACTTTGGCCAAACTCATCGAAAAACTGGTGAAAATACGTTTAACCGCTCTCTTAAAACGCCACTTCATTTTAAGTGAAAATCAGTTTGGTTTTCAAAATAATAAAAACACGAATGATGCTATTTTTTCATTTCTATATGACACTTACTCAAAGCTGAATGCCGGTAATGTAGCTGCTGCAGTCTTTTGCGATCTGTCAAAGGCGTTTGACTGTGTCGACCATAAAATCTTACTGAGAAAACTCCACCAGTATGGTTGCAGAGGAACCACGTACAAATGGTTTGAATCTTACCTTTCGGGTAGGAATAAAATGGTGAGAACAACAGAACTTTCTGAAAGAAAGGAAATTAAGTCCGGAGTGCCTCAAGGATCAGTTCTCGGTCCCATTCTGTTCTTGTTGTACATAAACGACCCAACCAACTTGAACACATCTGGAAAATTCACCCTATTTGCGGATGATACCACGATATTATGGAACAGCAAGAATTCTAACACCTTACCCGACTTAATATCTACTGATATGAAAAAAATTAAGGAATGGTGCGATGCAAATTTGTTATCCTTCAATACAACAAAAACAAACATCATTTCATTCAGATGCTCTCTTGACGACCTTACATTTAGTAATAACATATTGATCGAGAACAAGCCTCTAACTAAATTCCTAGGTATCCATATTGATAATAAGCTCAAATTCGACGGACATATCAAGCATCTCAAAAGCAAGATTTCTGCTGGATGCTATGCACTGAGAGCAACTTCGTCGAATTTGGGATCTAAAATCGCCAAAACTGTATATTACGCCCTAATAGAGTCCCATTTACGTTATGGAATACCTTTTTGGGGTGTTAGCAACTCATCGGCACTTCAATCAGTCTTGGTACTGCAGAGACGTGCTTTAAGGTACTTGCGTAAACTAAAACCCCGTGATTCTTGCAGAAACATATTTGTTGAAGAAAAAATACTAACAGTATTTGCGTTATTCATTCTAGAATCAGTTTGTCTCATATACAAGAATGTGTCTATGTTCGAGGCTTCAGGTAGTCATTACAACACCCGCTCTCACATGTTGAAATTGCCAATTCCCTCATCAAACATGATCAGAGATTCGATTTACTACAACGGAGTTAAGATGTACAATCACCTCCCCTCACACATAAGGGAGGCGAATATGAATATAAACATTACAAACTTTAGAAAAATTATTAAAAAGTTTCTGGCAGATAGACCCTATTACAACTTGCAGGAGTTTTACAATGATAAATTTGATTGACAGGGTGCATATTTGAATCCATGTAAGTTTTTAAGTTGACGTCACTGAGTTGTAGATGTGTTTGTGTCTATATGTAAATTGTTTATGTGTGTATACATCTACGTGTTTATATGTATATACATGTCTATATATGTATGTTTTGTGTATATATATATGGATGTGTGTGTACGTATATATATTTTTTATATTTTTTAACAATACTGACACCTCTTATTTTTAGATATTTTTTATAAATCTTGTAATCATCAGTAATACTTCTATATTCAAGCTTTGTCCACAAGATTTACTCTTACTGACATTAAAGTATATTTATTATTATTATTATTATTAATCTCTTCTTGAATAATGAAATTGAACTTTTTGTGTCAGTTCGACTGGGATGAGATTTCGGGCCGAGATACGAGTCAGTATTATGAATAAGGTTTTTCCTGATCTTATAGTAGCAAAATTCGAATTACATTAAAAACTTGTTTAATAATTGTTCTCCTTTCATTCCTTCAGGGGTTAAATTCCCAGAAACACTGAAACACGTATTTCTTCATTCATTTAGTTTCACTTGTCGGTTCGTTAGTCAGTTAGGGTCAAATCTTGCAAGTGAATTTTGACCGATTGATTTGAAATTTGGCAGGGGTTCACGATTCCGGTAACAATATATTATGAGATTTTTATTAGAGAAAAAAACGAAATGGCAACTGCAAGATGGCGGACGAGATTTGTTATTATGGTCCGATTTGATTCAAAATTGGTATGTGGGAGTTTTCGGGATCAGAAATTAGGAATTTTCTGGTAAAATTCATAAATTCAAGATGACGGCTCCAAAATGGCTGACGAGTTTTGTGATTATGGTCCGATTCGAATCAAAATTGGTATGGCGGGTTTTCGGGGTCGGAGAATATGAATTTTTCGAAATTCAAAATTCAAAATTCAAAATTCAAAATTCAAAATTCAAAATTCAAAATTCAAAATTCAAAATTCAAAATTCAAAATTCAAAATTCAAAATTCAAAATTCAAAATTCAAAATTCAAAATTCAAAATTCAAAATTCAAAATTCAAAATTCAAAATTCAAAATTCAAAATTCAAAATTCAAAATTCAAAATTCAAAATTCAAAATTCAAAATTCAAAATTCAAAATTCAAAATTCAAAATTCAAAATTCAAAATTCAAAATTCAAAATTCAAAATTCAAAATTCAAAATTCAGAATTCAGAATTCAGAATTCAGAATTCAGAATTCAGAATTCAGAATTCAGAATTCAAATTCAAAATTCAAAATTCAAAATTCAGAATTCAGAATTCAGAATTCAGAATTCAGAATTCAGAATTCAGAATTCAGAATTCAGAATTCAGAATTCAGAATTCAGAATTCAGAATTCAGAATTCAGAATTCAGAATTCAGAATTCAGAATTCAGAATTCAGAATTCAGAATTCAAAATTCAGAATTCAGAATTCAAAATTCAAAATTCAAAATTCAAAATTCAAAATTCAAAATTCAAAATTCAAAATTTAAAATTCAAAATGGGTATGTGGGGTTTTTCAGGTTAGGAGAATATGAATTTATTCTTTAAATCTATAAATTCAAGATGGCGGCTTCAGGATAACGAACGGGGTTTGTGATTATGGTCAGTTTATATTCAAAATTGGTGTGTGGGAGTTTTTGGGGCCGGGGATCAAGATTTCTTTCAGCTCAAAACCTTCAGGGAAGGGACCTTAACAATGCTCTATTAGAAATCAACAGATTAAGGCGAACTAACTTAAGAGCAAAAAATTGAATGACTAATAAAAAACCTTTTACAAGACAAGCTTTTATTTAAGCCGTGTACTAAAACGTATAAAATAAGTTTAAGTCATCGCTGAGAATGATTTAATCATTTTTTGTTGAATTATTTTGTTTCAAGAAGCTTGTCGTGCGAATTGTAATAAATTAATAGTTCGACAAGTTGTTACTCACCAACCAATCATTGTCCAATGGAATTAATTGGTACCTACTTTTATGAATATTTTGTAAAAATGAAATACTTCAAGTTCTCACTAACCAACCAATCACTGCCCAATGAAATCAATTGGTACCTACTTTTATGAACACTTCGCACGACAAGCTTTTTGAAACCAATAATTCAATAAAAAATAATTGAATCATCGTCAGCGATGACTTAAACTTATTTTATACGTTTTAGTACACTGCTTCAATGAAAGTTTGTTTTTAAAAGGTTTTTCATTGATTATTTCATTATAATTCAAAATAGAATCTCTCAACTGATGTTCTCATAAACTATTGAACAAGTACAGTAATTGGTTCCGAACCTTGACATTTTCATTATTGGTTTGATGGCAATGATTTCGGAGGTAATGAGGTATCTTTGAAAATCAATCAATCGTGTTTCAGTTCAGCAACTCAGTATTTTTTATTGGTCTTCATTAATGGATATTTTTACTGCTTCTCTCTTATACTGGATGGGGTACAAAACAAAACAAAAATCTGAAATCTCTCCACATCAATATATGAATATCGGGGTCTACAGGGTGCAAAGAGAGCGTGTCGTGTCGCATTTTCAAAATGGAACATCTTGTATTGAATTGTATTCATGAAAACGTCGCAAACAATTGTTTTTCAAATAATGGGTTCAGATAGGAACAAAATAGTGTCAAAGAAGGAACATTATTATTTTCATTTGAAGTTCTCTATTACTAGTCTATCAGATATAAAACTAGGTACATCAAAACCAACGTTAATTTTCCAACATTAGAGTATCGAATTTCAATTCATAATTCCCGTTGATGAATTGAACAGATGAGTTCAATATAATTGAATTATTGCCGATACACACAAAAGTCAGCAATAATAATTTTTCGGAGTGATATACAGTATAAAAATGATAAAAAAAAATTAAGACAAGCTTTCATAGAGATGCACGAGAAAGGAAAACATAATTTCTTCATTTGTTTGACCTAGGATATTCTGTGAGTAGCAGATTCAAAATCTTGATGCGCGAATAATTTTTATTCAATTTTTTTTAGTTATTTTCGAAATCTGTCATCTTATTGAATTTTGACCAAAATTGATAATCTCCGACCCTGAAAAAAGTCACATAACAATTTTGAATGGAATCGGGCCATAATAACAAAACACATCACTATCTTGGAGCCGCCATCTTGAATTCATGAATTTTGACAGAAACATCATGATGTCCGACCACAAAAACCCCCACATACCAATTTTGAATGGAATCGGGTTATAATGACAAAACTCGTCGCCATCTTGGAGCCGCCATCTTGAATTCGTGGATTTTGACAAAAAAATCACGATCTCCGACCCCAAAAACAGCCACATACCAATTTTAATGGGAATCGGGCTATAACCACAAAACTCCATCCATATTGGACCGCCATCTTGAATTTATGAATTTTGACAAAAAACCCACATACCAATTTTGAATAGAATCGAAACATAATCACAAAACTCGTCCGCCATACTGGAACCGCCATTTTGTTTTTTCTCTAGCAAAAATTACATAATGCATTTTTATCGAATTATGAACATCTGCCAAATTTCACGTTAATCGGACAACTAGAAGTGGGTAAAATTTTACTTGTAAGAGTTGATTACAAACCCACAGACATAGGGTGAGTGCAACAATGGTTGACCAATTAAGAGATCCTTTCAAAAAAATTACTTATAGGTACTAAAATATCAATTTTCATGAAAACAAAAAAATAAACAATCTTGAAAATAACGGTAAAATGAAGTTGAGAGAATATATGAGTCAAAATAGTCATAAGTGATTGACCAGCAAGAACTAGTACTTGACCACAATTTTACCCAATGGTTGACCACTTGATAAAATCAAATGAAACAAGTTTCTAAGCAAAACTGTAGATATATTGATATAAAAAACCAGTTTTGATTTTGAAATAGAATCTTATAACAGAATGATTTTTTTTAACTCGAACCTTTTCCAAAAATACTAGTTTTTAACGAGTTAAAACTTCTTCACACGGGTTTGGACTACAATTTCTTTCAATTTCCGTATCATTTCTATATTCCTTGACTTCAGTATCAATATTAAATTTCTTTTTTTCAGTTTCATTGTTATTTTATTGCGTTTCAGTATTACTCTGAGTTTTCTCTTAGAACAGTTTCATTATCATTATAAGTTTCATTTTCCAATTCTTTATAAATGTGTTTTCCTTTATTGTGTTCTTCTTGGTATCATCATGTGACTTTTCTGCTTTCTCATCGCCGCCCCATTCCTTCATTTCTGCTTTTTCAAACGATTCCCGTCTTTTCTTGGAAATAAGTGAATCGAAATATAGGAACGTTAATTGGCTTGATTCGTTCTATTCCGTCTTGATCACCCAAAGTTCGCGAAGCATCGTGCATACATTTTTTTAAATCTTCTGCTTGGACTTCAAAATACATTTTTCATGCTTGTTGTTTCTAATAACAGTGAAAATGTGGCTTTATGGAATCAATATCAATCAGAAACAACTTTTTTCTATTTACTTTTCAAATTATTTATTAAAGTAGCATCGGTACCCCATACCCCATACAGCCTCTTCGATTGTCATATTGCTAACGTCGCTCACAGCCTGTTCCAATCGTACCTTCGTTTATTCGAAAAATCTTCTGTTAGTTTATTTATTTTTTCTGGGAAATACAGTGGTTTTACTAAACCTATATTTAAAAATTAAAGAACCCTATATAAAGTAAAATATATGTACCAGTTGTTGACCATGACAAAAAAACAATAGTTGACCACTACAAAACTATGGTCAACTACGCTTTAAAATAACGATATTTTTTTAACAAAAATAAATATTTTACTCATACCCAAAACTATGAAAAAGACAAAGACGTACAACCATTAATTCCAATAGTTGACCAAAGTGGTCAATTACTGGAGTTCCATTAGTAGTAGTTGACCACATGAATTAAAATAGTAAAAACACACATTCCAATATGAATACAATGAAAATACTCAACTATATTCATTAGCAACTATATTCATAGTACATCAAGAATGTTTTTGATAAAACTATCAACAAGAACGGAAGATTTAAGATTACTAAAAATTATCTTCTCACCATGCTTATCTACCAGTGAAAGACGAAAAATGTGTAAACATGACAGTGACCAACTTATCGCGAAATTTATTTGGGTTAATTGTGACATCTACTGGATCGAAGTCCTATTCAATTTTCAAAAACATAGTGGTCAACAAAACGATATAGTATCCTTATTTCTGCGCATCAAGGGAAAAATGTTCAATTACCGGGTGCTGGTCAACTACCGGTGCCACAACCCTACATTGGAACAGTTGAAACTAACTAAAAGCCTGTAATAAAAAAGCTGTCGCCATCGGGTGTCTATTTTGTTGATCCGCTCATCCCTGTTTCTCTCTATGATGGTTACCATGACAATGAATCCATCATCTCAATTTCCATGGATGGGTTTCAGTATGGCTGCCATTTTTCAAGCTACAGTTCCATTCCTTTGACACTATTGTATCAATCGTTCAAACGGAAACTGTTCGGATACACTACCCAATCGTTGAAGCGATAACTATAAACAGACAATTTATTTTGCGAAGCCGGTGTTCTTGATATTCGTCAACTCTTTTATTTCAATATCATTTTAACGTACCACAAGAAGAAAAGTTATCGCTTACCGCCACACAATTATAACACCCGAAAAAAAGATCATCATGTCATTCCACTAAACAAAAATCACTCTTACAGCATACCTATAACTATCTAGCCCCAAAATTATTCAACACTCTTCCGAATACAATAAAAAACATTGACATATTTCACCACTTCAAAAGGCAAGTGAGACAATTTATATGTAGGCAGCCAAGGCAAACGATTTCCGATTTTGTTGACAAAAAAATATTTTAAATTAGGTTTCTATCAATGTAAGCAATATGTGAATGAACAAAATTGTTATTACTTTTATCATTTAACCTTATAGCATATATTAGTACATCAAATTGTCCATTTTATTTTATTTTCTCAATATAACTTCTAACATACCGCTTATCTTTAATAACATTTGTGTCATTCAAAGAGCATACAAACAATGTTAAAGCATTGATATGCATCAACCCTTACATTAATTATAGTTACACATAGATGGGGGTGTGCGAATGTGATTGTAAAAATTGTCTTTACATTTAGATAAGTCTGATATTCAATGGATTTCTTCACATTTCCGTAATTGTTAGTCAGTAGGATCATTATTTATTTATAAATTTTATCGTATTGTATTTTATTATATTGTATTTCTCGAAACAAGTGGAACAACACTCATCGAGTACTCATTTATTCACCTTCATCTGTTTTATATTGCTTTGTATCCTTTTCTAAGTGAATAAATAAAAATATAAAAAAATAACTTTTATGCGAACAAGTGCATCAGCACTTATCGCTCACTAAACTTTATCACTCACTTCATTGTTTTTTCCTATCAGTGTAAACTATATTTTTATCCTGAATAAAGTTATTCTTATTCTTATCTGCTCTTGAATGGGATAAGTTTTCATTTTGAAACATTATATCTTCCATAATCAATGTTTTCGGACAATTCATAACGAGATGTGTGAATTATTTCCATTCCAACACCCAGTACAAAATCAATTCTCATAATGAATGTATTTGTGCTGATAGTCACGAGTATAATGTCCCATATTCTTTTTGATTGAAAAACTCATTAGTTGAATGATATTTTTTCTGAAAGTCATAGATGCAGCTGTACGAATTATTATGTACCTCTCCTGTGGTATAGAACCAATTTCTTAATTCGTTTTTTGCAATAGTTGAACTGATTGGCGTGATTGGTATCATTGGAAATAATTAGTTAATATCGATTTAGTTTGCCCATTACGTAACTATTTTGCAATTCAACAAATAATAATAATTTAAATTAATTTAAGCAAGTATACTGACTTTTTGTTTGATATTGATCTCCAAACTTTTTAGAAGGTCGAGTTTACAAGCTTTCTTCTTTATTTTATATATAATATTTCAAACTCGTTAACAAAATCTACCTGTTATTTTGAACTTATGTGACCGATTAAATAATAAATAATTAGTATTGAACACAAAATGTTTGTTGTTCTGCCGTACTAAGCTTAAAAGTGGTAACTCCACTTTTTGTCAAATGGAGTTACCACCATAGGGGTCATGCTTGGACTATTTCTCGCAGGGTTTGTTGACTCTAAAGTGAAAAATACATATATCACTATCGATGCAACATCTTTATGAAAGTCGAATATCCCAAACTCAAGCGTAGCAGAAGTCTTTAATGTGGTATCGCCATATCCTCAGCTATAAAGTGATAAATCCAAATTATTGTGGATATACCATGTTGAAGCCATGTATCCTCCTCAAGTGTGACTTTTTGACTAACTGAACTATCATTATGCGAGGAATAATAATAAATCATTCTTCGTGCTTATTTTGTTTTGAAGCGTTAGACACTCTATATTTTTATTCGTATTTCGTATCACCTGAAAGATATAGAAGGATGCTTTTGTAGTTCGTCGGAAATAAAATTGATATTTGAAATGAAAACAATAGTTGTCTTTTATTATAATAATTGTATTATATATTTCATAAAAAGAATTGCAATACGCTCCAATGTCCTGCGCTCGAAAGTGTAGTGATTGTTTTCCAACAAAAACATTGATACAAATTTAATTTTCTAGTCAGCATTCAGTTTGATTTTGTTTTGAACTTCATTCACAAAGAAGGAAATATAGATCTTTTTTTCACAGAATAATTATGGATAGCCATGGCAAGAAGTTGAATGAAGTTACGGAAAGCCGTGGCGAAAAATGTCGATACACACGCATATGCATGCGCCTTGACTCAACGCATGCACATTCAAATCAGTACCCGGCTTCATGTGATGGTAGTTGCTTAGGATATTTTCCATAAGCCGAAAAACTGATACTTTTTACAAGCTTTCATTTAGTTTCACTTGTTAGTTCAATCGTTCGTTAGGGTAAAATCTTGCAAGTGAATTTTGACAAACTTCTATTTGTCCGATTGATTTGAAATTTGGCAGATGTTCGTTATTCCGGTGACAATGCATTATAGAGTTTTTGTTAGAGGAAAAAACAAAATGGCGGCTGCAAGATGGCGAAGGAGATTTGTAATTATAGTCCGATTTGATTCAAAATATGTATCTGAAGGTTTTTGGGGTCGAAGATTATGAATTTTTTCAAAATTCAGGAATTCAAGATGGCGGCTCCAGGATGGCGTACGAGTTTTGTGATTATAGTCCGATTCAATTAAAAATTGGTATGTGGGGGTTTTTGGAGTCGGAGATTATGAAATTTTTTTAGAAATTCATAAATTCAAGATGACGGCCCCAAGATGGAGGAAGAGTTTTGTGATTATGACCCAATTCGATTTAAAATTGGTATTCGGGGGTTTTCGGGATCGGAGATTTCGAATTTTTTGTCAAAATTCATAAATTTAAGATGGCGGCCTCAAGATGGAGAACGAGATTTCTGATTCTGGTCATATTTCATTCAAAATTGGTATGTGTGGGTTTTCAGGTTCGGAGATTATGAATTTTTTGTCAAAATCTAGCAATTCAAGATGGCGACTTCAAGATGACGGACGAATTTTTTTATTTTGGTCAGAATCTATTCAAAATTGTTGTGTAGGAGTTTTTGGGGTCGGAGATCATTATCTTTTTCCAGCTCAAAACTTACAGGAAAGAGAATTCGTAATAACGATGTTCTATTAGAAATGAACAGTTTAAGGCGAACTAACTAAAAAGCAAAAAATAAAATAACTAATAAAAAACTTTTTAAAGACAAGCTTTCATTAAAGCCGTGTACTGAAACGCATAAAATAAATTTAAGTCATCGCTGACAATGATTTAATAATTTTTTGTTGAATTATTTGGTTTTAAGAAGCTGGTGGCGCGAATTGTAATGAAATTAATACTTCGACAACTTGTTACTTACCAAGCATTCATTGTCCAATGAAATTAATTGGTTTTTACTTTCATGAATACTTTGTGAAGATCAAATACTTCGACACAAGTTCTCACTAAACAACTAATGACTGCCCAATCAAATTGATTGGTACCTACTTTTATGAACCCTTTGGCGACAAGCTTTTCGAAACCAAATAATTCAACAAAAAATAATTAAATCATTGTCAGCAATGACTTAAATTTATTTTATACGTTTCAGTACTTGGCTCAAATAGAAGCTTGTCTATAAATAGTTTTTTCGTTAGTTAATTTTCTATGCCTCAGTTAATCAGTTGTGCAATAAAATAGTCAATAAACGAGCTACAGAATCTCAACATGGTTTCGGCTATAACTTAATTGAAATAATTTTTTTCTTGTATGGCATTATTGTTGTCTGAATTATTTTCCCTACAATTTCAACTCCAACTTAAACTCTCGAATCTTGCGATTTCGGCTCATTATTTTTTCGTAAACTTCATGGGGTGTATTTTCCCCCTTCCTAGTTCTCCCTCTTCATAGGGCTAATCTCTTTTCCATGGCTTTTCATCATCGACAAGGTCACAATATAACTTTCCATAAATCCATAATATAATAAAAAAACTTTTTAAAGACAAGCCTTCATTCAAATGCACTAAAAAGTAAAAAATAATTGCTTTGGATGTGTGACGTAAATTATTCCATGAGTTATTGATTCAAAAGCTTGTCGCGCAATGTTCGATTACAGAATAACCTACGTCACACATCGAAAGCAATTATTCTTTACTTTTCAGTGCATTTGAATGAAAGCTTGTCTTGAGAAAGTTTTTTTAATAATTATTTTATTCTGTGCTTTTCAGTACTTAAGTACGCCTTAATCTATGAATTTTTGTTGAAGCATCGCTATTTTGGTGCCTGTTTTCCTGCAAGTTCTGAGCTATCTAGTCCTCCAATGAGGAGACCATCTAAAGATTAACTCATCCGCCATCTTGGAGTTGCCATCTTCAATTTATGAATTTTAACTAACCATCAATAATATTCAACTAAATTCATAATCTCCGTCCCCAATAACCCCGACATACCAATTTTGAATCGAATCGGGCCATAATTACAAAACATGTCCGCCATTTTGAATTCGTGAATTTTGAAAAAAAACATAATTTTCGACCCTTAAGACCCCCACATACCAATTTTGAATCAACCAACCTAAATCTCGTCCGCCATCTTGAAGCACCATTTTTTAAAAAAATTCCAGCCGCCATTCCAATTTCATGAATTTTGACAGAAAATTCATGATATCCTACTCCGAAAACCCACACATACAAATTTTGGATAGAATCGGACCATAATCACAAAACTCCTCTGTCATTTTGGAGCCGCCATCTTAAATTTATGAATTTTGATAAAAAATTCATAATCTCCGACGCAGAAAACTCCCATATACCAATGTTGAATCGAATAGGACCATCACAAAACTTGTCTGCCATCTTGATTTTTTTAATTTTGACAAGAAATTCAAACTCCCAGTTATCAATTTTGAATCGTATCGTACAATAATCCAAAACTAGTCCGCCATCTTGAAGCCGCCATTTTGTTTTTTTTCTCTAACAAAAATTTCATTATGCATTGTCACCGGAATTATGAACACTGAACACCAGCCAAATTTCAGCTCAATCGGATGTCGGCAAGTGCTCCAAAAATGGATTACAAATTTTGAACCAGAAAGAATGCGAATGAAGCAAGTTGAATAAAAGCTTGTAATAAAAAGACTGGAGACTGAATGAAGCACACGCATCTTTCTCACAAACTTTCTGAGGTGCGTTCGATTATAGACTACTAGAGTAGAGTAAAGTATATGAAAGTTTCTTAAATTTACTCTGGAGTTGACTACTGTTCATGTAATATTCGAACGGTGCTGAATTTATTTGGAGTTGTTTACAAAGTCCGAGGGACAGAAGGTTCTGACATCGGAAAGTTAAGGTTGTGTTATTGTTTAAAAAAACGAAAAATGGCAAGAACAATGAAAGTTGATGAAAACCGGAGAAAAATAATTTTGACAATAGCAGATGACTTTTCTAGAATCTTGTTCGCCAATTGTAAATTAAATGTTAGTATTTATAGTAGCGAATGACAATGGTAGATTCGAATGTCATGTGATGGTTCCGAAGCAGCTTTATTAAAACTAGGTCCTAGGTTAAGAATTCGAGTGGGACAGTATGAACTTGGTAGACCATATGTTTCTCCAAGATTACGACTATTATCAGTGAACAGTATTAAATAAATACACATAAATAATATCAATCTTGGGTTGGCTGTGAGAGTGTGAGACACAGCATAAAGAGATTTCCCGTCCCCCAGAGTGTGTCAATTTTGTGGAGTTAAATAAACCCAGATATTTTGTAGAGTCACGAGAGTTAACTAGGTAGCGAATACTCGTGTAATTCCGAACGACAGTCTTATAGTAAAATATACACAACTTTACGATTTTCGACGCACCTCTGTTTAACCCTATTTGAATTTCATACGGGATAAAAACATAATGAGGCGTGCAACTTGACACTAGAGAAAGACATACCCACGGTTATGATTTAATAGCAAAGTAAATCCGTCAAAAAATGAAAGTCGAACGGACTTTAGCCATTAACAGATGGAAAGTATGTTGTTATGTAAACGTTTTGCCCCAATTTTCGCCTCACAATCGAAACTATCGATCGAGCAGCTATGTGGAATGATACATTATATATAAATAAGGACATGACAATAATGTATCAACATTCTGGAAATATAAGAGAAATATAATATATGGCTTACCTACGTAAGAGGAATGCTTGATTCGAAACGTACCTGAAACAAAACAAAATATGATTATTCAAATGAAATCAATTATTTTCAGAATATATTCTTTAGCCATTAAAATAAGAAAATTAGTGGCTCACAGTTAGTGCCGGATGCACCTGATTTTGGACTGCACTTTGGAAAGTACTGACTTTATCAAATGTTGTATACATTTCAAAATGAGTTATAAAGGTAAGTTTATAACATTCGGTAATAATACTTGGAAAATTTCTTATATTTGGAGGAGCCCCGTGTCCAACCAAAGTAGATCTTCTTTATCATTTATTTTATTAAAATGAAACATTGGCGATCTTGACCACCAAGTTTTTGGTACGGCCAGTCGCGCATGGAGGCGCTGCCCGCAATCGAAAGACGATTGAGATAATTTTCCAATTTCGACAATTGTAATAAAATAGAAGTTTATTGTTTATACATGTATTTTTATTATGACAAACCACGCAATAATTTCGGAATAATTCTTCTACTGTTATTGTCACCGAAAAATTAATGACAGAAATTATACTATGGACTTGAATTAGGAACCCCACGTCGAAAATAGAATGTTTTGTTATTCGAGTTGACGCTGAAATTCCTGGAAATATTCTTTTACAAGGTAAAATATAAGCTGCTTTTCACAAACTGATACTTATTTCCATCCATCAGTTGCAGAAATGTTTTCACAAACTGATACTTATTTCCATCCATCAGTTTCCATTTCCTATCACCATTTGAGGAAGTACGAAGATTATCATCCAATTGGAGTATTTGTTATACCTACTCCTTCTCCTTCGTGCTGATAAATGGAGAAAATTGTTGAAAGTTTGTTGTAAATGTAATTTGTTTTTATTTTGGTTGATTCGATGATAAGACTGAAGAATATTTTTAATGTTGTTATTTTTCAGAGTTTTTTTATTGTTTTGTCTGTAGTTGTACCTTGTCCTAGATACAATGAAATGTGTTTTTATAGTGTTCAACTTATTATTATTGTTTTATAGGAACTGTAATTTTGTTCTTGATATCATGAAACAAAGATTTATTATGAAACTTTATTTCAACCACGAACGAACTAACAGATTCTACGAATCGATTACTGTATATATTTTATTAGTGATCGATTTGCCATTCCTGTATTTCATATGATACAACCATCCATATGAAATACAGGAATAGCAAATCAATCACTTATAAAATATATACCTTATCAATCATATAAAAGTAACGCATTTAAAAAACCCGTCTTATCTCAATCGGTAACTGAAGATAAATCTGTTTTACCAACTGTACTAACTTAGTTCGGCCACTTGCGAGATATATTGAAAGACTGGCTGAAGTCGGTGTGGGTTCGTATCTTCGCAAGTGGATTTGGTCTTATATCACTCATAGATCTCAAATCACCTCAGGGGTACCTCAGGAAAGTCATTTGGGACCCTTACTCTTCATAATTTATATTAACCATATTGGTGAATGCTTAAAAAATTCAAATTTTTCATTGTATGCCGACGATCTTGAAGTTTATCGTACTATAAAATATTCTGGCGATTGTGACAAACTACAAGATGATCTTGATTCATTCGTCGAAATATGCAAAAATTCTAATTTAGTTCTGAACTATGATGAATGCCTCACAATAACCTTCACACGAAACAGGAATATAATCAACCATCAGTACAGAATAGATGATCATTTAATGAAAACAGTGAAGGAGATTCGTGATCTTGGAGTCATTATGGATTCTAAAATGATTTTTAAGTCTCATTTCGAAAAAATGGTCAACAACTGTAATTGTCTATTGGGATTCATAATAAGGAACACTAGACACTTCACGAACGCCAAAACTCTCTTGAACCTATATTACGCATTCATATATAGTAGATTAAATTTTGCATCAATTGTTTGGAATCCCCAATATGCCACATATCAGCAGAGAATCGAAAGCATACAGAACAAATTTGTGAAACAACTATCCCGTAAAGATATCCCAATATTAAACAGCAACTTTAGTCCAATTCTGAGAAAGTACTCCATGTTGTCTCTCACCGATAGAAGAAGTATGTCCGACCTTCTAATGATCTACAAAATATTCAATAACCGTATTGATTGTTCTGAACTATCGTCCAAAATATCCTTAAGTACACCCAACAGAGATTTAAGACGGCACGAAACTTTTAATACACCATTTAGAAAAACAAATTCGGGATTAAGCTCTCCCATTTGTAGAATGGTGAGAACTTTCGATAGCCACTGTAATGACATCGCAATATTCAGGCTCTCATTTCTAAGATTTAAAAACTACGTGAAATCCATGTTCTGCCTTCGTTCAACCTAATAATGATTATTTTCACTTCAATATACAGATAATATCTCATTTGAATTGTTTATATTTTGTTTATATGTTGTTCACATTGTACATAGGTATATTGTCACTTTATTCATATTTGTTCATATTTATTCTATAATGCATCATTGTTTAACTTGTAAGTTATTTTAGCTCACTATTCGATTACTATTAGATCACCTAAAAAGAGGATACTCGTTGGATTTATCTGTTTGTATCCCTACTTTGTAATAAATAAAAAAAATAATATCGCCACTGTCTAAACGTGGTGCTAACTTTTACTGCAGGTTTGCCAACTCTCTTTATTTTTAGTTTCTCTATGGCATTACCTGACTGAAACAATCCATTTCAAAGCATTTGCTGATATCGAATTAGCGGAACGGAGCCATCGCCATCTCAACACAATTACTGCAACTAAAACATCACCAACTTCGAATGTCATCCTGAATACCAGGATAGAAATATCTGCAATAGCAGACAGACATCTGTATTATTCTTGATAGCCAGCCATACTTTCATTAAAAATGAAAAATGTCGCATTCCTCAAGACAGCTTACTACAAAAACCTATACAACAGGTGTATGGTGGTCGCTTATCCATCAAGAAACAACTTCTTCCCTTGGTAATATCTCGACGGACGTTAAATGACAAACATTTGCAAAGTACCTTGTAGGATTTTGCACGTTTGTCCATCAGATGTCATTCAACGTCCGTCGAGGGATTAGCCAGGGAAGTAATTGTTTTTTATGGATATGCGATCAACATATACAGTTTTTTGTAGTCAGCTGTCCTGAGGAATAAGACATTTTTCATTTTTAATGGAATTATGGCTGGCTATCAGAATGTTACAGATTCTGTCTCCTATTGCAGATATATCATTTATATTTTATGCCTCTGTTTATAATCCACATTTCAATTCATTCCATGCAATTATATTCATATTTCACCACAAATAAGGTAAACACGTAATCATGAATATAGTTTCCCGAATTCACGAATGTTCTCCTTTTCGATTCCCTTTGATATTCACTGTATTCAATGCATTCCATAAAATTTTCATTCCACTTACGGGCACGTGCCAGTTGCGTCAAAACGCTCATTCATTTGTTGGTGAATGCATATTTATCATGTCAGGCCTTAATAGGATAATCATAGAAGGGGATCAGAATGCGTTTTGTACACTTTGTATTTGATCAGATGACTTGTAACTTTAACGATGAATATATTTTCACCTTGAATGTCTAATAGGCATTCAACTATTTCGCTTGAAATAAGTGAAGTTATTAAGATACTTTCACATAAATTAGATCTCAGCCATTATAATTACCTCGCCTTGATACTTCAACTTGATACGGGAAAATATTTGAATGATACGAGTAGTATCTTCATGAAGTCACAAAGCAATTTTGGGTCCAGTTAGTTTCTAGTTCAAAATCACGAAATATTTCTATTATCTCCGACGAAAAATGGAAATATTACACGACCTTATAGAAAGAAGAGTATCACAACAAATAAATGTTATAATCCATACATTATATAATTACATGTCTTGACTGACTAACTGACCAAACCGCTGGACATAAAGAGCTGACATTTTTACAGCGTATTCCTATGATAGATAAACACTTTATATACACTCTTTATTAGCTTTCCCTGTATGTATGTATGAATGTAGATAATGGAATCTTTGAAATTAATTTTCACCCATTTCCAGACGTCCCGAAGGAGCGATGATTGAACACGCTTTATTAGCTTCACCTGTATGTATTTTTTTTTTATGTTCTGGTTCCCACCGAAAAGGGATATCCTGTAATGTTCAGAGAACATCGTGGGAACCAAGGGAAAGAAGGTAGGAGTTGGTGTTCTTCTTAAATTTCTGGAGGTTGTATGCCTCGGGGAACACCTCCCTAGGCAATGAGTTCCAAAGCCTCGCTGTTCGTTGGATGAACGAGTCTTTGGAAAGTGATGTTCTGCAGGTCTCCAAAGTGACCACGAAGGGGTGTGATGACTGAACTTGACGGGTTAGTCTCGAAGAGACTGCCAAAGCAGGAACGATTGTTGATATTTCAGAAGAGCATCGCCCATGAAAATATCTATAAAATAGAGACAAATCGCCAACCTTTCTACGGTGTTCCAGACAAGTGAGCGAGTTTGTAAGCGAGGCATCACCGACGAGACGAATTGCCCTTTTTTGGACAGAATCCAATAGCCTCAGGATATGTTTAGGTGCCGCGCTCCAAATATGGGAACAGTATTCCAGGACAGGTCGGATCTGTGCCTTATAGATCATAAGCAGCTGAGTGGGGGTGAAATAGCTCTTGGCACGAAACAAAAAACCAAGTTTTTGGGATGCACTTTTGGCAATGGACTTCACGTGATTTTCCCAGGAAAGGTTATTGCTGATAGTAATACCAAGCATCGATATGGATGACTTCAGTGGTATGGTTACTCCTGACAAAGTTATGTTAGGCACAGTGAGATCGGCTTTTTTAGAGAAAAGACATGCTTGTGTTTTGTTTGCATTGAATTCTACCAAGTTATTAGATCCCCACTCGAGAATTGTTGCTAAGTCCATATTTATATTATTAACATTTCTTCCTCGTTCATTTCTGGTTTCACGCGCTGATATAGGGGCCCTGGAAGAGAAAGCGGTATGGAGGGTACTATCATCGGCAAAGCTGTGTACTGGACATGAAGTTGCTTTCTCAAACTCGATCGAACGCCTTGGGGATATCCAATGCCACAGCTAAAGTTTCTCCATACTTTTCAATATATAGCTGCCATATATGTGAGACGTAAGCGAGCAGGTCACCAGTTGAGTATGCATGTATGTATGAATGTTTCGTAAGACTGTTTCGATAAAACGTCTGACTAAAAAAATTTCAATTAATTTATAGTATATTGCTTCTTCTGGAACATTTTGGGGACATTCACTTTCTGAATAAATGGAAAGATTCCACTGAAGTGTTATCATGACGACTTTAAGTACAAGTCCGATAAAATACATTTTTTAAATCTTTAAAGTTGGCATTTTATGGAGTATTCGAAAAACCGTGAGTTACTCTGATGGTGAATTTTAAGTTGGTGCAATTTCCGGCATGATATGGTCAATAATTTGAATCCCGTTGTGTTTTTTTTTCAGGAAACTTCTAGTTGAAACGAATTTTGACTATAGCAAAAACACGAGAACTTTCGAAAGAAATCCATCGGGAATATACAGGGTGTTACTGCATAAGTGCGACAAACTTCAGGAGGTGGTTCTGCATGAAAAAATAATGACAGTTTGCTATATAACTTTTGTCCGCTAATGCTTCGTTTTCCGAGATACGGGGTGATAAAGTTTGTCTTAAAAACTGACTATTTATTTTTAGCTCTGAAACCGATCAAGATATGCAAATGAAATTTGGTGAGTTTCAAAAGGTAGTTATTGCGCATTTTTTGACATGCAATTGAGAATTTTATGTTCATCATTGGCGCGCATACGGGTAATGATCTCAATTTGAAAAAAAAATGGTACGCCACAGATATTTCAAATTAAAAACCATTTTTGAATTCTTCGTTCATTTGTGCCAAGGAAAATTACTTGCCTTTTTTTCGTATGGGGTGCCGTTTTTTAAACAAAAAAATAAAACATCTAAATGCATATTTGTCATTACTTCAATAAATTATCTAGTAGCGATGCTAGTAGGCTACTGTCAACATTTCCTTTAAATACGAATATTTCAACGAAATGTCAAATTAGCGTTCCTTTATTTTTAGGCTATTAGTTTGGTATAACATTAATGATAATAAGTAATACATTTTTCTTTTATCGAAAATTATACAAATGCGGAATTGTCAGACATGCATTTTGTCTTTGGTCGAAGTAATGGAAATGGTCGGCAAGCTCGACGATTGTATGCTGAGTTTATCCAGGACATAGGGTACCCCATCACACGATATTAGCTCGTCTTCACCAACGTTTGCGCGAAAATTGTACATTTAAGAAACAAATGGCTGACTGCGGGCGCCCTCAAGAAGTACGAATTGTGCAACTAGAAGAAGCTATTCTCGAGTTAATTGCGGAGTCACCTAAAACAAGTACTCAAAAAATTGCCATCATACTGAATGTAAGCAACTTCACTGTATTTAAAATTCCTAAAGAACAGCATTTGTATCCATTTCATATTCAACGTGGGCAAGCTCTACTACCTAGAGATTTTTTTCCGCGCCTAGTTTCTCCATCAAATCGATCAAATTCCTACTTTTTTAAAAGGAGTTTTGTTTACAATCACCTCTGGGCTGAGGAAAATCCACATGGAATCTTTGAAGCTCATTTTCAGCATCAGTTTCAGTAGTTGATCATTTAATCGGTCCATATTTCCTCCCACAACGACTAACAGGAGACTCTCACCTTAATTTCCTACAGAAAGAGTTACCTGTTCTTCTTGAAGAAATTCCTCTACAGCTGAAACAACAGTTCTGGTTCATGCATGATGGTGCACGAGTCCATTTAAGCATTATTGTACGTAATCACTTAGATACAGTATATCCAAATCGTTGGATAGGTAGGGGAGGTACGGAACATTGGCCTGCTCGATCTCCGGATTTATATCCTCTATATTTTTGCATTTGGGGTTTTCTTAAGTCATTAGTTTATTCCACTCCCGTCGAAAATGTTGAAGACCTGAGGAATCGAATTATAGCCGGCTGAGACAATAAGAAATACACCAGGAATATTAACGCGAATACGACAATCAATGAGGCGAAGAGTTGAATCTTGTATCACGTCTGAGGGAGGTCATTTTGAACATTTGTTGTAGCTTTGCGCCTATTTATTTATAAGTGTTATTTTCTGTTATTGTTCTGGTTTAACGTTATTGTATCAGAGATAGTTCTTGATGATGTATCAAAGAAATAAAAAATATGCCTTATATATTTTATTTATTTATTAGTGATATTTTCTGTTATTGTTCTGGTTTAACGTTATTGTATTAGATAGTTCTTGATAATGTATTAAAGAAATGAAAAATACGCGTCGAAATGTTTAATTTTTTTTCATAAAAACGGCGCCCCATACGAAAAAAATACAAGAGAGATTATATCTCAGTTGCGTACCATTTTTTTCATTAAAAAAAATTCAGATCATTACCCGTATGCGCGCCAATGATGAACATAAAATTCACTAACACCCTGTATACTGATTTCATTATTATTGTTCCCAAATATGCACTATTCAGTGAAAAATAAAATCATAACTCCGGAACATGAATTCACCTTTCATCAGCATAGTGTTGCTTTGTTGATTTATCTTACTCAAATATCACACTGGACGCTGTTTGTTCTAGAGTATAGTTTTTATAGCGGTCGAAATACTTGTGTTTGATTGGAATAATTATCATCGTTTTTTTGGTAGTAAATGAATATTTAAAAAAATTTTGGTGGTGAAAAGACGGAAATAGAATCAAAGGCGTTGTCCAGATTTCATTTGGTAACTCAATGAATTACGTTTATGAAGCTTTCATCAACGATATTAAATATGTGATTAACAAAACATGCCATATGATCTTAAAAAAGTCACACAGAAATTCTCAAAATTACTGCTGGATAAACAATGACGTAATTAGTATGGGAAGAGAGTTGAAAAATTCATTTTGGCTCTCTCAATAATTCGACGACTCGAATTTATCAGAAAATTATGAAATCTTTAAGAAAATCTATAACCAAAAAATAAAAGAAACTTAAAAATTACACTTTCAAAGAACGTTAGATGTATAAAATTATAACGTATCCCAGAAACTATCTGGAACTCAGTTAAAGAAAAAACGGGAAAATTGTCAAAGTCACCTAACGGGGAAGTCCTTAACAACGATGCCTTGATAAAGATAGCAAACAAAAACAGCAAAAGACGCTATCGATGCTCATTTTGATGATGTGGATTTCTCTAACTACACTACAATGTAAACCAATTTTATTTCACTCCCGTATTAAAGTTGTCATTGTCCTATACGATTCCTCAGAGATTACTGCATGTTCTATGGGAATACATGGCTTTTTATTGACATCATGTAATAAGACAGCTTTAAGGCTTAGTTTCGAAGGAACGCCGTTATTTGGAATCATAAGACTGACACATTGATTTAAAAAGACTACAAACATCACGGCAATATTGATATCCATCATTCGATTCCAAAAACTCTGCAAACTGATCACCACCAAAGAGACATGGCGTATAGTAAATTAGTTTCGCGGCAAAACTCCTAATCTGGCAAAGAACATCACTTTGGATGGCAATAGTCTGAATTAATTCTATTGCTCCATAGCTGACAAACTGCCAAAAAATTTTGATAATGCACCAGATCCATTATCGTTTATGAACAACATAAATATTGCTGAAACATTTGTTTTTTATGAGACTAATTTAATAGAGCTGATGGATGCAATAAAACATATCAAAAATAAAACTTCTTGTGGCATCGATAACATTTCCATAAGAATTTCTGAGAACATGCCAATTTCTGCTCTGGAGTTACTAGTCAAACTTATTAATGACTCCTTTGCCAAAGGAACCTATCCACAGTTCCAAAAAACAAATGTTGTGATCCCTCTTCACCAGGAGGCTGACACCTCAGATCCATCAAACTTTCGACCCATCTCGCTCCTTCCAACCCTTGTGAAATCATAGAGAAGTTGGTCAAAATTATGTTGATGAATTTTATATCAGACAAAATCTTAAATCTCCAGCAATTTGGCTTTTAGTCCAAGAAGAGTATAGGGGATGCCATTTTCCATCTGCTGAAAAAAATAGCTCAAGATATTGTCAGTGTGAGAGAGTGGTGCAACTCCAAACTGCTATCCTTCATTATAGATAAAACCAATCTCATATAATTTATTTGCAACTTATCAGACATTCCGTTGGGAAATAATACTATATCAAATAAAAATTCTAATAAATTTCTTGGAATCAATTTGGACAGCAACCTCAATTTCAATAACCATATTATATTACTGAGCAAAAAATTTGCTTCGGGATGTTATGCTGTACGAATGGTTTCGAATGAATTAGCTATTGTAACAGCAAAAATTGTGTACCATGCTGTAGTTGAATCGCATATAAGGTATGGCATATCATTCTGGGGCACCTGCAACCAACAGCACTTCAACACAGTATTCATTCTTCAATAGCGCGCCATTAGATATATGTGCAAAGTTGGGCCTAGAGTGTCTTGTAAACCCTTATCCAAGGAACATGAATTACTTACACTCTCTTCTTTATTCATACTAGAAACGGTGTGCCTGGTACATAAGAAAAAATCATCTTACGATGTTGGTGTTGGATCCACCAGCCAAAATGACAAGTTAAGACTGCCAATTCCATCATAAAATTTTATTAAAGAATCGCTGATCTATAATGCAGCTAAAATATTTATTCATCTTCCCACAAGTTTCAAAGATATCCAATCAATTGATCAGTTAAAAAATCGCTGATCTATAATGCAGCTGAAATATTCAATCATCTCCCCACAAGTTTCAAAGATATCCAATCACTTGATCAGTTCAGGAAGTCTGTAAAGCAAATTCTCATTGACCAGGTATTTTATAGTGTTCAAGAGTACTTTGATAAAGATATCGATGGCAAACTGTTATGAAATCATTTCTGGCTTCACCATTGTACATATCCACTGCTAAAAGTCCATATGAATTGCAAAACAGTGTAACGGCTATGGTTTGCAATTATTTTATTTATTTACTCTTTTAATTTTCTGTAAATTGTATATATTTTTATATCAATTATAATTTTTACCTTTCTTTTTCAAAATAGATATTCCTGAATGTAAGAAAAAATTAATGACATATTTGACTTTTATTTTAGGCAATTTTATAGTGTGTTGTTATACTAACTCATTATTGCTTTGTCCGCGAAATGTTCATCTTTTGACAATAAAGTATATTTTGATTTGATTTGTCTGCGGTAAATATTCACTTCGAGTGTCACGAGCTAACAAATTCTATTGCTGAAGCCGTGAAGCAAGCAATTCCGATTTACTTTTTGAAAGCAGCAGGTATCTCACTAGGTCATCCAATTCACTCTTAGAAATCACGTGTGGTTCACCATCCATAAAAGTACATCTTCCAAGATCATAGTCAGAATTAGTGTTCTGGCTTGAAATGGGTTGAATTGGGCTACTGGGCATTGACGGGTATAGTTATTCTAATCCTAATTGGAACGGCAATTAAAAAAAGAGCACTACGAGGAGTGTTCATATGCACTGCCCGGCAAATGGAAAATTTATATACTACCATTGTGTTTATTTTCAAAGCGTTCCTGGTACAATCATAAAGAAGTTCTGTCGTGTGAAAGAGAATTCCTTCTCGAAACTTTTTATGTCGGTCCAATTGGGATTAGAAATACTATAAGGAACTCCATCACATTGTAACACAGGTTTTATGATCGACGCAACATCAGGATATTGTATATGCTTCTTGTTTTTCTTGTTAATGTTTTCGTGAGGCAGAAGTTACAGTCCGCAGCGTGCTTTGTTAATTCTATCCACAACATTGGGTCACCGAATTGCAATTTTTTTTCCTGAAGCCCAATCAGTTAGTATACCTTTACAACTCTCACACACTACTCCAAGAACCCATTTTTTGTCAAGGTTCCTTACCGAGATTTGGAAGTATTGGAAAGTACGCCCGTTTTACTGCTTCTGTGATCGGTCTCTTAGTCCTTGTTAGGATAATTCTACCAAATACATAGCCAAAGTTATTTGGATTCAATTTACACTCTCTTAAAGACATTTTAAAACAAATTAAACGCCAGCAAATGTTCAAATGCTTCTTTAACGAATGACACACTAGATATCACGAACGAGCGAACAAAACAACATTGCTTCAAAACCTCTTGTGGGTATATTTAAAAAACTTGAGGTGATAAAAATACGTTTCATATATTTTTGTTATGAGGGGGTAGATATAAAACGAATTCGGTATAATTATTCTTTGGGTAAGAAAAATATATTTTATTTGTAAACTAGTGTATCGTGGCCATTCCACGCTTTCCTATTTTCGTGAGAATTTTTTCATGACTTGAAGTGAATCAACAACTCAACAACAGTGCTTTGATCAACTCACAACCAACAAACAATCGTCCCCCATTTTCAAATGGGGGCAATTGTTGGTTCACCCAATGAATTTTTACTTCTTAACTAATTCTACCACGCATAACTTGGGTACTGCGTTATCCGTTCCGGATGATTCTTTTTTTATTGTATCTGGTATGCTTGTTAGTTAGTTCCATTCGAATTTGAAAACAATACACCCCTAAGGGTAGGAGACTAGGGGATGATTTATTGATTTTACACCTGTGAATCGATTCTGTTGAAACTTGGCACACATATGTAGTTCTGATGACACTACTACATAATGGAGGGCCGGAGTTAATCTAATGATGGAGACGAAAGACAGTCGAGAGATCTCCTCAACCGTTGACCAAAATAAATTCGTTGTTGCAATTTATTTAGATCTGAAAAGACCGTTCGAAACCATCGATAGGAACATTTTAGTTGAAAAACTGAAATACTATGGTATAAGCGGTACAGTATAAGCTTGGCTGGAAGCTCATTTAACCAACCGAAAACAGATAACCAAAATAAAAAACTTCGTATCTGAAGAATCTACTGTGAACATTGGTGTTTCACAGGGAAGTGTATTGGGACCATTGTTCTTCATCATTTATCTCAATGACTTGGATTATATCGCTGGTTCACATACTATGAACTTATTTGCTGACGATACCCTCTTATATACATCAAATGATAATTTGGAAATAGCTGTAAAAAACATAAATGAATCTCTAAAATCTATTAATACTTATTTTAAAACAAACAAATTAAAACTGAATGCTAATAAATCTAAAGCTGTGATTATATCAACAAAAAATAAATTGAATCAAGTGAATTTGGAAAAAATTCATATTGAAATTGACGGTGAAGCATTACAAATTGTAACCGAACTGAAATATCTAGGATTCATGGTAGATAGTGTACTATCTTCAAAAAGTCATGCTGAATATGCTATAAACAAAATAAGGAAAAAAAATATTTATTATCAAGGGCTGTAAACTTGCTATCACTGAATGCCAGAATCACCTGTTATAATTGTATTATCAAACCTCATTCGACTACTGTGCTAGTTTAATGTATTTATTTAATCAAAACAAAATATCCCAGCTACACAAATTGCAAAACCGCGGTATGAGAATAATTCTTAAACGTAATCGATTCACCTCAGTCCAAGAAATGCATTGAAATGGATGCCAGTACGTAGAAATGTATACTACTTGGCGATGATATTTATATACAAAATCTTGAAGGGTTTACAACCAAAATATTTCAATAAATTTATTGTGTTGAACAATGAGATTCATGGCTATGAGACAAGGTCAAAAAATGAATTCCATATTGAAAAAACAAATTCAAAGAACTGTATGAATTCTCTATTTTTTAAAGGCCTGGATGAATTCAATAAGCTACCAAAAATTGTGGAAGGATCACAGAATCTGAGAAGCTTCAAGTCTTTGTTGCGGGAATATATTATAAATGCTGAACTTTAAGTTTGAACTCCTAAATTCAAATTTTTAAATTTTTTGGAATTTTAAGTTTTTAACTTATTTTTAATAATGTGTCATTGTGATTAGATTGAATATCTTGCCTTTTTCAATAAATTACTTACTTATCGTTCACAGCCACTACCTGGCTCACTGATTGACTAATATACGGTCAACGCCAAAATTGGTATGGGGGGGTCTTTGTTACAAATCAAAATACGTGTTGGTGTTTTTGGAATAATCCCCAAAGGGGTGAGATAGGGGTTAAATTGGGATTGAAAGTATGTAAAGGAATTCCGTTAGTTTTCAAGTTGGGGTCATAAAATTGATATTTGAAGTATTTGTTACAAATAGAAGAAATATGTATTGGGGTCATAAAAATTGGTATCTGAGGTTTTTGTAAGGGATAAAGAAATACATGTTTCAATCTTTTTATAAATGCATCCCCCAGGGGGTGGAAGGGGAGAAAAGTCAAAGTTTATGAGAGGGTTCCGTTAGTTTTGAAGTAAGGGACACAAACATTGATATTTGAGATCCTTGTTACAAATGAAGGAAAACG
The DNA here is from genome assembly GCA_018342105.1 of Gonioctena quinquepunctata. Classification (NCBI taxonomy): domain Eukaryota; kingdom Metazoa; phylum Arthropoda; class Insecta; order Coleoptera; family Chrysomelidae; genus Gonioctena; species Gonioctena quinquepunctata. Next base: position 1,322,692 of record JAFIRS010000033.1, on the reverse strand, counting down.
TGTTTCAGTATTAGTAGAAATTTCGTCCCTAAAGGGGTGAGTGAATTTGTAATAGTCGTCACAAAAAATACAAAGTTCAACGCAGGCGAGGACGGTGGTACCAGCTAGTTATAGTATATAACAGTTTATAGTTTAAGTATGGTGGGTAAGTATTTTGAAAATAATCCAAATTAATAGGTAGTAATTAGTAGATTTTAGCCACAAAAAATTTAAAAATAAAAACTTTTCAACAAAAAATTGAACCGACTAAAATGGAAAGCTAAAAATAGAATAAACCGTTTTAGGCTTAATAACTAAGCTCCTAAACAAATGTAAGTAACTAATTTTGTGTCGACCCAAACAAACGATCAACGAAGATTATTGAATTTATTTAGAGCAATGATGAAAACAAAATAACATACAAATGCATCGTGAAATCTCCAAAGATGCGCTTTCCGCACTACCACTTGCAACGACGGCTACCCTGACGTGTGAGCCTATTCGGGTACCTGTCGCGCTGATTTTGGACGCGCCGCCGCCGCTCACTTCGCTGCCATCATTTTACGCTTCACGTAATTAACTTGCTTGTTTGTTTGTTTGTTTGGCGCCGACTCAAAATTAGTTACTTACATTAGTTTAGGAACTTAATTATTAAGATTAAAAAGGTTCATTTAATTTTTTGCTTTTCTTTTTTATTTCGTCGGTTTACTTTTTTGTTAAAAAGTGTTTATCAAGCAAACAGATCTTTCATTTATTTTACATACCACTGTAGATACTGATACTGGTCGATAGTTCTCAACGTTTGTTCTCATTTTATCAAAATCGGCGTTACTGATCCAATTTCCACTTTGCCAGAGAATTTTCCAGTTTAAATTGGCAAATTTATCAAAAACGGCTCGCAAACGGTGTTCCTGATATTCTTCATTATTTTTGTTGAGATGCAGTCTATTCCAACCGAATTTTTATTTTAAGTTTGGTTATAATTTCGAGTATATTACTTGGATAGATTGGAGTAAAATAAAAAGTATGATTCACGTGCATGGTTGTGTAGTTAATGAATGATCTCGAGTCGAAGTGCGCATCGATAGTGTACTTCGCTATCGTACAGAAATATGAACAGAAAGCACCAGCAATTTATCATTTACGAGTTCGTCGTCCAGTTATAGATTATGATTTATACTTTGTTTTTCCCTACCGGTTTTGCTTTCAACTGAGGCTACAAATCATTTTTTGTTTCTCGTTGCTTAATGTATATATAGTTTTTTTGATTCCTTATTTAATTTTAGGACATTCAAATCGTCTATATTCCAATACATTCGCACGAAGTCTTTTGAAAACCATTTACAACATCGTCACAGGCGACGAATTTTGGATATATGTGTCTATTAAACCAAACCGGATGGGTCTTCCAAGACGAGCCGTACCATAGACAAATTAAAAATAAAGAGACTGTTTGAAACATTGGCGATCTTGACCACCAAGTTTTTGGTACGGCCAGTCGCGCATAGAGGCGCTGCCCGCAATCCACAGACGACTGATGACATGATAATTTTCCAATTTCGACATTTGTCAGAAAATGACAAACACGTAATAATTTCAGAATGATTCTACTGTTGTCATCGAAAAATTAATTATAGAAATTATACCATGGAATTATGAACCCAACGTCGTAAATGGAATGTTTTGTTATTCGAGTTGACGCTGAAATTCCTCGAAATATTCTTTCACAAGGTAAAATATAAGCTGCTTTTCACAAACTGATACTTATTTCCATCCATCAGTTGCATAATTTTTTTCACAAACTGGTACTTATTTCCATCCATCAGTTTTCATTTCCTATCACCATTTGAGGAAGTACGAAGTACATGGTCTCCTTTGTGCTAATAAATTAACAAAATCATTGAAGGTTTGTTGTGAATGTAATTTGTTTTTATTTTGGTTGATTTGATGATAAGCGACTGAAGAATATTTTTAATTTTGTTGTTTTTCGGAGTTTTAAAATTGTTTTGTCTGTAGTTGTACCTTGTCCTAGATACAATAAAATGTGTTTTTATAGTGTTCAACTTATTTTTCTTGTTTTATAAGATGTTTAATTTTGTTCTTGATATCATGAAATAAAGATTTACTTTGAAACTTTATTCTAACCACGAATGAACTAACAGATTCTACGAATCGATTACTGTATATATTTTATTAGTGATCGATTTGCCATTCCTGTATTTCATATGATACAACCATTGATATGGAATACAAGAATGGCAAATCGATCACTTATAAAATATATACCATATCAATCATATAAAAGTAACGCATTTGAAAAACCCGCCTTATCTCAATCGGTTCTACCAACTGTACTTAGTTCGGCCAGTTGCGAGATATGTCGCCACTGTCTAAACGTGGTGCCAACTTTTACTGCAGTTTTGACAACTCTCTTTATTTTTAGTTTCTCTATCGTAAAAGCTTCGTCGTATATTTTTTTTTTCTATTTCATCATCTGTCTTCGTCTTTTTATATTTTTTCTGTTCCAGATTGGCTATATTTTCTTCCCAGATATTATCCCCACTTTGTGGTATGCAATCCCAACGGGCATGTTCCAATCTGGGCCGGAAATTTTCGGGTGCGCAGTAAACGGTTAATTGTAGTGATAAACGGCAATGATTGCAGATGAACAATTTTTCTTGAAATTTACCACTTTTGTCATCCATCTTCTGAAAACAATGACCTATAGTTTGTTTATAGATATCTTCTTCGCAATCCCTAACTGGCATAATTTTTTGTTGTATTTTATTCAATGTGTATTTGGATTTGGATTTATATTTGAATATGATAAGGATTATACGAAACGAGAATAATTTCAGTGAAACTTGGCAACATCCAAAAACTGTAAGTTCTAACCTCTACCTGAGTGTCCTGATCCGTGTGTTGTATCGTGTATATTCACTGCTTTACTTCTTTTAAGTTCGCTTGCTTTGATTTTACCGTGTGTCCTTCGGTTTTGATTCATACCTCAATGATGGCCAACAATTTGTTCAGACAACCCAAAAAGGCATCGGAATCTCTATAGAGCGTATACTGTGTTTTTATTATTGGATTGGTAGTGGCGCTTCCTTCTTCCTTTTATGTTTTCTTCTTTCAAAATGAATGAGAGGAACGTCATCTATAATTGAAATTATGGAGTAGTGAGATGGTGATTGAGGTTCTTAGTCTCATCTGTTGAAGAAAGCTTCTGCAAAAATCCAAAAGCACCGCAGAAGTGTCGACATATAATTTTGATAACTTCAAAATAGTCAAATGGTTATCATTGATGTTTCTGCAGTTTGTCATTGCTTCAAGGAAAATGTAATACTTTCGTTGTGATCGCATGCTTGACGCTTGACAAAATAAGAGACACTTCCTCTGGTTGTAGTTTACGAACTCTACTCATGAACCATGATTTTGACATCTAAAGAGAGAGACGAACGATCATTGACCATTGAAAACGGTTCATACTTGTGTACATTTTACAATGTTGCCAATTTAATTTGAATTCCTAATCGAAACCGCCTCACCACCAGAGGCGCTATCTAGCGTCATCATCTCGTTATTTCGAAATACATATCATAGATGCCTCACCATACACACCCAACCACGTGAATCCAGAATTTGTCAAATGAACACAAATGTTACTCAGGAAGAGTCAGGAAGTTTGCTTTTTCATCAATACTTTGAAAAGTCTTTCTTTTATTATATGAAATAAGTGGTTATGAGTAACCACAACTTGTTTACCTAATCAACATACCACAATGTATCTCTGAGTTTTCGGAATGTGTTCCTTTTCCAGAATATTTTGATTTAGACATGAAGATATTACTTCCCCATAGACAAATTAAAAATAAAGAGACTGTTTGAAACATTGGCGATTTTGACCACCAAGTTTTTGGTACGGCCAGTCGCGCATGGAGGCGCTGCCCGCAATCAACAGACGACTGACATGATAATTTTTCAATTTCGACATTTGTCAGGAAATGACAACAACGTAATCAATTTCAGAATGATTCTACTGTTAATTGTCATCGAAAAATTAATTATAGAAATTATACTAATGGACTTGAATTGTGAACCCAACGTCGAAAATGGAATGTTTTGTTATTCGAGTTGACGCTGAAATTCCTTGAAATATTCTTTCACAAGGTAAAATATAAGCTGCTTTCCACAAACTGATACTTATTTCTATCCATCATTTGCAGAATTTTTTTTCACAAACTGATACCTATTTCCGTCCATTAGTTTCCATTTTCTATCACCATTTGAGGAAGTACGAAGATTATCATCAAACTGGAGTATTTGTTAAGTATACCTACTCGTTCTCCTTTGTGCTAATGAATGAATAAATTATTGAAGGTTTGTTGTAAATGTAATTTGTTTTCATTTTGGTTGATTTGATGATAAGACTGAAGAATATTTTCAATTTTGTTGTTTTTCGGAGTTTTAAAATTGTTTTGTCTGTAGTTGTACCTTGTCCTAGATACAATAAAATGTGTTTTTATAGTGTTCAACTTATTATTCTTGTTTTATAAGATCTTTGATTTTGTTCATGATATCATGAAATAAAGATTACTTTGAAATTTTATTTTAACCACGAACGAACTAACAGATTCTACGAATCGATTACTGTACATATTTTATTAGTGATCGATTTGCCATTCCTGTATTTCATATGATACAACCATTCATATGGAATAGAAGAATGGCAAATCGATCACTTATAAAATATATACCATATCAATCATATAAAAGTAACACATTTGAAAAACCCGCCTTATCTCAATCGGTTCTACCAACTGTATTTAGTTCGGCCAGTTGCGAGATATGTCGCCACTGTCTAAACGTGGTGCCAACTTTTACTGCAGGTTTGACAACTCTCTTTATTTTTAGTTTCTCTATGAGCCGTACCCACGACACATGGAATAATATGCTCGTACGCTATGCTTGTTAGGAGAATATGGAATACCAGTTATTAACTGATATTATTTCCGAAATAAATAATCTATTGGGTTTACACAGTTACGCATCGAAGCGAACTGATTTATTTGTCTTGTACACCCGTGTAGATTTCTTGTAGATGATTTTTTTTCAAATGTCCATAATAAAAAGAATCATAACTCAAGAAGATATTATGTTTGGCGACGTAATAAATTCAGCCTTTTACGAAGCCTCTCTAGAAGAGAAAGATTAATGTCGAAATGGTCCTTCATTTTTGTTAATACCGCCACGGAAACCATTTTAACCTACTTTTACACACCCTATTCATTGTATAGTCGTTGAGAAATGATGACTAATAAGTGCCATAATCCAGATGAAATAAAAATGATGTTTGGCTTTGAGATTATGATGATAAATCATTGAGAGAAAACGGTGTCTTTCGCACACACGTTAAATAACGGTTTATCAGGGATGTTGCGAGTATTTTTTAATGGAAATGTCTTGAGAACAACAGAACTGAACAAAAAGAAAACGATAGCGCGGCCAGTCGGAGAGATAGATTTCACAATTTATTTATTTATTGATCAAGTTGATATATTATGAACCAATCCGAAATTGACGGAACTAGAAAACTCAAGCTTCTGGAGAATTACACTTTCTTAAATCGTCTCTCAGTTAATACTGCGAATACCAAAATTGTTGTTTTCTCCAGGGGCCCCTATAAAACAGACTCCCGCTTTTCGTTTGATGGACATCCAATATAAACTACCTACTTGGTGTTTTATTCAAATCTTCTTCCCTTTTTCGTGATATGGCTAATGGTTCCAATGCCAGAGCTAAGCAAGCTACTGTCGCATTATTCCCACTTCTTGCTAAGACCAAGGTTGAGTAAATGCAAACCAGGCTACGTCTCTTTGACTCTTTTGTCCTTAGTGTTATGTTCAACTGCATTCCTGTCTGGGGTCTACGCTATGTCTACATGGTCGAGCTTGTATACACACAATTCTTACAAAAGGTTATTTCACTCCCATTCCATACCCAGGACTATGCAGTCAGAATCGAATGTGGTAGTGTCAAACTTTCGTACACCATTTTCAAATGGACACTGAACTGGCTAATAAAAATCTTCGGAATGAATGACACCCGTTTACCAAAAATTATTCTCAAACGTCAACTCCAGCTTACTAACTCTGACCTCGAATATATATGCAGGTCAAATATATTTTTACTGTGATACACGCCGATGATATTTGGAACAACGTTTCTCTGGAATATATCAAATCCAAGAAGAAATATCTCCTATTGAAATTCAGAGAAAACCTGTATGAGGCTTATCTATAACTTTTGCAACGGTCATCATTCCTGACCATGTATAACAACTCCATTTCGATTCTACACAATTCCCCTCAGAAATAACATTCTTCGAGCTTGCAAATGCAGGTAATTTTCGTTAATCTATCTTCGAAAAACATGGCTCTCGAAAATAAATATTTAAACGAACAGAAACTTCATAAATTTATAATGGAAAGTGATTTGAGGATGATTTTGAGCTAAGAGAATCTAATAAATTTTTATATATTCTTCAGTGTATATTTCCTTCAGAAAGAGGGAATTCCAAGTATTTTATTGTGATGAATTTGGCTTAGTTTTATGATACTTGTTATGGAATTGAAATATATTTGTTATATATTCTTGAGTGTATATTTCACTTGGAAATTAAGAAAGTTGCTTCTAAGAAATTTGTATTGATCGTAACCTCCACTTATTGACAAGACAAATGGTTATTGCGATCCCTAAAAATTTCGTGGAATCTACTGTTTCCTTATTTCCAATTTAAGTATAGTAAGTAATTTTCCACCTATTCATGGCGAGAATAGCACCCAGTCAAGATTATAGTGGCTCTAGATAATTAATTGTGAGTACGACTCTGCAAAAATATACAGGGTGTAACTGAATAAGTGTGAAACATTTAAGGAGGTGATTCCTCATCGAAAAAAAGATAGGATCTTTCATATAAAGAAACTTCATTGGAGCATCCCTTGTTAAGATACAGCCCCTTAAAGGGGGTACATAAAATTTGTATAACAATTTTTTTCACAAGCACTGAAAAAGTTACAATATTGAAATTAACCTGACGTTTTGTACTACCAAAAGACATTTTGCCAGTAATTTATTTGTTTACCCCATGGTTGTAAGGGTGAAAACGCAACCCCTAAAATTTATTTCCAATGTAACTTTTTGTCTTATTATTTGTTTACCATTTAAAAAATTTTATTTCCGATAGCCTGTTTCATTCTAAACAAAAAATGTCTCTTGGGTTTTTTGCCCAAAATAAACCAGTAGGCAGCAAAACATTATTTTACGAACAACTACAGAGTCATAAATGCGAACTGGATTTATTGTTATTTTGTAGTTAGTACCTGCATTAAACGATTAAAGGGTAATAAACAAAACTAAGTTATTAATAACAAAACACACAACATGTAGAAATCATAGTGAATGTTCAATATGTCTACCTTCAAACATTACGCATGCGTCTAGACGTCGGCGCATTGAGCCACGTATTCGCTCAAATATTCCTGGAGTCTCTCTGATTACCCTGCACGCATCGATGATGCGGTTTCTTAAGTCCTCTACATCGCGAACAGGAGTACGATATACCAAATGCTGTGAATGGCCCCAAATAGAGAAATCGAGAGGATTGAGATCCGGGATCGAGCGGGCCATTTATGTGGTCCTCCTCGACCTATCCACTGATTTGCATATGTTTCAGTTAAATGCTGACGTGCTACTTGACTAAAATGGGCGGGAGCCCCATCATGCATAAAAAACATATCCCTTCTGACGCCCAAAGGAACTTCCTCCAGCAGTACTGGATGCACTTCTCTTGAAAATTGAACGTATGCCTCACCATTTAATCGAGGAGGTAGAAAATGAGGCCCACTTAAATCATCCCCAATAACTCCGAGCCACACGTTAAGAGAAAACTGTTCTTGATGGCTAGTTTCGACAATAGCGTGATAGGGTTTTCATCAGCCCATATGTGGTAATTATGAAAATTAATAATCTTGTCCCGAGAAAAACTAGATTCGTCTGTGAATTCTATCGTCTTCAGAAAGTCACAATTTCTTCTAATCATTTCCAGCATCCAATTGCAAAATTCAAGACGGTTCGGAAAGTCTCGCGGTAACAGTGCCTGTACTCGTTGCAGATGGTAAGGGTATAAGAGTTGTTCCTTTAAAATTCGAAATACCGTCATATGATCAACTTTTCAGCTGGAAAGCAATCTTTCTAGTACTGGTAGTAGGTTGTTCTTCAATCAAATTAAGTACTGCTTCCTCAAGCTGTGGTGTTCGTATTTCTCGATGGCGACCACAATCCTGCGTTCTTTGTCGAATGAACCATATTCTCGTAATCGTTGATGAAGTCGAGCAAATATTCTATGTGAAGGATGCTGCCGTTGAGGATACATTTCAGCATATCTTCTAGAAGCTTCTAACCCATTCCCCGCGACAGACCGTAAACGTAATGCATATCAGCCATTTCCTCATTTGTGTATGCCATTTTATTAACAAGTGAATTATTAAAGTAACAAATTAAGAACAGAACAACAACACACAATTAGTATTAATTCAATTTCGAAAATTCCCAAACTGACAGCGTCATACCAATTTAATTGTCACTATCGCTAATAGCGACCTACTAGATAGATTAGTTTCGCATTTTCGCATTTATGACGATGTATCTCTGTAGTTGTTCGTAAAATAATGTTTTGCTGCTTACTGGTTTATTTTGGTCAAAAAACCCAAGAGACATTTTTGTTTAGAATGAAACAGGCTATCGGAAATAAATTTTAAATGGTAAACAAATAATAAGACAAAAGTTACATTGGAAATAAATTTTAGGGTTGCGTTTTTCACCCCTTACAACCATGGGGTAAACCAAATAAATTACTGGCTAAGTGTCTTTTTGGTAGTACAAAACGTCAGGTTAATTTCAATATTGTAACTTTTTCAGTGCTTGTGAAAAAAATTGTTATACAAATTTTATGTACCCCCTTTAAGGGGCTGTATCTTAACAAGGGATGCTCCAATGAAGTTTCTTTATATGAAAGATCCTATCTTTTTTTCGATGAGGAATCACCTCCTTGAATGTTTTACACTTATTCAGTTACACCCTGTATATCGTTTGGCTGCGGGAACTTTATAAGTATAGAGATTATTCCTACACCTTACCGTGTTGATGAGCCCCAGCATAAGAAACTGACGGCGAAATTGCATAAAAAGCTATCCGCAGTGTGAAAGTTTTGGTAGGTAATACATATTTTTTATATATTTTTTTGGCTTATTAAGGACTTATCATAAAAAAAAATAAAGAAAAAAATCACTTTATTTTCCGATGGGCCATCAACTTTTATCGGTTGTGCAAGAAGTTAGATTACATCCTGTATATGGAATAGATCCACACTGACGAATTTTCGATCTATGGGATTTACAGTGCTTGTAAATCAGTCATTCAGTCAGTGGTATTGCGCTTGCTTATATCAAGATAATAAGGTTTGTAAATTAAAATTCATAGCTCGACAGCCCAGTATTATATTGTTTTACATCCAATTTTACTAGTTTGGAGAAACAGAGGTTTAAAGTTTGAACTTGAAAGTTTTGAAAATGACAAATTATGTTTCTATCATCAATACATGTATGCATGCTCTGGAATCTGCCTTTTCAGATAAAAAATACTTCAATGGAATAGTCATTGTCGAATTGGTTATTTTGCAGATATTCGTTTTGGACATAGAACAAATGGTCAGTTTTGTGAAAACATGTGTACATTCTGAGGATATAGAACAGTATATTGACATAAAGAACAATCCAATATCAGGAAATAAATCATTTGCGAAATGGATAGTAATATAAAAAATAAATATGAAAAAAAATTATTAACCAAATTTATTCAGTCACATAGTAATTCAAATAAAAATAAGACTGCAGCTTTTTCACAAAAATTGTTGATTACTCCACTCCATTGAAATATCCAGGTCTCTTTGGAAATATAACTTGTTTTATTTCTCAGGTGATTTCAAATGCGTTTTCTTCTATGATTTTCCAGAAGTGGACGATAATGTTTGTTTCCCCGAATTCATCTTTCGATGAAATCATTTGTTTATAAAATTCCCTCTCTTCTTCAGGAATTTGGGTCATCATTTCTTTGATATCTTTTTTCTTTTTGTTCGAAAGAACAGGGTAGGAGTTAACACCTTGCAGATCTAGAGGAAAATGTGAGTCTCCTTCTATTCGGGTTTTCTTTTTTTTTGGCTGATTTAACTTTTTAACCGACGAAACCAAAAAGGAGGAAGTTCTCTATTCGACGCATATATTTTTTTTTCATGTATGACCAAGCATTACTTTTCACAGAAGAGTCCGATTTCGATGATTCTTCTTTCATTGGATAGAATGTACTTCGAAGTTGGTCACATTTGAATTTGAACGGAAAAATCCATCCCTTAGGGTAGCAATGGGGGATTATTGATCATTCACCCTCTGAATTTTGGTCCGTTAACCGATTCTATCAGGCATAACTTTGTAGTGGGTTTTCCGATTTGGATGATTCTTTTTTTATTGGATAGGGTATACCTCATAGTTGATCATATTCCAATTTGGAATGGAATAATCCACCCCTATGGGTATAAAAATAGGGGATGATTGATTTCTCACTTGTGAACATTGGCACACATATGTAGTTGACATTGACAGATCCTCCTACATCCGTCACAATAATTACATTCTATGAAAGGATGGAATTATATTCAAAGTGATGGAATCAACTAACCAGAACTTTCAAAAATATTTTATATTATATAACAAAAAATAGTTAGAGTAGATAATGATATTATTTGACAGTTAATAGTTGAAGTAAGCTAGGTAAGTATTTTGGAAGTAATCACAAATTCAGTGGGTAGTAATTGGTAGATTTCAACCACAAAAAATTGAAAAATAAAAACTTTTCAACAAAAAATTCAACCGACGAAAAAATCAACTGAAAAGCAAAGAATAAAATAAACCTTCTTAGTCTTAATGATAATTGAGCTCCTAAACTAATGTGAGTAACTAATTTTGAGTCGACGCCAAACAAACTAGCAATTGAATTAGGTAAAGTGTAAAATGATGTCAGGCAGATGCATAGCGGCGTTTTGATTACTCCTTCAAAGTAATATAATGATCTTCGATAATTGTTTGTTTGGCGCCGAATCAAAATTAGTTACTCACATTAGTTTAGGAGCTCAATTATCATTAAGACTAAAAAGGTTCATTTTATTTTTTGTTTTTCAGTTGAATTTTTCGTCGGTTTAATTTTTTGTTAAAAAGTTTTTTTTGTGTTCACCTTCAAATCATTCTCTAAAGGAAAGGTTCCATATGCAATCTTTATATCATATAGAATATATACACTTTAGTGTATGGAACAACATCGTATTGAAAAGTATTCGAAACTAGTTCATAATTTTTATAGTCTTGCTGTCTCATTTGTAGAACTTTGAATTTCAATTTCCATGTTGTCGGCAGTTTCAGAAAAATCCTTTTCAAAGACAGGGGACTCCAGATTTCCAAATGTCTTATGTATCGTTCAATGCAACTATGTGCCAAATGTATTTCCTGTACTGTGCCATGTCCTGGTTCGCTGAATTTTTGCTCTATAACTTTAAAATTTTTCAAATCAGGTGAGTTCAGTAAATGTTGAAAGCAAAAGACATTATGGAGTTTTTATTCTGTGGGACACAGCTGCCTGACCACAATATAAATCTCTTTAATTTTGGATTATCATTAACAACACTCTTCAAAATTCTTATTGATGCATTTGCCAGATGCACTCCACTCCTTCCACAAATCATTTCATGCCATATTGCATTGTACACCATTTTCGTCTTGTCTAGATGGGCAGTTAAATTGTAGCAGATCAACTCACTCCTGTAGAAAAAATTACTTATGTTTGCTTTTGGTAGGGAAAATATATTCTGCATATCAAATGTTATCGCCCCCACGGTTTCATCATTGGCATGAGCTATTCTATCACGGTCTCATTCGGCCTTTCCTATATTTTTCCTTCTCATATGCTCTTCCTTGGCTCTAATTCCTTGCTTAGTTGGATTTTGTATTACATTGAAAGTTTGGCACTTATCACATAGATCCTTCTTGGGTTTGAAGAAACTGATATTGAACTCTGTGTTAAAGATCATTCTGTAACTGCATAATTTATCAGGTTTTTCAATATCTGTTTTATATAAATCATACATTCTCTGTAGGTTCAGATTTCTCTCCAAATAAGTTTCAGTGGAATTTGCTCGACAATAATGTGATTCTACGGCAGGAAAAAATGATATATGTTTCCTCACAATGTCCTTGTCTTTTTCTGAAATAACTTTTTTTGTGTTTTCCATTGAGTGGAGTTCTTGGAATATTTGTATTTGGATCTTGGACATTTTTAAAATGATAGTAAATTCGTTGTTCACTAATATTCAGAGTATTCAGAGGAAATTCCTGGCAAACTCTACACATAAAAGAAATATTGGTAGGATAAAAACTTTTCAACAAAAAATTAAACCGACGAAATACGGAACTGAAAAGTAAAGAATAAAATGAACCTTCTTAGTCTCAGTAACTAAGCTCCTAAACTAATGTAGGTAACTAATTTTGAGTCGGCGCCAAACAAACAAGCAAATGAATTAGGTAAGGCGTAAAACGATGGCATCGAGTTGCGCAGTGACATTCTGATAATTTTTTTGAAGTAATTTAATGATGTTTGTTGATTGTTTGTTTGGCGCCGACTCAAAATTAGTTACTTACATTAGTTTAGGAGCTTTGTTACTGAGACTAAGAAGGTTTATTTTATTTTTTACTTTTCAGTTCCGTATTTCGTCGGTTTAATTTTTTTTTTAAAGTTTTTATTTTTTAATTTTTTATGGCTGAAATATACTAATTACTACCTACTTTAAATTACCAGTTAAATAATATGATTATCTCTTTTCTATTTGTTTAATATAAATTATTTTTGTTGTTCTGGTTAGTTCTTCCATTACTTTGTATATCATTCCATCCTCTCATAGAATATAATGGTTTTGACGGATATGGAACAGAAATAATGTCAGTAGCGATCTGTCATTGTACTACGTGTGTGCCAATGTTCATAAGTGAAAAATCAATTATCCCCTATTTTCCTACCCGTAAGGGTATATAATTCCATTCGGAATGTAAATATAAGGTATACCCTATCTATTAACGAAAGAATCATCCAAATCGAAGAACCCAGTACAAAGTTATGCTTGATAGAATCGGTTAACGGACCAGAATTCAGCGGGTGAGTGATCAATATCCTTCATTTTGCTACCCTTAGGGGTAGATTTCATCTTTTAAATTCAAATGGGACCACCTTCGAAGTACACCCTATCCACTGAAAAAAGAATTATCGGAATCGGACCCCTCAGTAGAAAGTTATGCGTGATCATACATAAAAAAAATGATGGAAAAAAAATATACGAGTCGACTAGAGAACCTCCTCCTTTTTGGTTTCGTCGGTTAAAAATGATTTTTTGCTCACATCGTTCCTTGTTTTTTTCTGATGGCTAGATGTATTTCCACATGTTTTACATAGAGGTGATTTTTTTTGTCATCCTTGAGACTCCAAAACTTTCTATTTATGTTATTTCTTTCCTCTTCTGGTATTTTCGTATGGCACTTGAAGTTACAAGCCGGACTTTTGCAAGACGCCTTTTTGGTACATTTTTCCGGAACTGAATTTCCTTTTCTATTAATATGTTCCTGTCCATGTTGGCATTTCTGTCTTCTGATATTTTGTTCCCAACTGTTTATATATCTCAGCCTCTTCCTCGTGTTTTTTTTTTCTCAATTCCATTTTCGTTGATATTTCCATCATTCTGAACATTTTCCTTATCCTCCTCAAAATCGAGTAGTGTTACATCTCTTTCTTGTTCTTGAACTACTTTGGTGACTTCTTCGTCCACTTCATCATTGTCTGTGATTTCCGAAATTATTCTATTTGATTGGGATAATTTGGTGGGACTAATTTTACTTTGTGATGTACTGAAATATTCCTTTAATAGTATCATTATTATCGTATCGTAACTGCTTTTGCCTTGAAAAAGCAACAGCTTTTTTTTTCGTGTTATCACTCCAGCTATTCGTTATGATTTGAGACAGTGAACTGTAAAAAAAATAATATGAGTTCAATCCCTATTTATGATAACCATCCGAACTTACTCCCAGACATCACTCGAACAAGCAGCTTAAATGTTTTTACTTTCATACGTACATTTCAGTATTTTCCAACTCTCCCTCAGAGTGAAATATCTAGGGCTGATTCTTAACAAGAAACTAACCTGGAACCCGCATCTTCAACATGTAACCAATAAAAGCAAGATAACCTTCATGATGTGCAGGAGAGCTTTCGAAAAAACCTGGGGGCTCAAACCGAAAGCCATTCACTGGCTTTACACAGCGGTAATAAGACCAAGAGTAACTTATGGCTCACTCTTATGGTGGCCAAAAACAAATCAAAGACAGGCAAAAACCAACCTTGGAAAAATCCAGAGGCTTGCCTGTCTCTGTATTACGGGTGCAATGAATAGCACTCCAACAGCTGCAATGGAAATCATCCTAAACCTCGAACCCCTTGACTTACATGTCATTGGAGAGGCCAGGATGAGTGCATACAGACTGAAACAAACAAAAAACTGGAGAATCCGAACAACTGGACATACCAGAATCACTCACGAAATCAACATCGAAGAACTCGAAATGATTTCAGACTACATGCAACCCCTATACTCATTCGAAAAACCATTCGAAACCCGAATTGACGGATCTGGATGGGCCCCGAGTATAGAATCACAATCAACTGCAGACATAGTCTGGTATACAGACGGTTCAAAGACAGTTGAAGGAACGGCAGCAGGAATACATGGGGAGGCCATGGGAGGCCAAGAAGGGATTACATAATACCAAACTGTCGGGCAAATACACAGCAAAGTCATGGTGGGGCATCCAAACCGGACCCTGACGGCTGACCTTCTGAACCTGAACAGAACGAAGGCAAGTATAATAATAGGTCTGTTGACTGGACACTGCGGCCTAAGAAAACACCTGAACACCATGGGAGTACGCAGGGAAACCGTGGAGTGTAGGCTATGTGATGAAGAGGAGGAAACAGCCTCTCATATTATCTTCGACTGTGACGCCCTAAGCAGTAGGCGACACATAACCTTTGGAGAGATCAGCTCGGAAACAGGCATGAATCCGAAGAACCTTATCAACAGGCTACTTAACCTAATTAGAGGCACAAACCTATTTGAATGAGGAACCACTGACGACAGAATGATACGATAGACCCCAGCTGGTCGCAGTGTCGAAGGAAGCTAAGTGCCAACCCTGTCTCTGGCTCGTCAGCTTTCAACCAACCAACCAACTCTCCCTCAATAATTATTTAACAGTATTTTTCAACTCTTTCCATTTTCAATGAAAGTAATTTACTGTTATCAACGTATTTAAATCAATTCACAAAATATTTTTCAGAAGAGAATGAGCGTGTGTAAAGGCGAACTGGATATAGAACAATATAATACTGAAATACTTTCCATTATTTTGTAATGGTTGAAGGATATAGAACAATATAATATCGACTCCAAAAATGGAAAAGCTGGACAGAGAATACACCAAATCCATTTGGAGACATAGAACAATATCATTTTTATGGAATTGAAAATCAATGAAATAATGAAAGTTTACTGAATTCTCATCATTTGAACAATTAATATTAACGATTTTATGTATGTTCGTGTGCTCATCTCGATTTTGATCAAACGTGGAGATAGAACAATTCTGACGAGCTGTTTTTTTAAATGAAGGATTCCTGCAACCACATGCCAGATTTGAAATATCTGAATTCCAGTAACGGCATCGAAAGCGAAACTCAACATAGGAATGCAGGCAATACGATTATTTTTGCAGTGTTGCCCAATTTTCCGATACAGCGACTGCTAACGATCGGTTTGATCCGAATTCGAAAGTATAAAAATAGTGTGGAATATTACGTTCGAGTTTTAACGCCAATTAGAATTTCAAATTCTGAAAATCGGCAGCGTTCGCATTCATCGAATATCGCGCTCGAATATTGATTGCCAACGTGATGTCAGGGAGTTTCAAAATTAGTTCTAATTGATATGTATAAGCGGATCTGGTTGATTTTCATCCATGATACACGATTGATCAAGAGCAGGATTTGGTTGTGTCGACATAGGTATTGGGAACGGTTTTGTGTCCTTGCACTAAATCGTGCTCATTTTGAATGGAAATGTTTTTTGGAGAACATAGTTATCTCCGGTAGCGAAAACCTCCAAGAGGCACCGAAGGATTTTCACATTTTCAACGTTATATGTGTATTAGGCCAGTAGATATAGACAATCGATTAACATTAATTCCAAAAGTTTTCAAACTTCAATGGTATGTTAGTGCATCAATGAAAACAAACTAGAAAATTTTGCAGAAATCTGCGATGAACGGAACATTGCTTGAATTGCAAAAAACATTTTCATGCTTTATTATTGCACTGTAAATTGCAAAAGTTCTGCAAACTAGGCATACCTATAGTAATGTTTTACAACAGGCATTAAGTTTGCAACCTTGTTTTTTGTCATTTGTTTAAGTTTTTCATTGTAATTTGTTTAAAAAAATTACAAAAGTTCTGCAAATGGGAAAAGTTTAAAATATTAACTAACATTTGCAACCATTTCTGAAAAATGCATCATTTATTTATTAAAGTTTTTTATCGACGCTCCCATTTCCAATACCCACAAGCATTGAAATAATTACAAAAGTGTTTAATGGTGTTCGCAAATAAAGAGAATATCGGTCTTAGTGGATATGTAACTTTCTTCCGTACTCATGCTCATGATATAAATATAACCTCTAAATATTTACTTTCAATATTCGCTGATTACGCATGAGCAAGCATTTTATATTTGAATTTTGACTGTTTCAATTACATTAATCATAAAGTAGATATCGCAGGAATAGGTATTTGAAATATTAGAAAATTTATTTGAATAAAAAAAAACAATTATTTAACTATTTTCTGGACTCGTTATTTATCATTTGATCATATTACAAGCTATATTTCCATGAAACAGTAAATTGAATTAAAGCAAAACAACTAGATGGCGCAACTGCAATACTCCTGAGATTTGAGACGATCTGCTCTACATTGGCGTACCGACTGAGCTGGGGTAAGGTAATGAAAGAAAGGTAAATGGTATATTGAAAAAGGGTAAGAATGTCATAGCCGGAGTTTATTGTTGTGATGAGTATTTGAAAAGCACATAAAAAAATATTATAATAATTATATAATTACACATAAAAATACAAATCCTAATCATCATAACGATATATATATATATATATATATATATATAATAATGTTAATAAATGTATATGAATTCCTATAACAAATTACCATACATTAATTGCAATGACTATCAGTATCAATGATTTTCTCGAATAAACTGGTGGACCCACAGAAATCTAGGTTGTTTGTAGGGTTTTCCTTGTTCATTCATGAATGTTAGTGCTTGTAGAATATGTTATGATGAGATGAGAGGGGTGTTTTTCATCAGTTTTGTTCATGATATATCGTGAATTACGTTTCGGTCTAAGTTTAAAGTAAAAGATTTAAGCTTTTTTCTAATCTAGTTGATAGAGTTGGTGTGAATGATGAGAT
Source organism: Gonioctena quinquepunctata (assembly GCA_018342105.1). Taxonomy (NCBI): domain Eukaryota; kingdom Metazoa; phylum Arthropoda; class Insecta; order Coleoptera; family Chrysomelidae; genus Gonioctena; species Gonioctena quinquepunctata. The sequence goes on along the minus strand of JAFIRS010000033.1, from coordinate 1,304,971 downwards.
CTTTTATACTTCTGTCTAGGAAGTTAAAAAGTTGAGATGCGAGGTGAGTGTAACATCATTGTCCTACCACTTTTTTGGGAATTTCGTACAAATATTGGAGTTGATTTTTTGTCTATTGTGTTTTTGTGTTCTATTGTTTTCAGCTGGCGTTTATTTCTGTATAGGTTAACTAAGGTACAATAAAAAAAAATATTGTTTCAAGTCGAAGCATTTTGCCTCTCTATATAGTTTATCTGTAGGAGATCTGTACGGTCTCTTGAATATTATTTTTAGGAATCTTTTTTGTAGAAATTTAATTTTTTTCAGGTGGAAATTTGCTACGCCTTCTTACCCTATTATTCCATATTGTAGTCGATTCTATTAATGAGTGATATAGTGGGATATAGTAACCAAACATTTGAATTTCGGGAGCATGTACGTCACAATATTGACGATGTTCTGAGCGTGTATATCCCATCTCAAGTTTCGATCTAATGTTAATCCTGAATATTTCATGCTAGCAGTGGAATGAATGAGTTTCACTATATCATTTCTTTGAATTGAAATCGTTTCATATTGAGGGAAATTATTTTGGCATGAATGTAGTTTTTTCGTAGTTTACAGTAAGGTATTTCTGGTTGAACCCAATTCGAGTTTATTTCTCACTTTCACCCATGAGTCATCTTTGTATAACACAACTGTATCGTCTGCAAAGCTGGAGATTTCCCTTCCACATTTCAGGGTATGTAGTTTATTTATGTTAATAGTTGGGTTCTAAGACGGTATCCTGTGGTACTCTACAGGTGATTGTTTGTTGAAAATAACTCAAAATAAAAAGAATTTAGCGCATGTTCAGTTGGCTAAAATAAATTTCAAATTTATAATAGGATTGCAAGCGTTTTGTGTTTCCTAATAGACTTGGTGTAGGCAAAATAATTTTAATGTCGTCAATTAAAACGACTGCAATATCCAAAATGGCTGGAAAAAAAAATGTCCATCAACCTTTGAAGATTTCCGTAAAACATTGATTTTGACATCGTTTGATTCTTTTTTTACCTCCACCACCTTTTCTATATAGAACACATCTTTATTCGCTTCAAATTGCAGCAAAACAAAATCGTTGGGCTCAGGATCTCTGTTAAGTTATTCAAAGCTTGAGGATGCGACTTCAGGAATCCATTCACCTTCATCCAAATCGTCATGAAGTGATATTTCACGTTCTTCTTATTTCACGTTCTTCTTCGCTAATGTCTTCATCAGAAGATATGTCTCTGGATCTAAATTTCCGTTTCTTTGCAAATAAGTTTTTTTTGCACTCCTCTCTTCCTCTTTTTTGTTCTTCTTTATCTTTTTTTTTCCATTTCTTTCTTTTCAATTTTCTCCATTTCGGGTGTGTCAGTGGTAATACAACTTGTAGCACGTTTACGCTGGTTCTTTTTTAATTTTCTTTCATTGGCTTTGGGGTATCCTTTGAAAAGTTGGTGGCTGACAAAAACCGGAGCGAAAATTTTATCAGTTTGATCTGAAGTATGAGGCGTTTCAATCGAGCTCGATGGAAGTTCTTCATTCAGATTTCCAACACTTGGTATATCGATCGCCAGCGCTGTTGACTCAAGTTGCTCATCAGCATTGGAAGACTTGGGCAAAATGTCTCTATCGGTGACCGAACTACTTAAAAAATCATCGGCCGTGAAGACCTCCGAATCAAAAGGAACAATTCCGGTTTTCCTAAATCCGGCCTTTAAATTTGATGTAGTCATGGAACGTTCAAATGCCACACCAACACAACCAGCTACATCATAAATGGAATGTAATAGCCAAGAATCAACCGCAGCATTATAATGTGCCTTAAATGGGAAAAATATTCAAACATCCAATGGTTGCAGCTTATAGCTGCAGTGTGGAGGTAGGGTGATAATTGTAACCCCATTATCTTTTGCTAAATTGAGTGTTTTTATTGTGAGGTGACTCTCGTGATTATCAAATATTAAAATAGTTGGAGTTTGTTTGGAGGATCTACTATATTTTACTAAGTGTTCCATTACGGATGGAAAGAGTTTCCTGTTCATCCAGCCCGTTGCAGTTGCGAGACCTAACGTACCGGCAGGCGCTCCATTTGACATGTGATTTTTGAATTTTTTCCGGGGAAACAGCATAACAGGTTGCAAGGTATTTCCATTGGCACTTATTATGCAACAGGTAGTTATTAATACTCCACGTTCACCGCTGGTGCATTTGCTGCCTTGCTTGATTCCTTTCGCTGATAGTACTTTTTTTGGTTTTTGTACAGTAGTCGTACCGGTTTCATCAATATTGTAGATGCGAGTGCCATCAGAGAATATTTCTGACGATCATATGCTTTTTTAAGGTTATCAAAGAATAACTTGACATTATGCTCGTTAAATGAGGATGCTCTCGAAAGACTGCACCCTTCAGGCTGTCGAATACTCAATTCTTTATGGTGTCTCTTTAGAAACCCTTGTAACCAGTCAACACCGGCTAATTTATTGTTTTCCCAGCTTATAGGTATTTTTTTATTGTTAATTTTTTTCATCTCATAAGCCAACTGACAAGTGTCTTTCATACTTTTACCATAACACATTTCAGAGCATGTGATGACATAGTTTACCAGCGCTTTCTCTTCATCTTCATTGAAAATTAACCTATGTTTATAGTTGTTTTTCATGGAGATCTCGATGTTAGGATTTGCCTTTTCTCTTTCTTTCTTAACATATCTCTGCAATGTCTGGAAAGATATGCCATTATCTGTTGCTGCTTCACGTAGCGATAGTTTTACACCACCTTCCTCTATCAATACTTGTCATATCTTCTTCCGAAAACAAACATTTTTGACTTTTTCTCTTGCGCCCTCTGAACATCTGAAATTTGTAATTTTTTGTTATCAAAATAATTTCTTCATTGGGCCACCTTGAGACGATGTCTCAAGGAGATCCAAAAACCGTGTCTCATGGTGGCCCATTTACACGTTTAAAAAAAAACATGTATATTCACAGTATTGATATTTTATACACTTGTGGAATACAACTATTATTAACTCACCTGGAAAATAATATAAAAAATTCACCTCAATTTCCAGTATGACTCCTGTGCCAGAGGAACGAATATAACTGTTTGTAAAAAATTGGTACGATACACACTCACTGGCGATCATAACTCAACTAAACGCGGTCCACTGAGGTGTATATTTTTATAAGAGAGTAGTCACGTGGAGAGTATTTATTGGCTTGAACAACAGAGTCCTCCACTTTACCTAAACAATAATATTGCAATGTCTCATCGTGGCCCATGTCCCATCGTGGCCTACTCTCCCCTACTTACTATTTTAAACACTGTGAAATACGGTGTTCTTGTTAAAGAAGCACATTCTTGCACAGCTTGATCATTGGACATTCCACTTTCCAGAAGGGAAGTATAAACATTTAATATAATTTGTTTTCCATGAGGGTGTAACATTTGTCGATTAGTGGTACTACGACCACCAGTTGGAGTACTAGCTTCAGGATGACCACATGGACGCCACATTTTTCACGACACAAAAATCGAATAGACACTTTGAAATTGACAAAACGGAATATTAGATAGGTAATGACTAAATGGTGTTTAACTTTTGTAACCGTAAATAGACCATTATCGCTACAATCTCGTTAATAGCCCATTAGTAGGTACTGTAAGTCTGGTGGCCAGGTAAGTAAATTTTATTATTCACACACATTTAAACATATCCTTATCAAGGGTTCTAAATCAATCTTACGAGATTTTTTATTATCAAATAAATTTAAATAGAAAACTGTCAACAAAAGCCAAAAATAATGGAGAGCCCACTATTATTAAAATGCCAAACTATTTCATGAGATATTTTAATCCGGACCTGGGAATCTTTCAAGGGACACACACTTTTATTGCCTATCTATATTTCTAACAATAGGTAATAATGAGGGTCGTCGGCTACTATTGATTTACGGCCTTAGATTTCTAGTTCTACTATACATTATTAATAAACCTCCAGTAAATATATATATATATATATATATATATATATATTTATATAAATTATTCATAATAACGTAGTTAATATAATAATCAATATTTATATTTATCCCCAGCTTCAGATCATATGTATTCCTAGATTTTTTTTCAATATTGAGAACCTTAACCCAAAAATAATTATCGATTTCGAAAAATATAAATGTACAAGAGCGTTGTCAATCTTACCATTTATAATAATTATTATTCATATATTCACATCAAGATTTTATCAAACATAGAATCGGCAAATCCATTGTTGTAGATACTGCAATATTGAAATAAAACTGGTTTTAAAGGCAGTCTTCATAGGGACGTGTCAATTCCTGACTTTATGCACATCAATTATGAAATATTAAAGTGTTTTTGCCCATTTCAATATAAACTTTACGTTCAATTTACTCTTCTGTACACGACACTCACAAGTCTTCTAAAATGTAGAAAGTAATAGTTTGAAAAATTCAGTTGCATAATTTTTCGGAGGAGTATCAATGAATTGATAGCGTTATTCGAAAGTCCATTAACGTTAATTTATTCCATTATATCTTTCGGTTCCGAATATGATGGCAAACATTGCTTTTTTATACCGAATCGCAAATATCATAACAATGCAACCGTGAAATTTTGATTGGAGAAAGGAGATGAGTATGCGGATGCAACGATTAATTTATGAATTCCTATCAGAAGCCATCTGCTACTTATAATCTCGCTCTTTTCGTAATCTGGTTCATATGAGTTGCCGCTACTGAGCTACCTTCATTCAAAATCATGAACTCCAACCAGAAAAGTTCAGGTTTTCAACGAAATTCTAATTCAAGAAGCAACTTTCTATTTCATTGAATGTTTGAATACTTTTAACTATATGCAAAAAACTGAAAACGAGTGCCAACTATCATCTTGTTGAACTATTTGGTGGTGTACTTTGATGTTCTGAAAGAAACCTTCTGAATAGTGAAACTTATCCATGAACTTCCATCCTACCATAACCTATATTATTATTATAAATAAATTTTTCCTCACAAAAACTATAATAGTTCGTTTCACCAAATTCAGAAAGTTGAATGCATAATGATCCAAACTTCGCCAGTTCATGATGTGTGACAAAAAAATGCTTTTGAAGAGGAAGTTGACTATCTTCAAATTATCCTGGATGGAAAAATGACTCCCATCTACAGAAAACATAAACAAAGCTAGGGCATCCGTCTGATATCCAAGAGCCTGCGGCAAATCTTTGGAAATGGGCCTCAACAAACAAACTGGATATATCATACGTGAAAATTCCAATGATTTAGCATGGAACGGTGTGCCGAGGGAATACAACGAGCCATAGTCCAGTCGAGAACTGAGTTTCTTGCGAAAAATAGTTGAAAGTCTCCAAAAAATATGAGCAATATCTCATTCGAATCGTCTCCTCATCTGCATGTTCCTAATCTTCTAGATTATCATCATCTTCTTCGTTATTTTTCTCCACAATGTCAGCTGCATTGTAACAAGTCTCCCCTAGACAATTTTTGCAGCTTCTTGAACATCGTAGCACAGCCTTTTCACATCCGCATTTTCTGCCGCAATTCGTGGTGGTACAATTGCAATAAATCTTCGTAACAAGCTCATGTGGTGCTAAAGGCTCAGTGGTGCGTATAGGAAGATACATTGTTTCAGTCTTTTTCCAGCCCCAGTCCTCCAGATTCAGAGTATTCCCAAGCTTCGTGGAATGTACATAAAATCACTAAAACAATTGGAGTTATATCGAGCTATGCATCAACTGAATACGGCGTTGATTTAATAATGGAAGTAACTTTTGCTCCTAGTTCATCATGACGTTCTGCATACATAACATGTATAATGCCTTCTGAAATGACATATTTCGCTGTAGGAAATTTCATCCAATCATTTTGACAGAATGAGAATAGAGATTCGAAATCAAATACTCCAGTGGAGCTAGCTCGAGAGGAGCGACAAGGATCCGGCGAATTTCTCAGGTAAATCGTTGATATTATTTTGAATATCGTTCTCTTAGAATTGTAGAAATATTTGGCCCGTCAAAATCCTGTCGCAAAGAATTGATTCAATGATTCTTGTCCCTATGATTCTCTCAGCAACCTAGGATTTTTTTAAGCCCAATACCTTGTATTATTCCTATTGAACATACCATTATTCGTAAACTTAGTCACATCTGTAAACAGTATCTTCGAGACAAAAACATTATTCAAATCACGATGACGCAAAAAGCGATTACAATGAGTTAGTCTCCGTTCTGGGTCATTTTCATATAGATGCTGATGCAAACTGTAATTATAGAAGCAATATTTATGTTTTTTCAATACTTTTCTGGCACTTTCCCTGCTAATCCCACATTCAATTTCTAATTCCCGCACTGAGGCAGATGGAGAAAAATGAACATATGCTGTAACATTAGTTTCTGCTTCTTCACTAACGATGAAGTGGATGTGGTTTTGATCAGCTGGTTCTTTCCTTAGCATCATTTCCATTTCCTGAAATGGGTCCTTGATGGGTGCCGTCTTAACGGATAACTAACAGCGTATATCCTACTAGCATTGACAGCGTTCTTCTGACATTCTCCGTATATCAATATCATATCGATTTGCTCGTTTCGAGATTAACGATTATTATTTTCCATTGCGAAAAAATTTTTTACAAATGACACGAGATGACAAATAAAATTGGTATTTCACTTTCTACATGACATAATCACCTAATGTTTTCCATGATTCTACGGCTACTTACCTTTCATTTCATCAAACCTAAACGAATGACTCATTGGAATTTATAGGCATCGTATAAAATATTGTACAAATTCAATAATTGATCGTTTTTAATTCTGAACAGAGGTGCATAATATATATCGTTGAATTGGTAATTAAATCCTCTATCGAATGGCAAGATGGCACTCGGTAGGTACCATTTGAAAATAACGTTTTTTCGTTAAAAATGCGTTCAGAAAATTTCAATTCCTGCTGTAGGATTTGTTATTGATCTTATCGATGAAATGACTATTACTGTGAGTTACTGATGTAAATTAGAATAGATTTTAACCTGATCAAGGTCCCCTAGGTAAAAAAAATTAGAATTTTTTTTTTTTATTGTAAAATGAAAATTTGTCGTATGTAGTTTGCGCCGAAGAATCCGAAAAACATCAAACATACAGGGTGTTCCATTTGAAAAATCGAAGTTGGTGGCTATTTCATTCAAATCGGCTGATAAGTGAATGAGATATAGGCATGGCCCTAGCCCCATTGTCACCCGGATTATGTTCGTCTACCGCCGACTCAAAATTGGTTACTTACATTAGTTCAGGAGCTCAAAAGGTACATTTTATTTTTTGCTTTTCACTTTCTTTTTTCCTCGGTTTAATTTGTTGTTAAAAAGTTTTTGTCAAAGAGCTTTCCAATTCCACACATGGGGGTTATAATTTGAACTTTTGAAGAAGAGATTGTTGGGGTGGAGGAGTTGAGAGTATCGAGGCTTGCTCATATGATATTTCGGTTCTCCCGACCTTGCCCAGAAACGGGTTCTTGCATTTCTTGATATATTTTCAATTTCTGAGGTTTTTCTACTGGCATTTTCTACTGGCATTACTGTATGCGAAACTGCGCGTAGAAATACGGAACTTGTGCTTGGTAATCACTGGGATTTATCTGATATGTGTGGCAAACTTATTCGAATTCGAATTTTTTCAAAGTTGATTCCGAGAGATAGTCGGGCTGGCAAGTCATCGAAACTGCATGACTATCAGGTAACAGGTGGATAGTTCTGAGCTTTTTCATGTTCATTGATCACATACAATATATGGTCGAATTTGTAAACACCAAAGCAAAAGCTTAAAAAGCCATCCTGAATGCGTTGCGGGTGCAACGAGTCAGATTACCTGCCCCAAGGCGGGTCCATAAACTCTGTTGCCGTAAGAAACACCGGAGATTATCAGTGAGTTGATCTCGATTCGGAAACAATCGTCTGAGAACGTTTTGTGGAGATTATATCAGGTAATTAACACGGCTAGTGAAGCGGATCTTGAAACCGAGCCACAAGTGCTGCACACTTCTGGTTGCAATTAATAATATTTACTATTATTCATATGGCAAACAGTTCAGAGTTCCGCTGTCTGTCCACCGCAGAAGAGTATACCAGTCATTGTTTTCGACTTTCCTTTGCAACGCTTCTAGCTGTGGTTTAAGTTTTTACAAAACATCGATGAAAGGCACAAAAAAAAATAGTCGAAACGATGGAAATATCGAGGGTAACAACTCCATTACTAGGACTGGAAATATTAGAACTCCGCACTTTACCCGTTTCAGTATCAAAACCTCTTGTTCAGTATTGACATTTTGTTAAAAAAACTCTCAGTATTTTTTTTCTACTCCCGTATCAATAAGCGAATTGAATATCTGGTACAGATTCATCAATATTGTCCATTCTAACACATATTTTCATTTTGAAAGAGATTTTGGCTAATAAAAACACGTACTTTTCTATATGAAACGAATTTTCGGCCTATAGAAACACGTTCTTGGGGATAATTAAGGTATGTTTCTAGATACTTATTTGACATTTAATTTCAATCGACATTCAATCACAACGCGTCAAAAGTACCTATAAGTATGTCGAATATGTTAAAATATAAATAGTTTGAAATGCATTCTCGTTTTTATTATATTATTTATTGGTCGTAGAAAAAATAGTGTATGCAATGATCATGTAATGGATATTAATACACTCGCACACTCACCTCGTGCTCATGTATCATCGTTGCATCATATACTATTTCGGTACTAGTTTTAGTACTTTTTAGTTTCTCTTTAGTAATAGATCCAGTCTTCCATTACCTAACTCAGTCCTTCAGTATTTGATTCAGTAACTTATATTCAATCATGGTATACAAATTTCGCCTAGTTGTTAACACCCCGAGAAATATAAATAGTTTATTGAAAAAAAGTACACAATTTTTATTTGTACATGCTAGTGCACAGCAGTTTTATTTTCAAGCATTGGTGCATGAAAGTATGACAATTTGATCATCAACATATATAAAAACTTTTTAACAAAAAATTAAACCGACGAAAAAATCAACTGAAAAAAAACCTTAGTCTTAATGATAATTGAGCTCCTAAACTAATGTGAGTAACTAATTTTGAGTCGGCGCCAAATCCGGTGATAAATCCGCAGTAGAACTACAAAATAAAATAAACAACACAACTGATGCCCTACATAGTTGGCTGAGCAACAACTCTCTGTTTCTCAATAGGTCAAAAACAAGTTTTACTACTTTTCATACCAGGCAAAACACCAATCCACCTTACCTGGACCTGAACATCTGCGGCACACCTCTTGAACATAGTACATGCTCCAAATTCTTAGGTATAATAATCGAGAACGATCTTAGCTTTAAATCACATTGCAATAATCTGACTAGCTCTCTACACTCCAAATGCTACCAAATTAGAATCCTCAAACGCGTTTTGGACAAACCTAGTTTGCTCCTATTTTATCACGCCCAGGTACAATCAAGAATTTGCTACGCAATTACAATATGGGGGAGCTCCCCAGCAGCGAAAGACGTATTCATCGCACAAAAGCGAATAATACGTTGCCTTGCAAACGTCTCCCAGCAGACGTCATGTCGAGATCTTTTCAAGAAACTTGGAATTCTACCACTCCCTGGTCTTTTTATCTTAGAAGTCATAACATATATTCACGCGAATAAAAAAACGTTTCCCACAAACAAACAATATCACAATTATAATACGAGGAAAAAAAACGACTTCCATTTACCACCCTCACATCTCACCATTTCTCAAAAATCACTGAACTGAGATTATACAATGTACTTCCAAATGAGCTGAAAGTAATAGAACAGACGCATATTTTCAGAAAAAAAAAAGGATTTTTATTGGGCATTACTCCATACAACCTTGATGAATATTTTGAATATTTTTAATGTTTTTTTTTTATTTTATTGTTATAACAAACATTTTACCTAAAATATGTTTATATTTATAATTGTTCAGATATTTATAATATTTTTATCTATTTTGTGAGTTGATATCGTTGATGTGTGTCTCATTTTATCTATATTCAACTATGTATTGTATTTTATTAATAACTTTATTTATACATGTACTCTGTTTTGACTTGTCCTATAGCTTTATGAGCTCGCATTTGGATCAATAAACTATCTATCTATCTATCTATCTATCTTAACAAACAATTATTGAAGATCATTATATCACTTTGAAGAAGTAATCAAAACGCCGCGCCGCGCCGCCCTGCATTTCGCTACTATCATTTTACGCTTTACCTAATTCAATTGCTAGTTTGTTTGGCGCCGACTCAAAATTAGTTACTCACATTAGTTTAGGAGCTCAATTATCACTAAGACTAAGGTTTATTTTATTTTTTACTTTTCAGTTGATTTTTTTGTCGGTTTAATTTTTTTTTGAAAAAGTTTTTATTTTTCAATTTTTTGTGGCTGAAATCTACTAATTACTACCTACTTAATTTTTGATTACTCCCAAAATACTTACTTACCTAGCTTACTTCCACTATTAACTGTTAAATAATATGATTTTCTACTTAAACTATTTATTGTTATATAATATAAATTATTTTTGAAAGTTCTGGTTAGTTGATTTCATATAATTCCACCCTTCCATAGAATGTAATTATTTTGACGGATGTAGGAGGATCTGTCAATTTCAACTACATATGTGTGCCAATGTTCACAAGTGAAAAATCAATCATCCCCTATTTTTCTACCCATAGGGGTGGATCATTCCATTCCAGATCAGAATATGATCAACTACGAGGTATACCCTATATAATAAAAAAAGAATCATCCAAATCGAAAAACTCACTACAAAGTTATGCCTGATAGAATCGCTTAACGGACCAAAATTCAGAGAGTGAACGATCAATATCCTTCATTTTGCTACCCTTAGGGATGGATTTTTCTGTTCAAATTCAAATGGGACCAATTTCGAAGTACACCCTATCCAATGAAGGAAAAATCATTGGAATCGAACTGCTCTGTAAAAAGTTATGCGTGGTCATACATAAAAAAAAATTTACGCGTCGAATAGAGAACCTCCTTCTTTTTGATTTCGTCGGTTAAAAATGAGTGTCACTTTTAGATACTAGTACATGTGATTACGTCGTTCCATAAATAAAATTTCAACTTGAACGTTACCATCAAACTAACTGTCAATTTCCAACAAAAGTGCAAAAGAGTACGTAATTTCAAAATCCAGAGGACAACATTAAAATAAGTGTTACTTTTAGACACTAGTGCATAAAATCACATGCTTTCGAAATTCAGATGTCAACTTGTACGTCCACATTACTCCTCGGCAATAAACCATGAAAGTTTTTGATTCAGGAATTCAGATGACAACTTGTACGTCAACATCAAAATGAGTGACCATTTTAGATACCACTACATAAAAAATTTAAATGTTCACTTGAACACTCATATCTAAACAAATTTTATTTGTCATGTAGAAATAACAACTCGAACTTGAGCATTAACACCAAAATAAGTATTAGTCCTGAATACTAGTGAAATAAGTTACGTCATTCCAAAATACAGAGTACAACTTGTACTTCAACATGAAATGAGTGTACATTTTGAAATTCGGATGACAACTCAAACACCTTCACGAAATTGCCAACTCGAATGCAATAGTGACATAAGATGGTAGAAGTAGTTCATATAACTCAAAGTGGAGAGAATAGACAAATAGATTCAAATGGGTGGGGGGGACCTCACTAGTGAATCTCCACGAAAAAAGTTTCTATGTCGTTTACTTTATTTCCAACGTGTATGCATATCGCGAGTTCATACTTCCATCCTCAGCAGAATACAGAGTCTAGAAGAAGAATGTTGAAGTTAGAAAATCACAATAAAAGGAGACGTGAAAAAAAACACTCACCTAACAAATGGCCACCATGAATAGAATAACAAAGGAATGGACAAAGGACAAATTTCGTCTTCTCTCTTTACATATTATGTTATCTCTTACTTTGTGTATAACCATGAGAAAAAAAAGGGAAAGACAAAAGCCATCATATTCATACGAGGCATAGTGACATACTGGCGTTCAGTTGTTGAAGATAAAGAAATCTTCAGATCTTCCTATAAATTAGATTGGTGTGTTGCGCTGTGATAAAGAAAAACAGTTCACAAAGATATTCATTTCTGATAAAGAAGGCAGGTTGGGTTAATGATCGATTTATGGAATAAGATATTATAGTGAGGAACTTTTTTGAAGAACAATAAAGAATTCAGTGGATTAGTATACGTTTTCTGGGACAGATATGTTAGAAAATCAATGAAGAGTGAAGCGAAATGTAAGGATTAATAAAATTGAACTAAATCGTATTTCAGTTGGTCGTTAACACAAATCAAAGTGTAAGACTTATTTCCTTGTATATCTCCAAAATTTCCGGATGGTCCCATCTGGTACTTTTTGGGCAGTGATGAGGAAAGTGTTTCTATATCAAAATGTCCCAAAGCTGGGAGGTGACTGGAGATGGATTAGTAAGTATAAGTGATGTTTCAGATATTTGTTGTAGTGGTATTGGTGTTCTTTGATTCTGTCGGAAAACTTCCGTCCTGTTTTGCCAGGGTATACTACTGGGCATTCAGGGTATCTCAATTGTCTATTAAGATGTTTGGATTTATATTCTTTGCAAATTTTTTGAACGACTGATGAAGGCCATCGATTTGCTTGATTATGTTGTGTTCTTATTGGAAACTTTCTTCGTAAAGAGGGATGGTAAAGAGTCTGTGCAGAAGGTAATGGAAGGAGGCTAGTGTTTGGCAGTGTGAATGGTAAGATTGTGTCAGTGGCCGTATGTTTTCTGTACATCCTGAATTCAATGTGGTCTTTGTTTTTTGTTAGTAGTGGTTCTAGAAAGGGCAATGAATTATTTTATTCTCTCATAACTCTTTGGAATTATGTAATCGGTTAATAAAACTGAAAATTCGTTTAGTTCCGTTTCTGAGTCTTGGGTAGCCTTAGATAATCCATGTCGTCCATCATTGTCGAATATCAGCCATAATACCATTACATAGAATCAATATTTGGAATTGTTTGTGATGTTTTTTGTTGATGTTGTAAATAGTCAATATTTTTGAGTAGCCTTAACGGCCTCGTAATACCATTCCCCCAACTCAAATTAATGATGTAATGTATATGTTGAACAGTATGAAATCAAAAAATTCTTACATAATCGAAATCCAATTTTCCCGGGCTATCATTGTCATCCTTAATGCAAAGCCCAATCAAAACAAGAACCCGAGCATGCATGTGTAAAACGAATCATCGAGACATGACTAAGTGGTCTGAGATGAAGGGAAAGTGAAAGCCCCCACTCGAGGAAGCTGTCGTAAGAAAATCGCCGAATCGGACACGAGACTTAGAGGAAGCCGACTTGGGGATTCAGTTCTTTGCCAACGTTTGTCTAAGCGACCGTGTGAACGCGTTTGTGCGTTTTGGTGGATAGGATAGTGCTTTTGGATGAGGTTTCATTGGATGTGAGTACTTTTTTGAACGGCTTCGAAAAAGGAGGATATTTTGAATATTACGCGTATGTATGTCATTCGTCTTGGTTCATTTCCACCGATTACACATAGACCCCTCAACAGATTTATGATTTGTGTATGATTCCATTTTTTATTCCTCTATTTTGTTCCTAATTTCTTAACGTTTCAAATGATTCGAGATATCATAAAGATAAAGACATCCTGAAGTCAGAGACTTGTGTGAAGACTTTAGCATTTTAAGTGTCATCCGAAGCAATGCATTATAGGATAGGGAGGAGTATCCAAAACTCACCTGTACCCACTAAAGTTACCCAGATAAAATTCATAAAACTACTATTGAATAAACCATCACACCGACAAATTATATGAAGAATCCGAAATATTCGACATAAGGCAACTAACTATCTTTACGGTTGTCAGGAAATGTTCAGCTTTTCCTACTAGGAACATAATGTAGGTACTATTTCCGCACTAGTACGGAAAAGTGCATCTTCCTCAACTAAAATGCGTGCGGAAATGTGCACTGGTAAAAAAAACATTCATCCTATTTCGTTGTGTTTTTTAAGTCTAGTTACCCTTACGTCAATCAGTAGGGATAACACGACAATGATAGGTAATGAGGTTCATAAAATCCATTATATACCAGTCGTCATATGTTCATGAACATGATTATTTAGAATTATTTCTTGAAGATGTTTTCTTCAACATAAGTTATTTTTTCGCAAAAATACGTAATAGCTTCGTCGTTCTCATTGTGGTGCACACCAATATTCACAAAATGGTGAACGAAAAATGTCGATAGACTCACCCCTTTGGAAATTCTCGCAATTCTTACTATTAGGGAATATGCAGACCATCAAGCTCCATCATAATGCAATATTTTGATTTCCTAGGTCGAACATTATCTGAGAAAAATGGGTGTGAGATAAACCCGGAAATGATGGATGCATTAGTGATTTTTTTCATCGAAATCAACTTACTCAATGAACCGGCAACAAAATATTGTCTCAAGATCCCCGATATACAGTGCATTAATAAAATGTGGAAACGCTCCATTATCTCACGAGTTAATCATTTTCGGAGATAAAGCTTGGACAGGTCGATTTTGTGTTTTAGTTTTCCACCTTTCGAAAAAAATCCCCTACCACCTTACAAGATATGACGTCATCGATATTTTTTTTAATTGAAACGACATATTTTTATATCAAAATTTGAAAGCTCATATTTTTCTGAGTTCAACCATACCACATACGTCATATGTAACACTTCAAGTTACAGTATACTGAGTATAAAGGAAACCAGTGTTCACATTCCTTAATTCATTTAATCATTTATTCTGCAATGAACATTGATATGAATAATGTATAATATCAACAACAATTATTGGGCTACGTTTGACAACATCTCTAATGTAATTCGTTGAATTTCAATTCGAATTCTCTCTTTAAGGTTTTCCAAATTGGTAGGTCGATTATGTACACTTTACTTTTCAAGTAATCCTTGAGAAAAAAGTCCATGGGAGTTAAATCTGGGGACCTAGCAGGCCATTCATTCTGATCGCGTCGTCCAATCCAGCGATTGGGAAAGGTTTCATTGAGAAAATATCTAACCATTCGAGCATAATGTGGACCTGCTCCATCCTGATGGAACCAAATAGTAGAAACTATTTGACCAGGTTGATTGAGGTCTGGAAATGTTACAGTTAAATATGAAACTACATAAGTATGTAACATTTCCAAATAATTTTCAGCCGTCACAGTACCGTCAAAAAAATATGGTCCTACAATGGTATTCCTAAGGATCCCAGCCCACCCAGTTACTTCTTGGGGATATTGAGTATAAGCTTTCATCATCCAATTGGGATTTTCTGTTAACCAATAACGACAATTTTGCGTATTCACGGTACCGTTTATCCAAAAAGTTGATTCGTCGGAAAATAAGACATTCAATTCAAAGCCATTATTTTGATTACACACTTCTTGCACAATTTCACAAAATTCCATGCGTCTATCGAAGTCGTCTTCATTGAGTTCATGTATAAATTTGACTTTATTTTCTGCACATCACCACGACAGATCTCATTGTTGTCAGATGAAGTTGTAATTGAACAATGCGGATTTTCTTCAATTCCACTCTCAGGCTTATCTCTAACATTGCCAATCTCATTGAATTTATATGATTGTAACTTCTCGATTTGATTCTTTGTTCGATTCGGTCGATTTGTTACGATGATTGATGCACTCACATAAAGAACAAAACAATTTTATTTTCTGCACAAGACAGACGTAAAATAATGAAAACTTAAACAATAAAAAACATTAAGAAAAGTTCAGTGTACAGAACGGAGATGCGTTGCAATGGGTATTCTCAAGTCTATTATATATCGTCTCTTTCCCGGGGGTGGTATTTGCCCTTTCCTGTCCTCGCTACCCGTATCGCCAACACTAAGCAGCACATGTGGTGACAGTTTCAATATTATGAGGCGCACTTGAATATTGGGGTAACGTTCATAAACAAAAGATAAGGCGAAGTCACACCAGTGATATTTTGCTCACCGTCGACTTGCTTATTGGTTCTCGATCAGGACATTTTTCATTAAAGATGTCGCATACTTCTGCCATACTTCTTTTACGATCGCCGTAACCTAAGATCATCAAAACTTCTATTCGCTGTTTTTCTGACAGCACCATCGTAATTTCAAATAATTTATTTCAGAATAATATTTTTCAGAAAGGTATTTTTGAAAACTTATGAATCGATATGCTACACAACAAATCAATTCAATACTGACATATGCAATGGTAACTAAGAATTTATTGTCTGATTGCTAAGGGCTTTCATAGGTTTTCATAGCCTACTCAAGTTTGGCAATATACTCGTACTGACTCGTGATTCTCTGGTTTTCATTGCAAAATAAGTTATGACTTTTTTTTAATAAATATGAACACTGGTTTCCTTTATTCTTAGTATACTGTAACTTAAAGTGTTACATATGAAGTATGTGGTATGAGATTTAAAATTTCGATATAAAATGATACCCTTTTAATTCAAAAAAAAATTCGATGATGTCATATCTTGGAGGATTTTTTTTTTTAAAGGTGGAAAACTAAAATACAAAATCGACCTGTCCGAGCTTTACCTCCGAAAATGATCAACTCGAAAGATAAAAGAGCGTTTCCACACTTTATGAACGCACTGTATACATATTTCTCAGCGGACTAGAAACAGATTTTTGTGTTAATTGGCAATTTACCCAAGAGATTGATATATTTGGAAGCATATCAATTCGAATTGAAACCTCATTCATTGCTTAGCATCATTTCATTACTTCCAATGCAATTAAATTTTCAGCAGAAGTTAAAGCTGTTAAAAAGATTGTCAATAAAATCCATTATTTATTACTCGGTTTATATCCTGAACTTTCTACCTCACTTCACTACTTCAATGGAAATAAAGTGTCATCAATGTAATGAGAATACTCAGATATAACATGCACTGTGAATGTGTTTATTAAAGTCTTAATTGATGTCACGTTTATTAGATATGGTTTATTGTCCTAATTTGAATATAAAATTATTCTCAACGATTTTAAGAGTGCATGAGACGCTTTTATTTCTCGTATAATAGTAGGGAAGGTAGCGTTGATTTGGAGAAGTCATTTCATTCCGACTAAAAATCATAATTATGATTGTTTGTCTTTTAAATATGAGAAATCTAGGCGTCAGCGTCAGTTACATACCGTAACCACTGCTACTCCAGTAGCGGTGGTTACGGTATGTGAGAGTTGTTAAAATAGTATATTAAAGTATAAGTGGATAAAAAGGGCTTTAAAACACGCGCGATTTTTCGAGCACGACGGCGCAGCCGGAGTGCTCGAAATAGAGCAAGTGTTTTTAAGACCAGTTATCCACGAATACTATACGTTATTTTTTTTTTATTGGTGCACTTTGAAATCATATATACTGATATTATTACTACAAAAAATAGAAATAAGAACTAATAATGCAAGAAGGTTGAATTCGTGATGTGACATCAGTATACCTTTCGTTGTCATGGAAATGAGAAAAACATTCATTTGCAATTTGTTACCAAAGATCAATATTTGTTGTCACCAGAGCTCAGAAATGAATGTTCTAAATCGATTTTTTGAATAGTGAGAAAACGTTTAATACGCGAAAATCCATGATATATATAAAAAAGAATATGAAAAGTTCATCAAATGGATGGAGGAGCACATATAAATGAACGAATTGTTAGTAATATTTTATCTGACGTTACAAGGTACTCCTGTCAGATCAATAATCAAAAATTTGTCATTTAGACTTCACGTTTCTCGATTTGTTGATGTTGTCATGGTTACCTTTAAAAAACGCGCGTTTTTTAAAGTTCGATTTAAACACGCTGAGGCGTGCTTTAAATGGGTAAAAAGGGGCACCAATAAAAAAAAATATGCTACGAGTATTTTCATGCCGTGCCAAAATTTATGGGATGGTTCATGAAATCATTTTCAACCAAAAAATAATAATCAGCTGTATTGACTAGAGCGGATTATGTCAGTCACCAGTCTCCAGTCACGTATACATGGTGACCCAGGGGTGTTTGCAAGCTCCATAACTTTTCTTGACCTGTTTTTTTGGGTAACCTTCCACAGTCTGAAAATAAAAATATAATCAGGAAAATATATACTATTACTATTTTTTTATAGGCAAATTCGGGAAAGACATGTTACTGACGAATTGAATCATTTTTCTATAGGAAATATAATTTAGTGAACCCGTAACTTATCGGGGTGAACTAATTAGTTTGCCCTTTTTCCACTTGTATAAATTTCCCTGATTATATTTTTATTTTCAGACTATGGAAGGTTACCCCAAAAAACATGTCACGAAACATTGTTTCTCCACATTTATTCAATACTCCATAACTTCTTTTCTCTGCAATCTATCGACTTGATTTCTTTCGAAACGATAGGTCCGACAATGATGAACATTCTAAAAAAAAG
Source organism: Gonioctena quinquepunctata (assembly GCA_018342105.1). NCBI lineage: Eukaryota > Metazoa > Arthropoda > Insecta > Coleoptera > Chrysomelidae > Gonioctena > Gonioctena quinquepunctata. Next base: position 1,286,387 of record JAFIRS010000033.1, on the reverse strand, counting down.
TCTGTTGAAGTACAGGATGTCCCAAAAAAAGATAAAAAGCCACGTTATGTTTTTTTTTAAACGGCAACCCGTTATTTTTGTAACATTTTTGAATTCGCCACTGAATTGTCGATATAACACACCCAGATTTCTTAGACTAATCTGCAATAGTTTTTGACTTATGTTAATGTATGTGTCAAAATAGCGTCGTGCATAGACCCACAGAAAAATCCATAACTTCAGAATCATTCGAGATAAGTTGACCAACTTTTTTCCAGTCGATTCCTCGGGCTTTAACGCGTTTTTTTATGTAGAAGCAAACGCGGTGTCGGTGTTCCATCGCCTACTACGTTTTTTTTGAAAATCATATATAACAAATGGCAATAACTCGATTTTTTCAAATGCAACACTCTATATTTTATTGCATCGTTGCATGGCATTTTTTAAGAGATTCCTGTCGATATAGGGTTTGCAGGGTATACTTTGTGAAGTTTACGAGATTTGTTGCAAAAAAGGAAATATTGATGGTTTTCTCGAAAAATATAAAGGAATCGAATAGGCCGCGGTCGTAAAATTTGACACAATGAATTTCACCCGCGAAAACAGAATAATATCGAAACATAAGTTCCACCCTTATCATCTGTATCTACATCAAGAATAATTTGGTAATTATTTTGCTGAAAGAATTGTATTTTGATGGATGGCATGATTGAGGAGGATTATAATACTTCAAACAAAATTCTGTTTTTTGGCAACAATGTTTAAGAACAACTGGTCGATCTGCAGTCATGATATGCATTACTATGTAATCGAAATTCATCACTGGTTGAGGACTGTTGATCACCAAAAGCGATGGTCGCTTCATGTTCGGGGAGGAATTATTGGAAATAACATTATTGAACCCTACTTTTTAACCAAAAAGGAGGAAGTTTTCTAGTCGATGCGTATTTTTTTTATGTATGACCACGCTTAACTTTTCACTGAGAGATCATTCTTTTTTCAGTGGCTAGGGTGTACTTCGAAGTTAGTCCCATTTGAATATGAAAGATGAAATCCACCCCTAGGGGTAGCAAAACGAGGGATATTAATCACTTACCCTCTGAATTCTGGTCCGTTAACCGATTCTATCAGGCATAACTTTGTATTGGATCCTTCGATTTGGATGATTCTTTTTTTACATAAGGTATACCTCATAGTTGATTGTATTTGAATTCAGAATGAAATTATCTACCCTAACGGATAGAAAAATAGGGGATAATTGATTTTTTACTTGTGAACATTGGCACACATATGTAGTTGACAATGATAGATCGCTATTGTCATTATTCTTGTTCTCCTACATCCGTCACAAACATTATATTCTATGAGCGGATGGAATAATATACAAAGTGATGAAAGAAACTAACCAGAACAACAAAAATAATTGATATTACAATAAATAGTAAAAGTAGATACTCATATTATTTAACTGGTAATAGTTGAAGTAAGGTGGGTAAGTAAGTATTTTGGAAGTAATAAAAAAACAAGTAGGTAGTAATTAGTAGATTTCAGCCACAAAAAATTTTAAAGTAAAAACTTTTCAACAAAAAATTAACCCGACGAAATACGGAACTGAAAAATAGAAAATAAAATAAACCTTCTTAGTCTCAATAACTGAGTAACTAATTTTGAGTCGGCGCCAAACAAACAATCAACGAAGACCATTAAATTACTTCAAAACAATTATCAGAATGTCACCGCGCAACTCAATGTCATCATTTTACGCCTTACCTAATTCATTTGCGTGTTGGTTTGGCGCCGACTCAAAATAAGTTACTCACATTAGTTTGGGTGCTCAGTTTTCGAAACTAAGAAGGTTTATTTTATTTTTTACTTCTCTGTTCTCTATTTCGTCGGTTTAATTTTTTCAACAATGTGCTGAATGGTAAAAGGTATTTATAGTTTTTTCGGCGAACATCATTCCAGGATGTTAGAAGGGGTGGTTTGAACACCATGTGGTTGCAATACGACGGTGCTGCAGTGCATAGGATGTGAGCGTTTAGATCAATACCATCCTAATCGTTGGATAGGCAGAGGAGGTACTATCATTTGCCCACGCGATCCCCAGACCTCAGTTCCATAGATTTCTTCCTCTGGGGATGAGTGAAGGAAAGGTTTTTCAGAGATCACAGGATCACGGAAGCCTTCCGATCAACTGATGGCGCAATGCTTGCTAGAGTTCGGGGCTCATTCACTAGACGACTAGCAGCATGTGTGGAACATGATGGTAACCTATTTGAACATTCATGAGTAGCTTTTCCTCAAAATGTTCACATTGTTTTCTGTTAATCATCCTTTCCTGTTCTTGTAAAGATTACTAGAATTGTTTCCTTTGTAATATACTCCTGTTTCTATTAAAATTTCATTTTTTTGCATGTTCTTTTCAGACTTGTATGGATGTGTACAATTTTAAGACAGCGGCCTACTCGAGTACCTTTTTCTTCGAAAACATCAACACCATTTCTTATTTTGCAATAAATCTCTCAAATTTTACAATGCAAACCCCACAAACCCTATTTCGGCAAAAAGCTCCTGAAAAATACTATGCAATGAAAAAGTCGGGTTATTGCCATTTATAATTTATGATTTTCAAATAATCGTAGTAGGCGATGGAACTCCGACTCACCTGCAGCTCAGAAGATTTGCAGAAGCCTAAGGAGTCGACTGAAAAAAACATTGTTGATTTATTTTGAATGGTTCTGAAGTTTTAAATTTGTCTGTGCACGAGGATATTCTTTACATAATTCAAAAACTATTAGAGATAAGTCTAAGAAACTTATATCGACAATTTCCTGGCAAATCCAAACATGTTATGAATGAAGGGTTATCATTTAAAAAAAATACAACATAGTTGTGTACCAAAATGATTTTCCGTCCCTCAAGTTCAAATTAAATTGGATTTCACGGGAATCGGTACCAGGGAGTAAAACTATTTTTTTATTGCTAACTTTTCGGAATCATTTATTCCTTTTTCAAAGCTGAAATGATAATAGTTACATGTAGTAGACGTAAAACGGAACTTAATTTCTATGACCCACCTTTAAAATGAAGTTAATCCTGATTATGAATTCAACTTCAGACAATTGTTGCGAAGTGGTAATCGAGACAAATTCCTGTCGGTAAAATACACATTGTTACAAAATACACATCACAAACTTTAAAATTAACGTAAAACAAGCACAGACACATTAAATATAGACGTACGTTAGTGTATGGTCAATAAGCATCTGAACATCTCTGAAACATTCGAGCGCTGTGTAGCTGTAAAAACCAAAAACTGATTTATCTATTGTTCGGAAATCTGTTCTTTCTTTTGTACCTTTCTAGACTATGTGTATATATTCTGGTCAAATTTTGTGTATCACTTTTTTGGTTTACACTATTTTCATGGATCATTTCTCCTATTAATCTCTTTGGATAAGAAGTCTCTCTTTCTAGAATGTTTACCGAATCGAAATTGCAATTACAGGATGCTTCAACCATTTTGAAGCATCTTGTAATATTCTAGAAAGGTACGAAAGAAAGAACATATTTCCGAACAATAGATAAATCAGTTTTTGGTTTTCATAGCTACACAGCGCTGGAATGTTTCAGGGAGATGTTCAGCTGCTTATTGACCGTACACTAACGTACGTCTATATTTTAATGTGTCTGTGCTTGTTTTACGTTAATTTTAAAGTTTGTAATGTGTATTTTTTGCCAATGTGTATTTTACCGAAAGGAATTGGTCTCGATTACCACCTCGCAACAATTGTCTGAGCTTCAATTCATAATCAGGATTACCTTAATTTTGAAGGTAGCTCATAGAAATTAAGTTCCGTTTTTCGTCTACTACATGTAACTATGGTCATTTCAGCTTTGATTCCAAAACGTTAGCAATAAAAAAAATGTTTTACTCCCTGGTCCCGATTCCCGTGAAATCCAACTAATAGTTGTGTATCTTATTTTAGGATAACCTGTATATAAATATAAACATTTCAAGAATGTACCTCATTGTAACTATAGTTTTTTTTAAATTAAGTCAAAAATCAATATCTTGGATACAAAAATGTAATGGAGCTTGTACGCACCCCTGGGGCACCCTGTATACGCTCTGGTCAATACAGCTGATTTTTGTTTTTCAATTGAAAATTATCTCAAAAACCATCCCATGAATTTTGACGAAAATACTCGTAGCATATTTTTTTTCAACAACTTTCGCATACTGTAATTTCTATCTCTACCGCGGATGCGGCGACTGATGCTCATTTTGTTGATTATTAAATATTAAACAATTATTCAAGATACAATTTCTTGCAAAAGTGCAACGCTACCTCCCGTACTATAATGCTTGTATGTTTGTTATCAGAACAAGTGCAAATGACCAACAATTAATTCACTTAGGAGTTGTTTTCATGGCATTTGTGGCAAATTTCAAGTTATTATTCTCAAGAGAAATTAATCTGCTGTACTTGGAGCAAAATTGTATGAATCAAATATTCGATTAAACTAGTTAGGAGAAATGCCTTGGAAGCTTTATTTTTTATGAGGTTGTTTGAGATCTCCAGATCTAAACATTGAGCTGGAATATTCTGCTAGATTTGTGGTCGAAAGAAGGCACAATCACACGAAGAATATTATTGATCTCCTCAAATACATTTTCTTGTTCAGGGTTCAGTCCAGATTCATATGATTATATGCTGGGATTCTTCACAGGACGAACAAATACCGTACGATTTATAGTTCATTTTACCGAAGATACTGCTGCTCTTCGATGTTTAACACACACACGTTATCACAAAGTGGTGAAACATGTTTGACAGTTTTTTTTCTTCATATTGACAAATGGTTTTCATGACGATGCAAAGACCTTTTTTGTTAATATCATAGCTTACTTTGGAATTTGCAAGGACTTTTCTGTAGTATAGATACAATGTGTCTCACTTCTCATGGAAACTTCCGAATAATTGTGTTATTTTCACGATCGGTAGATGTACTGGGGGTGAGTCTGAATTCTCTCAAGGGGTGGACCTGAGTGACATACACTGCGCGCCAGAAGCGATGGATATACCAATTTTGGCGAAAAATTATATTAGGGGACGAGATAGGCTCAAAATTCTTATGGATTGGTGATCAGGACATCACCTTCAGTGCCAATCCATATTTTCGCTGAAAACTTTTCAGTTCTGAAAAATACGAATTTGTCTCACGCTCCTGCATCTTCCGTAATTATTGCAGTAGAATTCTGCAATTTTCATGATCGTTAGATTTACCGACTTTGTGTCTAAATCTCTTCAGGGGTTGACATAAACTGCGCGCCAGAAGCGATGGCTAGAACGATTTTTGCAGACTTTTTCACTGTAGAAGGTGATAAGAACATAAAAAGAAAGGATTATTTTAGAGATATACTTCAATAACACAGTCTGACTTGTTTTTTCATTTTCAACAGTTTTTTCGATTTTGTGATGATTTCGGGTATAAAGTCCAATACTTCCTTTGAAAAATCCATTTTTTTTTTCTCCCCTCAGCTCATCCTTGGTATATCTAACAATCGTAAGAATTACAGAATTATACTCCTATAATTACGGACGATACGAGGGCGTTTCCGTGGGAAGTGAGATAAATTCGGATTTTTCAGAACTGAAAATTTTTCGGCAAAAATATGGATTGGTACTGGAGTCGATGTCTTGATCACGAATCTGTAAGATTTTTGAGCCTATCTTGGCGCCTAATATTATTTTTCGCAAAAATCGGTATATGCATCGCCCTTGGCGCGCAGTGTATATCACTGAGTTCAACCCCAAAAAATATTTAGACTCATCTTCGGTATATCTAACGATCGTTATATAACTTGAACTCAAGGAATTTAGAAAAAAAAACAAATAGCAAGCATATTTTGATATAAGTTCCATTCTTTTACTTTGTTTTCATTTTCAAACACTAACACTTTTATGCAGTAACAAAAACCAATGTATAATTCAAATTTAATCTTATTTCCTCTGATATCTTTTTCCACACATTATTTCACTCTGATAAGAGAATAATAAAGGAAAGTACCCAATTTCCTAGAGAAATATACTTGTCCAATGGACTAGTCCAAACAGTACATACTTTTAATACTTATTTTTCGAAGGGTTCCCATTTCTGTAGAAATCGTAAACTATGTAATGTAACTGAAATATTATTTCTTTTGGACCTCCATTGAAATATTGTTCAACTGGTATTCGAGAATGATAACTGAAAGTAAATAAATAAAATTTTCCTTTTTTTAAAGAAACTATGAAAATAAGTAGTAGTATTTCTTCTGGTTTTTTTACACCTTATTTTACACGGGGTGAAGTTTCCACAACCACAAAATAACTGAGAAAAATGTAACTCGGATCTGTTTCTCGTTAAAATGACAATGTAGGGCTTATCACACGATCAAATTCTGTAGGTTGATAAATGTAAGAAATTATATTTAAAATGCGTTGTCTCCGGGATCGGGGGTGAAATCGGGGTGGAAATGTTGAAAAAATTAAATAACATTCAAACGGCACTGTAGAGTTTTTTAGTTTGCAGAATCAAATTCAGGAAATTGAAATACATAGCACCTGATATATGAAATCATTTGTCGCCCCGTCGGAGGGTGAGTTTTGGGGGTGGAAATGTTGTTAAAAATCGAAATTCAGTTTAAACAGCAGTGTAGAGTTTTCTAGTATGCAGAATCAAATTCCGGAGATCAAAATACATAGCACCTGATATACGAAATCATTCGCCGCTCCGTCGGAGGGTGTGTATTGGGGGGGGAGGAATGATAAAAAAATCAAAATTCGTTTAAACGCAGTGTAGGTTTTCTAGTGTGCAAAATCAAATTCAGGGTTGAAATACATATCACCTGATATTTGAAATCATTTGTCGCCCCGTCGGAGGGTAAGTTTTGGGGCTGGAAATGTTGAAAAAAATCAGAATTCAGTTTTAACGGCAGTGTAGAGCTTTTTAATATGCATAATCGAATTCAGAGGGTTAAAATGCATAGCACATGATATATGGAATCATTTGTCGACCCGTCGGAGGGTGAGTTTTGGAGGTGGAAATGTTGAAAATAATCAGAATTCAGTTTAAACGGCAGTGTAGAGTTTTCTAGTATGGAGAATCAAATTCCAGAGTTCAAAATACATGAATCTGATTGTGCGAACTAAAAAACTCTACAATGCCGTTTGAATGTATATTTAATTTTTTCAACATTTCCACCCCGATTACACCCCCGTCCCCGGGGACAACGCATTCTCAATATAATTTCTTACATTTATCAACCTACAGAATTTGATCGTGTTCTGAAATAAGCCCTACATTGTCATTTTAACGAGAAACAGATCCGAGTTACATTTTTCTCAGTGTATTGTGAGGTTGTGGATAACTTCACACCCGTTTATTTTACTAGAATGCGAGAATAACGAACAAAAGGGAATAATATCTAAAAATATATTAATATTATAAGTAACGAAAAAAAAAGTCGAATATTCTCAAAAGATATTTTTTTTACAAACCCAAAAAGGAATTGATTGAACTCCTACTCTTAATTAATTATTGCTGGTTGAATTGAATACGCAATCGTTAAAAAATATAATTAGGATTATTTATCGATTTTTGCCAATGTTGAACTTTGTAACTCCTCTGGATGCTCACCCCTCATGGCATGGTGATCAACATCTATCTGAAGGTATGGCTTCATGGACTGGGAATTATTGTGACCCGTTATCTTAGTAATTTCTTGCTCCTGAGCGCCACATTTTCACACACACACACACACACAATTTCTCGAAGTTGATTAGTAACTAAATTCCACATAATCTGAAACAATAATAGATAACAAATCGCATCATCTGCAACATTCTTATATTCCTGAATTTTTGTTTCTTTTTTAAATAATCTCGCACCTTCATAATCAACTGAACCCCCAATCTTCCAAAATTGCCGCCAGTTCTATGTTCTGCTTCAGTTTTGTATAATTTTTCTTTGCAAAGTTCCAAGAATTACTTCCATATCCATTTGATATTTTCATATATGAAGGGGTTGATTTATGCACTTATTTCTGTAATTATCAACTTGTCAAAGTTCACCTCATTAGAAAAATCCTAATGCTGGTCATGGCTGACTTAATTGGGTCTTACAGAAAATGATAATCTATTTTCCAAATCATATTGGTATACAATTTTCTCACCAAATCTCAAAAAATTCGGACCTTGAATAAATTCCCGGAAATAATTCATGCTATAGGAAGAACATTGCGATAATCGAGAAAAAATATTGGAAATAATTGTTCGCCCAGAATTTTAAAGATCATAACGATACAACGAAGTTTAGTTCGATTCAGCAGTAATTCCACGCTAGGAACATAACCGTTTATTGTTGACCTTGAAAACTTCCGACCATCATATAACGGAAATACGCACAATCAACCGCGTACATTTTGGGAAAATCTTGAATCAGATGAAATATATCCGTAAACTTTAGGAACAACTAAAGTTCATACGAATATTTTTTGTTCATATACGGATCAGAAAATTCTCATCGGATTTCGATAATGTGAAACACTGACATCATTGGGTGTCCATTCGGAAAATTGATTCACTCTCGTAGGATGTATTTCAAATGAGTATCACTTCAATCCCAATGATTTTTTTATGTCACTACAATTGAACATTGTTTTGCACCATGACAAGAATGAGGAAGCCAATACGTATTTTTTAAGAGAGTGAAACTCGTGTTAAAGAAAATCTCTTCAGGAAATACGTGATACTCAATCAATTTTCTCATGCTTCGATTGTATATGATGGATTGTTTTACGATTGTAATATAATGGATATTTAAAATTTCACTGCATATCATTACGGTGTTATACCCACTGATTTAAAAAAAAACGTTATTAGGTTATAGGTTATTAGAAAAAACAGAAAATATCGTTGAAGCAGTATAAAATTGAAGTTTTTTTGTGTTGTTCCATCTAACTTACGTCTGTGGCTTTGTCCGCTTCACGTTATCCAATTATCCCGTTATCCCATCATCCCGTTTTCCGTTATGCCGTTTTCTGTTTTCCCGTTTCCCGTTGTCCCGTTTCCCGTTACTCCGTTATCCTGTTCCCTGTTATTCCGTTATCTTGTTTGGGTGGCATAATTGATTTGTTTTGGGACAATATAATATATCACAAATTCACTTACGCCTTTTCATAACTTTGGGGGCGGAATTTTCAAATAAAGTTGAACACGATATATTTCAAATAGAATGAAATTCCAGATGGAATAGACAGACAGACTGAAGCGGTATCATAACCTTCTCATCAATATTTTTCAATAATTTTTCACATAACAATTTTCAACAGTATATCAATTTTTTTTTGGAACCAAAGAACTTAACAAAAAAAAAAAAAACACCTAATAAATATGTATACATTATCATCAACTACAATGAAATACCGGACGAAAAAAATATTTCCTGCGGTAGTTTAAAAAAAAACAATATAGAGTTGCTTATATAAAAGGAAATACCATCGAAATAAGTTTTATTTCTAACGCCAAAAACCAAATTCTACTTTTGAGATTCAATCGAATATAAAATCATTTGAGGATTGCACAAACTGCTGCTCAATAGTATTTGAAACAAAAACGATATTGGAAAAAAATGAATTCAAGAAAGATGAACACTATCAATTCCGCTGCTCTACCTAAACACTGCTAACCTAACCTGATCACACAAATTTTTCAACCGTTTCCGGTTTTTCTAATCCACAGAAACCTGTAGGGCTTTATATATGTCCTCCATTTTAATGTATCTTTTCAGAACTATTAAGTGTTGTCCCATCTTTGTTTTGTATGACTTTTGAAAAACTAACATTTGTTAATTGCTTTCAATATTTCAATCAAAATATTCTATTCGTTATTTGATACATTGAGTAAAAAACCATTTTCAATATATCAAATTCCAATATAATCGAGCCTTGATGATGAATTCAATTGAATTCGAAACGTGGACGGTAAAGCAATTGTTTATAACAAACAAATGATTCGAAGGATATTAAACATAATATTTATCTCAAGAGAAAATCGAAAAAAGTTATTGAATGGATTTCAATGATTAACATTTGGAATAATGTATTTTCAGACATCATACGATTTGCTGGAAATATTTATGAATAAATCAGTCCCCCGAGATATTCACACGTAACTAACTAATGAATTTTCCTTAGTCATTGCTCACATTCAGATGTAGGAGCCTGATTCAAGGCTGTAATAATATTTATGGAGGTTAATTATTATTTTTCAATATCACGAATCGTATTATATAATTATTTACTTTCTCGAAATACGAGCTACAGTTACTTCGTTGGAAGTTTTTTTAGTTGGCAAGTGCCTCTGAAACCTCCGAGGGAAAGGGGTCAATAACATTTCAGTGATGAAATGAGAATTCTCTCAAAGTGGGTATGAGCTGAAAGCATTATCCGCTTATGTAATGTTATAAACAAATGATATTTAACCTTCGATAATCAATAATATATAGGCGGCCAGTGATTATTTGGCATATGGATATATCAAATGGAGTTTCTTCTGATGGTGCAACCGCCTTACTTTTTCGAGTCATGAATGGAGAAATCAATACGAATTGGATTTAGTTTGATGGTTATATTTATTAACATACATATTCCATCCATTTCAGAAGCTGAAAAATATCCACTGGAAAATATACAATTGGTCCGAAAATGATGCAGCATTTATTGTTGAAAAAAGAAAAGGGGTGGGTAAACGAACGCTTGTCTACTCTTGTAATAGAAATCAATTCACATTATTTTATTATAACCAAACACCATCGAGCGAGCACTTGAAAATAAAAGAAAATGACTTGAATCAGTGCCTCTTTGCTGTAGTTATACCATAAGATTCATTTGGAAAGATATGCTTTTCAAATTGATAACTCTCCTTTACTGAAATCGAATGGAAATAAAGTAAACTATGATAGAAAATACACAAAAAAAAATAAAAAAAATGAGGCATCAATCCTCCAACCCATGGTTTTCCCAATGCGTTAATAGATTATTCCATCGATTTTTGTTTTCGAAAACTCTCAAATGATCTTCGTAGGCTATTGTGAGTGACTGAGCCTTCCATCTATACGTGAAAACTGGTGATGTATGTTTTATGTTCGAACTGTTTTATGGGCATTCTTGGGCTTCATTCTCACGTATTATTTTTTGTTCCATTAATTTCGCTACAGCATTTTCTTCACTGATTGTTGAACCAAAATAGGTAGAAATTTTTTCCTTGAGAATTAGTATTTGGTTTTGCTCATTTATTTTCAATAACTTCAACTCCATCTCTCTGAAAAAAACTGTCTCGATCAGCGATATTTTATCTCTTTGACATTCGGGTATATAGCTGTTAGTGATAAATCATTGTTAATCCATTCACAATTTTCTAGGAAGGATATTTTGTGTACCGAATCGGGAAGCATCGTATGAAGATCATTGAAAAGACATGAACCAAGCTTGAAAAGTATAGTTATTTGTATTTGCCATTTTGTCATATTTTTAACTCAAGAACTTAATGATACAAAATATACTTCATTTGATGACGTTTCGAGAATCACTTTTGTTTCCCTCTCAAATGTAGTTTTTGTCACCACAAAGGTTCAAGGGATGTTCATTTCACTGCGATCTATTTGGTACGAACTTTCTCTAGTTCTACCACTTTTTTCAGTAGGGACATCCATGTTGGAGCCATAATGGGCGAACACCGGCTATATTATCATTTTCGTTCAATGAATACAGGTATACCAGAATATTTCAAGTGAGGAAAGCTTTATTTCAGCCATAAATGAAAGATCACGTACACAAAATAATACAAAAACCTGTCTTGATCACATATTTATAAGAGTAAAAAAAACACATCAGTATTTATGTAATGCCATCGTTTTGGATACGTGAGTTACAGATCATTTCACTCCACTGGCGCAAGAAGTTTTCCATGGTACAGAAAAAGAAACTACAAAAAAAAAGACTACCTATAAAAATAAAACAAAATTAAAGAAAGACCTACTTAGCGAGCAATGGATAGAAATTCATAATGCTATGAGTGCAAACGAGGCATTCAATACTTTTCTGAGCAAGTTGAATATTTATATACAACGAAATAATAAAATAGTTGAAAAAAAAACAATGGATCACAAATGCGCTGGTAAAATCTGTTAACACTAAATATGATGAATATTGAATAGAATTGAATATTGAATAGAAAGATTTTTCTGTGAATTGAAAAATCCACGATAAAAATGGAGTTATTTTTTGTGAATGTCTAACAGAAAACAACTACTTCCCCGGCAAAGCCACGCTGGACATTGAACTACATCTGATAGATATTCTGAAAGGACCCTAACTCAAATATGAGTTGATGAATATCGCAAAAATAATCCGAATGAGGAAAATTTAAGAATTATAAAAAATATTGAAATAAACTGTACATTCTCATCAAAAAGGCAAAGCCAGAATTCTATAAAAATAAAATTGCTAATATAAAAACTGATTCTAAGCAAATTTGGTACTGTGTAAATGATATCTGCAGAACTAACAAAAAAACATATATTAAAGAAATTGAAATCGAAAATGAGGGCACCTTCACCGATGATCAACAAATTTCAAACAAATTCGATGATTTTTACACAGATATACGAGAAACGTTGGCAAAAAAAAACAAAAAATGTAATAAAGAACAAAATCTAATGGAAAATGGGCAACACATTCGGATTTCTCAAACCCACTGATGAAAGAAAGGTCGAAAAAATCATCGAGGAACTTAAAAATAAAAGAGCCCCTGGCTATGACGAAATACATTCTGAAACTCTAAAAGAAATCGGCTCCTGGGTATCTCTTCCTCTGGCGTATCTGATTATTCAATGTTTACTGAAAGGCGTCTTTCCGTCAGCACTAAAATTATCAGTGATAACTCCGATCCATGAACAAAAAAATAAACATGAAATGACAAACTAGAGACCGATTTCTCTAATAACCAACATTGCCAAGGTTTTTGAGAAAATATTAAAAATAAGAATTATTAGTTATTTAAATAAGTATAATATTTTATCGCCAAAGCAATTTGGTTCAGGGAAAAGATGTCCACACAAGACGCTATAGTATATCTATCTAACTGGATATTGGAGAGCTAACTTTGGCAGTATTTATTGACCTATAGAAAGCATTTGATACTGTAGACCATGAGCGGTTACTGAAGGTTCTAGAAAGTATTGGTTTCAGAGGAACCGCTTATGAGCTTATGAAAGACTTCCTTACAAATCGGAAGTTAAAATAAACGGAAAATTGAGGGAAGAGCGAAATCTCAAATATGGAGTGCCGCAGGGTACAGTCTTGGGGCCAATATTGTTTGTAATATGTATCAATGATCTATTCAGAATTCAGACTTGTGGAGATATAGTGAGTTTTGCAGATGATACTGCACTCATCTTCACTGGAAACACTTGGAAAGCACTGAAAGAAATTGCGGAAAGAGAAATGAGCAAAATTTTCCACTCTCTCAAAAGGAAACTTTTGGCAGTAAATTCATCCAAGACCCACTATATGCCCTTTACTTGTCTTTCTTCAAATTTGCCAGCTTTTGATAACTTAAAAATAACCAATGATAAATTTCAAACCCAATGTGTGAAAGAAATCAAATATCTAGGGATATACCTAGACCCTCACCTGAAGTGAAATGTACATGTATCCTATGTATAAAAAAAATTTGATCATTGTTATGGAGATTCAAAAATCTGAAACAATTTTTTAATGTAGATCAACTCGAAATTGTATATCATGCACTTGTTGAACCACATCTAAATTACGGTATCCTTGCATGGGGTGGAGCCACAAACAATCACTTGAAAAGATTAGAGGGGACCCAAAATTGGATACTAAAAATTATGATAAACAAAGGTTTCCGGTACTACACAGAATCTTCGTACAATCAGTGTAAGCTCAGCTCAGCTCTTTTGTCATTCCCTATTGGTTATTCAGCACAAGCCTAAATACGAATTGGTGAGTCTCCATCATGGTTATCCCACAAAGAATAGAAATACAATTTCTAGAGTTCCACAAGTTTCATATTAAAAACATCATGCTTGATCCATAAGAATCGCAATAAAAGTAACGTCATCTAATTATAATACAAATTTATCCCCATAACTGAAATTATCATTACCCACTAATAACCTTGTCAAGAATGATATATGATAGAGTACTCGCACCCTTCTGTATCTCACCCCATAACAAAGTTAGCTCCTAGTGCCCTTTTGTCACCAGAAAATACGTAATTATGATTCTTGGCATCGAGACGAATCCCTTGACACCAAAATTTCCCTTATCGCATCGAAATCAGTGGTCACTTCCGGTTTAGGCGTTTATCGATGGATTCGGTAATAATTCCGTACCGTTATTACGAATTAATATATGGTTTCAGCATTCAATTCGCGATTTCTCGTTCTATGATAAAGTTAGAGGACAGGAGCTATATTATAAACAATGGTCTGAAAATATGTAACTGCTTACCAGGACATTCAACAGAAATTCGATTAGATATATTTTTCAGAAAAAGTTATGGAATTGTTATGCGACCATTCCTTCTATAGTATGGATTTTTTTTTCTGTGGCAAGGCCAGGAATTGTTATGCGATTATCCCTTCTATAATATGGATATTTATTTTCTGTGGCAAACCCTTTTCTCGACACATCTAGTAAACGTATTTCACAATTATGATTGGGAGGTATGATCCTCGAAACAGTTGTTTGATTTTTCATCAGTGAAACTTGTTCCAGTATGGTTACATTACTTCCGAGGTCCTGGCTACTAATTACTATGATTACTGACCTCTGTAAGTGTATATCATTCAAAACATTTTCACCGTAGTCGTAATTCGGCCTAGCGTCATGGAAATTCCATTGGTCGATAGTTGACCCAATTAGCAAATTGTGTATTTTTTCATACTCTTGATAATGATTAACTACATTACATAACACATTAAGCGGACTTGTACTTTAGAACGGTGAACTTTCTAATTAATTTATATTTCATCGATATTCCGAGCCAGTTGGTAATTAAAATTCGATCGACTTGTATTTCCTTTCTCGTACGTTTTTTTATGCAGTTGAATGCAAACAATGTAGATTCGGAAGTGAAATTAATATTATCATTCCAGAGATCCCCAAAGAAGTGGTGTGTATGTTAATTCGTTATACATAAAAAATAATTAATGGTAATAGAAATAATACCATAGTATGAAGTGGTTTATTGGATAATGATTATTGATGTTATACTTGTATATACCGGGTGGTCCACCGACTATCCACCCGCACTAACTCCCAGAAAAATTATTTTACAATGTCGATTTTTGTTTGGAGGGGGACATTTGACGAGAAGAAGATATGTTATACTTCAACCCCCTACTCCCCAGAGCAACCCCCTCTATAATTTTAATAGGGAATCAGGTCGTGTCATAAATCATTGTGAAGGTAATTCAATTCTGATACTAGCAGTGCAAAACTTTCTGAATTTGAAAAAGGCGTGCCCGAGATATTCGAGTTCAAATGGTACATTGGTGAATTGTGAGTAAATAAATTATACGAAATAGATTATCAAACAATTATTCACAAAAAAATTTAAAAATGACTGCCATTAACTCCCAGGCAGTAGTAGAGTCTATTTTCAAATGCCTCCTGCACCTTTGAAACTGTTTCTCTGTAATTGCCTGGCATTCAGTTATAATTCTTCTTTCCAAATCGTTCAGGTCAGTAGGTTGAGTTTTATAAATAACGGATTTCGAATGACTCCAAAGGAAAAAATCGTTGGGTGCCAAATCCGGCGAGGGTGCTGGCCA
This sequence comes from Gonioctena quinquepunctata, assembly GCA_018342105.1. Lineage (NCBI taxonomy): Eukaryota > Metazoa > Arthropoda > Insecta > Coleoptera > Chrysomelidae > Gonioctena > Gonioctena quinquepunctata. The sequence goes on along the minus strand of JAFIRS010000033.1, from coordinate 1,270,499 downwards.
TTCTATTGGACTTCGACGACCTATCCATTTGTTTGGAAAAGTTTGGGATAGCCATTCTCCCACCTGTAATAGGATATGAGGTGGTGCCCCATCTTGCTGGAAATGAATGTTATCTGCCAATAGATTTGGATTACCATCATCATCAAGGTCCGTCTCAACAGCATCTAAAATAAGTGGTTCAATCAGATTCTGCAGCATATCCAAATAAACCGCACCATTTAAATCATCTTGGATAAATATTGGGCCAATGATTTTATTACCCAGAATCCCTGCCCACACATTCAACTTTTGAGGCCATTGTGTGTGCTCTTCTCTAAGTAGGTGAGGGTTGTTCTGACTCCAATAGCGAGAGTTGTGTCTGTTCACTAACAAGCAATTATGCTTAATGAATATGTGGTTCCTGTGTATCATTCTTGTCACATTTTTGCAAAATTCAGATCGTATGTCGTAGTCATCCTCATTCAGTTCATGGTGAAGATGCAACTAATACGGATGAAATTTGTGCAATGCAATTTCAGCACCCTCATTATGGAAGTTCTCGATATGCCTGTTATGCTACTGAGTTGCCTTGTAGACAAACTTGAGTCAACTGCAACTTGTCCTAAAACGTCTATTTTATTGATCTCGTTTGTAACAGATGCCATCCTATTCTTTTTTTTTATTGGCGACTGATCCACTCTCACGGTATTTCACCACAAGATCCAAGATATATCTAGAATGATAAAAAAATACCAAAACCTTTTTCTATAACCATTTTTCCTAACAATCACTTGTGAGTTACGTTTCTGTTTTCGTGTCTCTCATTGAAGATCCGAACTGTTGCTCGTATACACTCATTTTGGGCAGCAAAAATAAAACTAATTTCTACTTTCTCGTATTTTGTGTAAACCATCGCGATACAAGTAGAATTGTTGAAAAACGTGGTCACTTCTCGATTCTACACTGTCACCCTTTCACAAAAAAATGGTTCTCAGAGATTAGTATTTCTTCTTTGACAATCATGTTGACAGCAAAAAACTGAAACGTGTACTCGGTGAGCAAATAAAATAAGACAATCGGTGGATAATTACGACTGAACTGTACTACTGTCTGGAAGACAATAATGGAGATCATCATCAGAATTGAATTACCTTCACAATGATGTATGACACACGACCTCATTCCCTATAAAAATTATAGAGGGGGTTGCTCTGGGAAGTCGGGGGTCGACAATAGCATGAGGGTTTTCATCAGCCCATATGTGGTAATTATGAAAATTAATAATCTTGTCCCGAGAAAAACTACATTCGTCTGTGAATTCTATCGTCTTCAGAAAGTCACAATTTCTTCTAATCATTTCCAGCATCCAATTGCAAAATTCAAGACGGTTCGGAAAGTCTCGCGGTAACAGTGCCTGTACTCGTTGCAGATGGTAAGGGTATAAGAGTTGTTCCTTTAAAATTCGAAATACCGTCATATGATCAACATTTAGCTGGAAAGCAATCTTTCTAGTACTGGTAGTAGGTTGTTCTTCAATCAAATTAAGTACTGCTTCCTCAAGCTGTGGTGTTCGTATTTCTCGATGGCGACCACAATCCTGCGTTCTTTTGTCGAATGAACCATATTCTCGTAATCGTTGATGAAGTCGAGCAAATATTCTATGTGAAGGATGCTGCCGTTGAGGATACATTTCAGCATATCTTCTAGAAGCTTCTAACCCATTCCCCTGCGACAGACCGTAAACGTAATGCATATCAGCCATTTCCTCATTTGTGTATGCCATTTTATTAACAAGTGAATTATTAAAGTAACAAATTAAGAACAGAACAACAACACACAATTAGTATTAATTCAATTTCGAAAATTCCCAAACTGACAGCGTCATACCAATTTAATCGTCACTATCGCTAATAGCGACCTACTAGATAGATTAGTTTCGTATTTTCGCATTTATGACGATGTATCTCTGTAGTTGTTCGTAAAATAATGTTTTGCTGCTTACTGGTTTATTTTGGGCAAAAAACCCAAGAGACATTTTTTGTTTAGAATGAAACAGGCTATCGGAAATAAATTTTTAAATGGTAAACAAATAATAAGACAAAAGTTACATTGGAAATAAATTTTAGGGGTTGCGTTTTCACCCTTACAACCATGGGGTAAACCAAATAAATTACTGGCTAAGTGTCTTTTGGTAGTACAAAACGTCAGGTTAATTTCAATATTGTAACTTTTTCAGTGCTTGTGAAAAAAATTGTTATACAAATTTTATGTACCCCCTTTAAGGGGCTGTATCTTAACAAGGGATGCTCCAATAGAGTTTCTTTATATGAAAGATCCTATCTTTTTTTCGATGAGGAATCACCTCCTTAAATGTTTTACACTTATTCAGTTACACCCTGTATATATATATATATATATATACACTATATATGCACTACGATTCAATGTATCCATTCTTATCACAGATATCTTATCAACGGATAATGATTTCATTCGTAATGTTGTTCTTTTACTGCTTCAAGAAGCATTCAATTTCCACCTCTATATAGAGTGTTCATTAAAGATACGGCAGGAGTTAATTCCCTAGAATATCCTAAGAAAATTGTTTTCTTTGATGATTTATGAAAGGCCGCATTATTTCGAAGATACGGACGAGAAATTTTTCGATATTACCAAAAATTACATGTAAAGTTTCAATTTACAAGAACTGTTCAAAATAACTACTTCCAGCTAGGATTCTTAGTAATCGGAACGTTGTTGAAAGATAACAACTCATTAAAAAAAAAACACTCAAGCCTATACTTTTATTTCGGATATATTTAAAATCTAAAAAATATCAAAATTGGTTTTGTCGAAAAATGTCAGCAAACGACAAAATATTCTTAGAATAGTCCAGGAAATATCCCCTAAAATTTTTAATATGTATTATAGTTTCTGTGAAGTTTTCGTCGAGAAAATATTGTTTCCTGACTTGAAATGTTATCACAAACAACAACAATAAAACTATTTTATAATATGAACGAATTTTCAAAATATAGTTAATAAATTATCGGCGAAAGAACAAAAAAGTACCCGTAAATTGTATAATACAGAATTCATATCAACCAAAAAAAATTAGAATGCCGATTCCATCAAAATCGAAGGGAATGAATGCTTCAAGCATTCAGATCATCAGTTATTCCAATAAGCGCACAAACATCTGAACGAACAAAAAGTATAGTGCCGAAAAAATGGAATACCAAACTAGAAAAAATATGTATCCTCCTGGCTTAATCAAATGAAATATTCCATCTTCATAACTGTTGAGATCGTTTCATCATTCAGGACAATGTTTCTGTTAACTGCTTGTTTTACATCAAAGTTGCGGTGAAAGCTCTTCCATTTTCGCACTCTGAATGCCAAAGACACGATGTGACTGCAATTTACATATCATTTCGTCATGTTTTGTGGTGACTGATGGGCGGTATTAGAAATGAATAATGGGTGGAACACAGCAAAGCAGAACTCCTGGAAATCAGGAAATTATTCAAATTATCAGAATGAGTTGTGTTCATAAAAATGCCAAAAAGTAAGTTCAGTTAAATCACTAATGTGTTCGCGTTCACAAAATAAACGGTCCGAAACCATCAGGAGAATGCGCAGGGTAACAGAAGTGTTCGCGTTTTTTCAGGACTGGTGTTGTGTTTTCGTTCCATTCGAACTAGGTCGGGACAGTTACGAATCGGTTCAAAATAATAGTACGAGCATCTTAGCAAGGAGTGTTTTTGACTTGTGTGTACTCATTGGGTACACATTCGTACAACGTACATGCTTCTGACATTCTAACCTCTTTTTTCGTTGACACGTCATTCTTCGATTAATTTGTTAAAGATTTGAATGAAAAATAAGGATATTAGCTCCAGCTCACTGCACTCTTCAAGTTTAGGTGAAAACAAAAAACGTTCCTTAATATCGTATTGCAGGGAGTCCTCAAAACACATCCCAAAAATGTTGGATTCGTAGAAGACACCATTTAACCTACTCTCAGATAAATAATTCAGAGATCATTTCAGGCATGTCCATTCATTTTGTTGAATGTTTGCTATATTCTTCGTTTTTTGAAAGAAGCTTTCGATAACACCTATCTTTTTGAAGATAATATTTTGTGTATTTGCTGAAATAAGCAATGTATTGTGTTTTTTCTTCCATTATTTTATGAATCAGATAGATAATTATTATACTTATTATTTAACTAGGTATATTAATTATTCTGAAATAAATGACCCTTGAGTGGCTATAATGATTTGATTTTACTATTTTACTTGGACAACGAGTTTTGAGTCGATAAAATTATAGTTCATCATCCGCGATAGAATAAATTGGTTTTTTCCAATACTTACATGTGTCATTTTTTATGACTTTCGAATGTCAAAAGTAGGCTATTTTTGAATAGAGTGAAAAAAAAAATCTGCACGGCGTGCAAAAATTACAGACCTACGTTGTTTAAATACAGGTGATACACAATACCCATCATTCTCATTTCAATCGTTTTCTATTAAACATATTACAATCATATTCTATCCATACAAATTTTTTGGAAGATTTATATCAATAGTACAATTGCTGTTATTCTGTATATTAATTCCAAACGATTGACTGAAATAATTTTGCTTAATGTCACTGCCACTGCCAAAACAATAAAAATTGGACGTTTGCTTTCAAAACTTCAATAATAAAGTGTATTTTCATTTTTATATTTTGGAAAAAAACATTTATATAACTCGAATATAAAGCCTCTTTTTTGCACTCGCGAGGTTTCATAACTCACCTACGGCTCGTTATGAAAACTTCTCGCTTCATATTCTTGTTGTATAAATAACTATTATTAACATGTTGACCTGAGAATTCCCAACATAGTGTACATAACCTCATTTCAGACGACATTCGCTCGACGATTGTGACTCATATTCGCAGAAGAGAACTAAACAAAAGACGAAATAGGAGCACTTGATCTAGAGAAATGTACCACTACCTATCGCTGTGTCTAGTTCTCACGTGTGCAGCCGTTGTCCATGAACCTGACACTTGGGATCCGTTCCAGCACGACCTCTTCCAAGGAGTTAAACAATATCAACCGGCACCGTCCGCCTTGGACGGATTTCTGAGTCAAGGGTAAGTGTTGAATTCAAAAAGGATTTGTTTCCGAAGACGACTATGATCACATCTTTAGGGATATATCAACTCAGGGTTCAAAGTTTTACTCCCATTTTTAGTCATGTCTTCATTTGTCAAGCAGAAATTATTCGGTTTCTTGTCTTGTTTTGATGTCAAAAGATTCCAAGATATATATTTCCTCTCCTAACGAATACAGGATTGTTGATTTTCTTGGGAACATTAGTTTGAAAAACAAACCATTAAAAAAAGTTTGTTGGGGCAATATTCAAGAACGTATCCAGGGGGGGGGAACGCGGGTCTGGACCCCCTTCCCCGAAAATGTTATAGAGATTAGAAAAAATACACAAAATGCCTAAATACACCGCCAAAAATGCCTTTCTGTCTGGCGGGGATCCCGACGGTCATCGCAGCGGCCAGAAATATTTTTCATGTATTTTGAAGTAAAACCATTGCTGTTGATTTTTGAATTACTTTTGTAATGGTAAATACTCTAAATCAAGCGTTATTAATTTCCCTCCATTACAATTACTTACAAGAATCAACTCACTGTCAATAATATTTTTTCTAAATTAAAAAACAAAGATCCCATATTAGAACAATCCAATGTAGTCTATTCCATTCCTTGTTCTCAATGTAATAAAAAATATATCGGACAAACTAAAAGAAAACTTAAAGATATAATTTGCTCACATAAAAGTGATATCAAAAACCTTAAAAAAAGTTGCACCCTAGCACAACACACCTTAGAAAAAGATCACAAACCAGATTATGATAATGTCAACATATTGGATCATGAATCCAATTTAAAAAAAATAACTTTTTTAGAAATGTCTTACATTTACAAAGAACCAAATTCAATGAATGCCAAAACTGATATCGATAACCTTAGTATCATTTATTCCTACTTATTGAGTCTCCCTCCACATTCAGATAACACTATTAACCATTTTTCACAATCTCTTATACAATAACTTTTTCAAGTTGTCACCCTAATTCATGACTATTGGCCCAAATCATGAAATTGGCAAAACTACCTTTCAAAGATGGTTAATACTTCAATTCCTCTCATCATAAATTTCACTTGATCTTGTCAACATTGTGTCAAATGAATCTCTTTCCTTAATGTATAATCCATAAGTGTTTTTTACATCAATTTTTATGTACTCATTGTACATTAGTTGTATGTTAATCATTTATATGTTTTCCATGTATTTACAAGTTTTGCTCGAAGTTAACCTCACTTTCGTAAGTAAATTTTTTTTAAGAAAATGTATAAATTCCCACACATTTTTATTCATCAGTGTAGAGTTCCTGATGAAGAGTCAATAAAGTCTCGAAAGCTCGCATAAAAAAAAAAAAAAAAGAGTATACTCTCTTCATCCCTACGACTGCATACCCAAAATAAAGATCCCTTTTTCATTAATATAGACAGTCGTCCAACCTCAACTTCTAAATATATATATATATATATATATATATTACATTCAATAGAGGTAGAGCAGAGCTCCCCCTGGGAGAGTATCTGAACCTCGCCTGGGACGTCATAGGTACTTGGTTATCAAATTACATTGTTAATTTTGTTGTCCAATAAAGACATTATTATAATCATTAATATTATTTATATTTTCCAAAGTTTAGTCAATACAGGGATCTTAGTTTTTGAGTGACGGAAGACTAACTGTTTCAATATGATTATCCTGAACTCTGATCTCCGTCACCTTCTTCAAAGAGCTTTCCATTATTTAATTTTTCAAGAGACTCTTCAACCAATTCGTACAAAGCTAGTCTACTCAATTATTTTTCCATCTTCAGAAGTCGAAAAACGAAACACCTGTAATGTACCAGTAAAAATGGTAGTGCTGAAACGTAATCAAATAGCACGTCCACTCACAAAAAAAGTCAATTAGTCAGTAATGATAAAATGCACTCTTTACAATTGTTGAGTATTTTTTAACTTTCACACTTTTGGCCAGGTTTTTGCCTCAAATACTCAACTGTGCGGCGTATGTAATTATTTTATCCGAACATAGACCTTCAAATACACTGAATTTTGCAAATCTTGAAGAGAACTATTTTTCTTCAAAATTTGTCGAACATAATTTTCTCCCACTTTCGTTTGTCCATTTTCCATAATTCAACGAGTGATTTTTTGAAAATTTATTACAAAACATTTTTTTTTAATAATTTGGGAACAGGTGCTAGAAAAAAAAACGATATTTATCATCTATCCTTGTCGAGTTCTTGAAACATAATTGTTATTTCTGGAAACAAGAAGTGGCTAGTACTTCAGTTCATGCGGAAATATGTTCCCAGTTCCATTATATTCAGAGTTGATTTTCGAGGAATATTAGTAAATAGAGGTACCACATTTAATGATATCAAAATATAGTACTCGGAGATTGATATGTTCTGTACACATGAATCAAATTTAACGGAATTTCTTACATTGTACATGAAAGTGGACATATCATATGAAGGTGAATTGATGCAACTAACCACTGGTGCAAAGTTATTTTTATTAAAAAAAAATTAAAACAATGCTTTTAAATGTTTATAACAAATTTAGCAGTGACAGTTGGCAGTAGGAAACATAACAAGATATAACTACGGATGGTCTTTCGTATGATGGCACAGTCGATTTGCTGGTAGTATTTTTGTAACAGAATCAAAAGAGCAGAAAATCTCTATTGATTGGCCTACGGCGGCATGTTTCCGCAATACCAAATTTCAATGATTAGAGTTGAAAGAACATATTGAATCACTTTCAACATCTACCTTTCCCAGCAGATAACTTGCATCAAAGCATCAAGCAAGAATTCTCAATCTCATCTTTTGTAAAAGTTTCGGAATTTTTAGGCTTATAGCCAACATAATTTCTTTCCTAATATGAAATTAATTCTACATATTTCGATATCGTTATGCATCAATAACATGTTCGTTTTGAATAAGTAGATAATACGGTGAAATATTTCATTTTCTTTTATTTTCCTTCGAAATAGGCAAGCAATACGCTTTCTGTGGAGCTACTGATACATGTTTTCTCTAAATGTTTTGTGACCGGGTTACAAAGAATTGCAAATCATGTTGAGTTGAGATCCGATGATTGAAACAACTATATTTTGCAGACATTTTGACTTTTATAAATTTATCTTCAGAGTACTAAAATATAAAATGGAAATTTGAAACATATACAATAAATTATATGTTGACAGGTTGAAATGATATCAATAAAAAATAACAAACGATAAAAGTTTGTAGAAAAATATCAGATATATATGTCAGGATTTTATACTCACTTCAACATTGAGTTTCGCGTTTTTAGGCCATGTTATGAGACACTCGTATACTTTAAGTATATCTCCTTTGATTTTAGTAGTAGCAAATTCAGTATCATTGTATTTTCAACATCACGAATATCCTTCAGTATGATATCCAAGTCTTCACCGCTTTGGCTTTCCATTTTATTTATATCGAATTTTCAATTTTTCGATATTGAATGCTTTCATGAATATTGGGACCGGAGGCTTCAGATTGACAAGGTTTGTCCCTGATGATCACTTCGTAGGTAAAATAGCAGAAGCGATCTCCATAAAAATTCAGTGTTTCTCTTGAACCGTCTTGACAAAGGAATCGTATCTCAGCCAGCAACTGTATTCTGGTTCAAAGGTATCCGTTATATAATGACTTCACTCGCCTCCTTTTCATCTTGTTATACGGTAGCTAACAATTTGTATTGTTTTGCTTTCCGCATCTGTGGTTCAGTAGAAATCAACTTCGAATCAATTTTCAATTCAACAACTCCATCTTCGAATGCCTATTTTGTTTGAAATCGTGGCATTTTTTAAACACATTTATACAACAGCATCATTTGCTCCCCTATTTCAACTTCTTCGGGTTCCTGAAGGAGTTAAACCTTCAGGTTTACCGATTTATCTTTGGTTATGAGAGCTTTCAGCCCTTTCCAAATGATTTCAACATTCTGAATGTTGAGCTGCTGGACGAGGGAATATTATGTTTTATCTGTCAAACGATCGCCAATTCGATGAACCTTCGACTTGAGGTGACCTATAATAAAATAATTAATAAAAAACCTTTTTAAATAATTAATAAAATGAGCAAAAAGTAAAAAAACAAAATCGTTGGATGTGTGACGTAAGTCATTTCGTGAGTTAGAGATTCAAGAGCTGTCCGCGCGAAGTTTTCAGTTTTGAATAAAAAGGTTTTTTTTTTATTATTTTATTGTGCTTCCTGGTACTTAAGTTAGCCTTAATCTATGAATTTTTGTTAAAGCATCGTTATTATGGGGCCTTTTTCCTGTAAGTTTTGAGATATCTAGTTATTCAATGAGGAGACCATCTGAAGATTAACTTGTCCTCCATCCTGGAGCTGCCATCTACAATTTATGAATTTTGACAAACAATCAATAATCTTTGACAAGCAATAATTAATCAACTTGGTGAATGTAGCAGCAGAAAGGAGTCTTGCAGATTTCGAAATCCTTTTGATGATGTGATTGCCCCGTTTCATAATGGCCAACGAAAGGAAAGGCATCGATTGGGTGTCATTGTAGGCAGGGTTTATGTAACGATCTACGATACCTGTAGAATTCGATTGATTATTGAACCCATTAATTTTGGATAAGTTTATATTCAAACCCGTAGAATTTTGGCAGCAGGATGACATTGTTTCAAAAGAGATGCCAGTATCAATGATAGAAGCTTGTTTCTAGTATTTTATTAATTGGTGGTGGTGAGTTCACTATTTCCACTATATGGAATGTTCTGGTAAAAGTGTACGTCATTGATTTCATTCCGATTTCACTCCGGCGTTTCAGGATTTTTCAATTTTCTTTGTGCATTCCAGCCATTAATTCGGAAGACACTGGCCAAAAAATGCACCATCAAAGTTTAGATCCCAGAAGAAATAACAATTCCTTTTAGTATCACATTGTATACATTTTTATCGATTTACAGATACCAGCATGGCGCCGTGCAAGGAAGAGAGCAGTGCGAGGTCTACAAAGTTGGATTCACGCAAGACCTTTACTTCCAATACATTCAGTACAAGACTGAAATCCCTGACATGAAACAGTTCACCTTGTGTTTCTGGAGCAAGTTCTACAACCACAGTAACGATCATCCCATCTTCTCATACGCAGGTAATTTTTTATTCAACCATGTGTGAAATAACAATTTCACGATCATTTAAATGTGAAGTATAATTTCGAACGAGGGTGTGTGAAATACATTGAATTATCGAAAATAACAACAAAACATAAATATAAATATCTGAATACCAATGATATAGATTTGATCATAAATATTGAAAGAATTGAAAAAGCATTAACATTAAGTATTTCGGTTTCCACTTAGATAACTTTCTGTCTTTTGATAATCATTTTGGGTAGTGAAAATATTGAGGAAATTATCCTTCTTTTCTAGAATAGCACAATCTCTCTCAATGGAAACGAAAATAACGGTGTAAAACATCATAATTCAACCGCATTTTGTTTACTGCCCATCAGTATTATTTTCATGGAACCTAAACAAATTAAATCAACTTCAAAAGCTGCAAAATCGGGGTTTGAGAATTATTTTGAAAACAAATCGATATACGTCCATTTTTGTTATGTCTAATACTTTACAATGGTTTACTGTCTCTCAAAGAATTAACTGTCCTACTATGGTTTCCATCTACAAAATCCTAAATAGTATAGCACAATCTTATTTTCAAACAAATTTGGTTTTCCGAAGAGATGTCAATTGTGATGATTTTCATCGTCAGAACAGGCATTTAATCAACTACCTTATTCAATAAAAATCAATTTCACTGTTACTTCTTTCAATAAAAAAAACAAAAATTCTCATAAAAAATCAGTTAACAATATTTGTCTTGCCATTAATATATACATATATATATATATATATATATATATATATACATATATATATATATATATATATATTTAGAAAAAACAATTTATAATCCTGAGGATGCAGTCAAAGTACTGGGCTGGTTTAAAGAATACCCTTTGTTATTTCGTCGAGCTTTCGGAAATGTTTATTCCCTTCATCAAGACATCTATGAAAACAGTTGAAATGTTAACAAATTGCATTAAAATAGGTTTAGAATAACTCACTACAACATGAGGTTTATAATAAAAGTCAACGTCAATCGAAATACAGACAATCATTGAACATCAACACTTTGAAAACAAACAACAACACAAATACTAGAAATTAATTTCTGCATTATTTTATTTTAAAAAACCCTCGACATTCATGTGCTCAAATATGTTATTGAAAGAGGGGTGAATTCAGCTTATCAGCTGTGCGAGTCAGGGTGAAACAGAGTCATACCAACCGTAGCACCAACCTAAAACTTGGATGGAATTTCTAATTTTGATTTATGTATGGGAATTTGTAGGAAAAAGTTCTAGTTTTAAAATGTAATTGTAAATATTGCTCAAATTGTTTGGGTCGGTTTTTTTGTTCATACTGTTGGTATCATTCTTGATGACAAACATTTCTTTATATAACCTTTTATGTAACTTCTTCTCTGTGCAAAGTACTTCAACCTGGTTGTAATCCATAATGTGTTTACCGGAGATGACATGCTCAGCCAGTGCACAATTAATTTATTCGTATTGCAATCACTTTTATGGGATGTTAGGCGTCCAGACAAATTTCTTGGAATGAAGTTTTTTTTCATATTTTTTTTTTGGCTTATTAATGACCATTCGTCAAAATTTCAAAAAGAAAAATATATTTATTTTTTTATAGATTATAAACTGTTAGCGGTTGTGCAAGAGGTTAGATAACACCCTGTGTATATATATATATATATATATATATATATATATATATATATATATATATATATATATATATATATATATATATATATATATATATATATATATATATAAACAAAACTAGGCATATTGGGGTAAGCAGCAATGAAAAAGTGAACTCTTTAAGGTTTATCCAAGCTTTCGGAAAGGTTTAATTCCATCATCAGGGAGACTACAATAAATGAAGAAACCAACAGTAATACATATTCAAGTTCGAAACATTATGCTACTAACCACTTTGTTGAGGTTGGTTTCAATTATGTTAAACATATTCATCTAACATGTGATACAAAAAAAAAATCTTAGATCAAGTAATAAAACGAAGTTCAAAGTTACTACAACCACATTAGCGTTGTCTAAAATTATAAAAATATAAATGTGTACTCTATGTGGTGTGACACGTTCGTTAGTTCGTTCGTTCATTAATTATGGTCTATCCTACAGGATAATATACCAGTCGCGGAAATCCACATCACCTAGGAACGTATTCTGTCGGCTTCGATTTCCCTTCGGGGGGCACCGGGATAGTCTCACCGAAATATACCTCAAATGCCCATTACTTTCACAACATATATTTTTACACTTTCCAATGCACGTGGAACGGCTATACAAAAACTGCCATTTACTTGACTTCCGGTCCGCGTGGTCAGACAACCGCCTCCCACGACCCCAGGAAGTCGAATCCTGGTGTGACACGTGAAATTGATAGCTTAGGAATGATCTCCCAATTATATTTTAGCCAACGGCACCTGACGAGTGTCACTTGGAAATAGTAACAGTGGTGCCAACTGTTAGATTAGTACCAACTGATGTTAGCAGATGGCAGTAATGTTGAAAAGAACTATTATTTTATATTACATTGTTGTCGATTTTGATTGATATCTGAAGACGAAAAATGAAATATCTCACTCAAATGGTAATTTTTTTATCATATATATATATATATATATATATATATATATATGTATTTATATATATATATATATATAATATATGTATATATATATATAGAAAGCATCAAATTATAGATAGTGACACCTATAATCTGTGCGGTGAAGCTCAGACCTAATATCGTGGAATTTTAATGACACGATATTTCGTGCACATTAAATTAACAGGTCACCAACAGATGTCAGCATAGGCCAACCCACGACACCAAAAGTCGTACTCCTAGTGCGTTCAGAGTAACGCGAAACAAATATCTAGATGAAGAGACATTTTTTACGAATCTAAAAGAGCACCACCATCCGCCAACAGCTGTTCCATGGTTTCCTAATCATCATGACGGCTTGTGGTCTCTTTCGAATTCGTATCAAATTGCTCGTAGTGCTTATACCTACCGCCAAGTATGAAAATATGGGAAGCATCAAATTATAGATAGTGACACCTATAATCTGTGCGGTGAAGCTTAGACCTAATATCGTGGAATTTTAATGGCACGATATTTCGTGCACATTAACAGGTCACCAACAGATGTCAGCATGGGCCAACCCACGACACCAATAGTCGTATTCCTAGTGCGTTCAGGGTAACGCGGAACAAATATCTAGATGAAGAGAAATGTGTTACGAATCCAAAAGAGCACCACCATCCGCCAACAGCTGTTTCATGGTTTCCCAATCATCAGGACGTCTTGTGGTCTCTTTCAAATTCGTATCAAATATCTCGTAGTGCTAAGACCTACCGGCAATTATGAAAATATGGAAAACATCAAATTATAGATAGTGACACCTATAATCTGTGCGGTGAAGCTTAGACCTAATATCGTGGAATTTTAATGACACGATATCTCGTGCACATTAACAGGTCACCAACAGATGTCAGCATAGGCCAACCCACGACACCAAAAGTCGTACTCCTAGTGCGTTCAGAGTAACGCGAAACAAATATCTAGATGAAGAGACATTTTTTACGAATCCAAAAGAGCACCACCATCCGCCAACAGCTGTTTCATGGTTTCCCAATCATCATGACGGCTTGTGGTCTCTTTCAAATTTGTATCAAATTGCTCGTAGTGCTAATACCTACCGCCAAGTATGAAAATATGGGAAGCATCAAATTATAGATAGTGACACCTATAATCTGTACGGTGAAGCTTAGACCTAATATCGTGGAATTTTAATGGCACGATATGCATACCCAAAATAAAGATCCCTTTTATATATATATATATATATATATATTATATATATATATATATATATATATATATATATATATAAATCAATTCCATTCATAATTTGTCTCTTATATCATAATTAAAATCATCTTTAAATATTTAAATTATACTATATGTCTATTAATATGTCTCATCTTTAGTTTAAAGTTTTTTGTTCTCAAATGTTCTACCATAAATGGATAGTTGATTCATAATTTTAATATGTATATCATATATCATACTCAAATTTATATGTCTATTTATATTTATCATATTATGTTATATTATCTATCTATCTATCTAAGTACGATGTTGTGCTGCGCGTGCTTCGATTCGGAAATATTTCGAAATATCACATCAGCTGTCAATCATGTCGTATTTAGCAGAATTGCCACATATATTCGAATTTCATTAGCTATGAAGCAACGCCGTGTTGAAGAGTACAAATCATATCAAATACAACATAAACGTTCATGGATATCCGAAGGTGTGGGCTCAAAAAAATTATCATCAAATACTTTCGGAGAAATGGCCAAAATATTGAACCCAGTTTGTGCAGCCATAATTCGGTAACTCTTCTTTTTGACAAATTCATCTACTGAAGAAAGTTCGAAAAGTATGTGCTACTGGTTCAATTGTGAGTTTCGCGTGATGAGTTATGGAGCAATAAAAATAATGAAACGAAAATCCACTCGGTGTGCAAATGGCGTTTTCATAATAGTGTATATCATTATTATTAAGCCATTAGGCGTGCAGATTCCATGTTACCTCAATTTTGATTTCACTTTTGTTGGTGCCTTGAGGCGTTACTGGTTACCGGCAGGTTTATTCTAGCAAATTGTTGATGATTAATCAAAGAAAGCTTCAAAAGACATGAATAATTACTGTGATAATGTTCGATCGTGATATCATCTTGCGTCATTTCCATTTATGTTCCTTGTTTTCCGGATTGAGGTGTTACCGGAAGGTATGAGCTTTGTTCTTCTAGGAAATGTTACCGAGTTCTTTGACAATCGGAAATGACTGAATTCCAAAGGTTCAGCGACTGGAGCAGATTTCCTCATCCAAGTTGTATCATTTCTTCCCAGTGTCCGGGTATGTTCAGGTATCATATCGTTTTTTTTTAATAATCAGCACAATGACAAAATGGTTTTTAGGGATTTTTTTTATGAAGACTTTTTACTTGTTCATTCTGTGTAAACAATGTTATTTGTAATTGGCGTATATTATAGACATTGCGGTGCCTTAACTGAGTACTGGATTCTGGTTAGGTGAGCCTACCAGACATTTAATTCGAAAGCTGGACACCTGAAGATTCCTGGAAATATTCCCCTGGAATCTAGGTGAAAACCATCAGATATTATGCCAGCTAGGCACGACTTCTAAGTGCATTTTCGTGTGGTCAATATCAAATATAAATAACGAACGAGCCTCAACTAGAAAGGGACACATCAGTTTGGTATACTGATGGATCCAAGATGGACATTTAGGTATCTTTATATACTTTTCCGTATATGTGCTGCTGGATTTCAGGAAAAAACTTTATTTTCTTTAACGAGTGAGGTTCTATATCAACACTCAAGATTTGTTATTGTTCTTGATTCATTTCATATCTGTGTTAATTGTTACGCCACTGTCACTGGTGTTGAAGAATGCAATCCCCACTTTTTATACTAATCACCTCATCTTTTTTTCTTCATCAAACTTGTAATTTTGTATGCTACCCAAGAAACAATTATTGATGATTTTTCAACTCCTTCTAAGTATGGAATTGTGATATTGAAATAATAGTATGGCTACTACTTCACTAATCCCAATGAAGTAAGTCTCATTATTCTTTGATCACTTTTCCATTGAAAACATACTAATTTATAAGAGCCACCTTGAATATTCTTCTGATTCATGGGGCTGAACTGTGCTAGTTTTGGTTCTCAAATCCCCTAAGCAGAGTCTCAACAATTTTTCAAACAGAAATCCATGCTACAGAAATTCACGCCCAATAACGCCTTGCAAGAGGCTCCAGGGGGTAAATCATCTATATCCTATAAGATGGCCAAATAACACTAGAAATTCTAAAGTCACACACTTGCGAGTCTAGACAATGTCTTGGGAGAGCCAACTCTCCCTAAGACAACTGCTTACAAACAATCAGGTCACTCTGATCTGGGTGCCAGGTCACAAGGAAATCAAAGGCATTGGGGAAGCAGATAGCTTCACCGAGGAAGGGGCAAACACTCAATTCCTAGCCCTATACATTCATGTGGTCTCTCCAAAGCTCACATTGAGGAATAGTTTCGGTGCTGAGAAGCTGACCAGATCCAAACCCACTAGAGTGGGGTTCCAGGACGAAGATAAGCGGAAAGGCTTCTGAGCCCGTCGCCAAAGAAAGCTGAACAGCAGTTTTGTTTGACCTATATAGGTACTTTGACAGTCTTTACACGGAATTCTATATAGTGTATGAGTTTGTTTTTGATATTTCTGGTTTTAATTTTGAATAAATGGTTTTGTTCGTATTTTGTAGTCGGTGTGATATAGTTATGTTGTGTTTTTCCATTGTTTTATTAATTTTATTCGATAATTTGTTTATTTATGGTAAAGATATGCATGCTTTTCTTTTATTTTCTTTTCTTTATTATCATTTTTGTTGTAAAGCTCATGTATTCGTTTTTCTATTGTTTCTTCTGCAAAGTGGCTGGACTAATTATTTTCTTTTAAAATATTCTTGAATTTTTCTATATTATTTATCCTGAATTTTGGGTGAGCAAGCTTTGACACTAACAACGTTGAAATTTTGACCACAGAAAGGGATATAAGAGTAAAAACATTCCTAGAAATCATAACTTTTGATTTTCTATTTCAGTATCAATAAGGAACTCATGAAGATGAATGAGGCATAGAAAAATGTTTTCCAAAAAAGAGTTTTCACCAGAAATCATTCGTAACATTGACGCAAGAGAGACATCTTCAATACATTTTTGTTGACGAAAATCTCTTTCATGCTTCCACGATCATCAGGAAAACCGGAAGAAATGGAGAAGACATTTTCAAGAAGCAATCTCACTTTGCAAAGATGGAAAAAGTTAGAACCATTTCGTTTGGAGAGAAACTTTGAAATTAGTGTTTTCTGACATTAAAACCTGTCATGGGGTATGATAGATTGATTTGTTGAAAATATGAACAGGATGTTCATAAAATCAGATGTGGAATGATCTGCGGCTGAAAGATAAATTATAGTCACTATCTTCGATCGTCAAGATAACCTCTTGTGGGGTATTCATGTTGAAAGGGCAACATTCTCAATTGGATTATGAATAGAACGATTTTTCTGTGAATTGAAAAATCCACGATAAAGATGAAGTTATTTTTTATGAATGTCCAACAGAAAACAACTACTTCCTTGCCTAAAGCCACGCTGGACATTGAACGACATCTGATAGATATTCTGAAAATATCCTAACTCAAAAAAAATATCTTGGATTTAAAATTTGCATTTTCATTCTGATTGTTATTTGATTCTCTATTCCAGTCTCAATCAAGAACTCATGAAGATGAATGAGGCAAAGAAAAATGTTTTCCAAAAAAGAGTACTCACCAGAAATCATAACAATGTCCAGCGTGGCTTCAGCTGGGAAGTAGTTATTTTCTGTTGGACATTCACAAAAAATAACTTCATTTTTATCGTGGATTTTTCAATTCACAGAAAAATATTTTTATAATATCCAATTGAGAATGTTTCTCTTTTCAACATGAATACCCCACAAGAGGTTATCTTGACGATGGAAGATAGTGACAAAAGTTTATCTTACAGTCGCAGATGATTCCACATCTGATTTTATGAAAATCTTGTTCATATTTTCAACAAATCAATCTATCATACCCCATGACAGGTTTTAATGTCACTGATTTCAAAGTGTCTCTCCAAACGAAATGATTCTAACTTTTTCCATCTTTGCAAAGTGAAGTTGCTTCTTGATAATGTGTTTCCCATTTCTTCCGGTCTTTCTGATGATCGTGGAAGCGTGAAATAGATTTTCGTCGACAAAATTGTATTGAAGACCTAGTGAGTGCGATGTCTCTCTTGAGTCAATGTTACGAATAATTTCTGGTGGGTACTCTTTTTTGGAAAATATTCTTCTTTGCCTCATTCATCTTCATGAGTTCTCAATTGAGATTGGAATAGAAAATCAAATGACTATGTGAATGAAAATGCAAATTTTCAATTTCAGATTTGTTCTTTCGAGTTAGCGTCTTTTCAGAATATCTATCAGATGTAGTTCAATGTCCAGCGTGGCTTTAACCGGGAAAGTAGTTGTTTTCTGTTGGACATTCACAAAAAATAACTTAATTTTTATCGTGGATTTTTCAATTCACAAGAAAATCTTTTTAACAATATTCAATTGAGAATGTTTCCCTTTTCAACATGAATACCCCACAAGAGGTTATCTTGACTATGGAAGATAGTGACTGAAGTTCATCTTTCAGTTGTAGATGATTCCACATCTGATTTTATGAACATCCTGTTCATATTTTCAACAAATCAATCCTGTTCATATTTTCAATAAATCAATCCAGTCTACATATGAAGAGAGTAAAAATGCATGAAAGATAAACAAACCATTCCCAATAACTATGAAGTCACACATCTACAATAACGTTCATACGATGCGAACGCAGAAATTCAAATAAAATAATTTGTAAGTGAATAGTCATATAAATTACAGAGATGTTTATATTGTGTTAAATAACGAGTTATATTTCGAACCATATATTTTTAATAAATTATTTTAGGGCTTACATTTATAAACTGTGTTGAGTTTAATGTGTCGCAAACTCCATATTTTTTATTTTATCGTTTTTAACCTGATGATGACAAATACGATGTCGAAACATCGTTAAAAGAAATTATACGAATTGAATGAATCCGACCTTTATTCCAAGAAATTGAAGAAAGAAAAGTATATATATATATATATATGTATATATATAAATATACAGGGTGTTTCACAACTTATCCGAAATTTTTTAATCATACATGCACTTCGACATAATAAGTCGATTTCTGTTTTTTTTATGAAAATCCAACAGAAAACGAGATGAAAATATGAAGTGTGAAACAAATCACTCTACAAAAGGTGTTCAAAGTTGTCTCCATTGACTTGCACGCAAACAATTTCGGATAAATACGAGGGATACGTTGAATCAGACGGGGTGGACCAGTACCTTGGCTTCTGCGGTCTCCAGACCTAAATCCTCTCGATTTCTTTCTCTGGGGATATTTAACAACCGAAGTACCGAAGTACACACTATGGATGAATTGTGTGAACGGATCACAACGTCTGGCGATAATCTGCGTCTTCAGGAACAGCAGGCAGGAGGAACATTCGAACTACTGCGACGAAATTGGATTAGACGGCCCCAAGCTTGCGTGCAAGTCAATGGAGACAACTTTCAACACCTTTTGTAGAGTAATTTTTTTCACTTCATACATTCCAATATTTATTCGTATTTGTTATTTATTAATTTTTTTTATAATATTATTATTAATTATTATTAAATATATATATATATATATATATATATATATATATATATATATATACCTATATGAGATTAGCATCAAATTATAGATAGTGGCACCTATAATCTGTGCGGTGAAGCTTATCGTGGAATTTTAATGACACGAAATTTCAGTAACAGATGTCAGCATAGGCCAATCCACGACACCAATAGTCGTACTCCTAGTGCGTTCTGAGTAAAGCAAAACAAATAACGAGAATGAGAGAAATCTGTTACGAATCCAAGAGAGCCCACAGATTTCTCTTATTCTCGTTATTTGTTTTGCGTTACTCAAAACTCCCTAGGAGTACGACTATTGGTGTCGTGGATTGGCCTATGCTGACATCTGTTGGTGACCTATTAATGTGCACGAAATTTAGTGTCATTAAAATTCCACGATAACAGGTTTAAGCTTCACCGCACAAATTATAGGTGTCACTATCTATAATTTGATGCTTTTCACATTTTTGTACTTGTACACTACGAGATATCTGATACGAATTTGAAAGAGACCTCAAGCCGTCCTGATTATTGGGAAACCATGAAACAGGCTGTAGGCGGATGGGGGGCTCTCTTGGATTCGTTACAGATTTCTCTTATTCTCTATATATATATATATATATATATATATATATATATATATATATATATATATATATATATATATATATATATATATATATATATATATATATATATATATATATATATATATATATATAATATATATATATATATATATATATATATATATGTATAGATATATATATATATATATATATATATATATATAAACTTCCAGACACTCTTCATTTTAACGTTTCTCAAGTCATGAACAGCTGCTGTGGCAAGCAAATCAGGGAGCCCATTCAATAAAAACTCGTATACCGACAACTTTTCTCAAACTCCCGTCCAACTTCACATCTACATCACAACTTTTTCAGTTGACGGCCATCCGAGGGCAATCTACTCCTGGATTTCCAACACCGAGAGATCGAGTTACTTCGGCATTTCAGTGGCGGGCCATACGTTCTACAGACTGAACTATCCATTGCGACTGAACAGATGGTATCATACGTGTCAGAGTTGGAATGGAAAAACGGGAGAATGGCAAATCTGGGTCAACGCAGAGCGAGTGGGAAGAGGATTCCACAATAGGGTGAGTGAATTCGAACCGAATGAGATGGATAAAATGCTGGCTGTCTGGTGCGCAATCTGAGTTTGGGTGGATGTGTGCCGGCTTCAGATAGGTTTATAAATTCTGCGAGCGACAACATACAGGGTCGCTGATATGTATGGAAACGGTCGATTATCTCCTAAAGTAAGATAGCTAGCAAAAAATGTTACGACAAAAGTTTTAGGGTTTTAAAAAATCTATTATAATACCGAAAAATTTATTATACAGGATCAGTCAAAAAGTCATGACAAAACAAAGTTGCTTTTTCTTTATATATTATTCCATATTTCAATTCTTCTCACAATTCCTAATAAAATTGATAAAGCACATCAGATCCTAAATATAACCGTTTTCAAGATATCGAATTTTGAAAATAACTTTTTTATAATTATACAGTTTATGTGAAGTTAGCCACACTTTTCCAGCCACTGTTTCTGACGTGTAGACTGTCGACTGTGGGATAGCGTGTTTTTACTCACAGTGTTGCCAGATTGATCAAATAAAATCTGAATTAGATAAAATGGTTTTTTTCTTTTCGTGACAGCGCGACTTTTTTTGGAATTTTTATAATCCGAGAAATTATTTGTTTTTATCGCTGTCATAAACGGTTCCAAAGAAATCCATTTATTGTGTTCCTTGCATTTTGATGTTCCCCTAGTAGGTAGTTTTCGTTTCGTGGCATCCCGACTCTTTCTAGACTATTCTTCAGTCCGATTATTTAGTTTCTCATATTAACGGACTTCCAAAAAATGCATATAGTGCTCTATATGCATTTTTGTTGACCTCTTTCCAATGGTTTTTCATTTTCGTGGCAGCGCAACCCACTCATTCGCAAGGGGAGATTGTTATCTTCTAAGACAAATCCATGGCGAGTTCAAAGGATGGATACTTTACCTGCACATTCAATTAGAAAGTGTGGCTGGGTTTGTTTTATCGAATTCAGATTTTATTTGATCAATCGGGCAACACTGTGAGTAAAAACACGCTATCCCACAGTCGACAGTCTACACGTCAGAAACCGTGGCTGGAAAAGTGTGGCTAACTTCACATAAACAATTATACAATAGTTATTTGTGCAGCCAGTTGGGAAAAGCACTATTTTTCGTAATGAGCGAATTTCTGCGGAACGAGTTTCACACAATATTTTTCCTAATTTTGATATGTGATCACTTTTAATTCAAGTTGGAAATATAAAAAATATATATTAAAAAATACTGAAGAATTAAAAATTAAAAAATAATTTTAATATTCAACCACTATGCCGAAAAGCATGGGGTGCTTTATTGTTATGTATCTTTGAGAAACATAATACTCTTAGAGTAAGATCTCAGAGCCGGCAATCCACCTCATTTTAGCAAAGCTGAAATTTTCATTATGAATCACACTATTCATATGTAGTTGAGAACGTAGGTATGCGTACTTGCTATCTTGAAAGCGGGGCCCTTTTACAGGTATCAGGTACAAAAAATCATAAAAAACTTTCTTACTTACGTTAAAGTATGATAATGCGTTTGGAAATTAATATCGTCCAGTTAGCCAAGCGGTCTAAGGCGCGAGATGTAAGCTCTGGATCTCAAAAGTTTGGGGGGGTTTGAATCCCCACGCCTGACGATTTTATTTTTATTTTTCACTTTGAAATTGAAAAATGATTTAGTTTTGGGATGAATAGTCAAACACAAAAAAATCATGCCTCAATTTCTATCGGAAAAATAAAAAAAATCGTCAGGCGTGGGAATTCGAACCCTCGCCAGTTTTTGATATCAGAGCTTAGATATTGCGCCTTAGTGCGAATTTACACGATCCAATCAAATTGATCAATAAATTGAACAATAAAATTGACCAATATGGGTTATATTTACACCTGACAATTTATTGGTCAATTTTGGGAACAGTTTTTACTCAGGAATACCAACATATTGACAAAAAATGGTTCAACTATAGGAAAAGTTCCGAATATTATTCAATAGCTTATTGAATTGACACTGATCCATTCTTAAATATCGTTAGAATTGATTAGGATCTGCACTCAGGAATTTTTCGTGAACTAATGTCAAGTTTCCTTTCCCTCTTTTCTCAAACAGAGATCTAATCCACCATCTTCTACATCTCTGTCTTTCATATTCATCAATGCACATTGCTGCAAATGTAATGCAACGTAAATTATGTTTTTTTTTCACACTATCATTCTTCTCGTGGTTAGGGTAAGGTATGTGAAATCGCGTAAATAATAACATAACCTGAAAATCTCTGTTCTAACAGGCAACCAATTCATGGCCGAAAGTTACTGCAAATTGTCACTAAAAATTGATGAAAAATTAGAACCGATTCTAAACTCATCAATTTATTGGTCAAGCTCAAATTGACGACAATTTTCTGTTTACACCTATCAATAAAATTCAAGGTCACAAAATTGACCAATTTATTGGACCGTGTAAATTCGCACTTAGACCGCTTGGCCAACTGGACGATATTAATTTTCAAACGTAAGTGAGACAGTTTTTTTTTTAATTTTTCTTTACTTTTTAGTGCGTTAAAAGCGTGTTCTCCATGGAGAAACTTCCATGGAAAAAACGGAAATCAATGCTACATAGAAACCTACGCTGTTAGCTGGGGTCAATATCACCAATTGTTCAAATTATGTTATTGATATTTATAATTAGTTTTTACCATACATATAAGGTATTGAATTCGAATAAAATGTGATCTTCATAATATGTACAGAGAATATAATAACGATGAAGAAGTACTTCGAGTAGTTCAGCCTAAAAATTTTGTATTCCTGTATTTTTTGCAACTGGTGGTGAAATTTACTTTTCATCACCAGTTGCGAAAAATTTTACTTTTTGCTTTGGTGATGAAAACTAAAACATTTGATAACATCAACGAGTTTTGAAAAGTGTCACTCTAAATGTCAAAATTAGAAAAAACAAATTTAGTCCATTAAGTTCATAGTCAATCAAGTAAGCTTCTAGCTCCATAACAACGCCGCATTGTTCTTTTGTCTAACATTGATGATCTTGACAACACATGATAAAAAAATACATTTAGTGTGAATAATTTTCGAGAAAAAATGGCACGTTTAAGTGAAACCGAGCGTATTGAAATTTTAAGGATCATAGGATATGGTGATAGAAGACGAAGTTGTGACCAAGTGGTGGATATTTAATGAATTGCATTCCGATGGAAAACCTCTTACCAAATCGACCGTTTCAAAAACATTGCAGCGTTTTCATGAAACTGGAGGTGTCAAAGATTGACCAAAGAGTGGAAGGCCACTAAGCGTTACAAATGAAGATGAAAACTTTTACACAAAAATTTAAAACGACGAAAAAATCATCTGGAAAGCGAAAAATAAAATAAACCTTTTTAGTCTTAATGATAATTGAGCTCCTAAACTAATGTGGGTAACTAATTTTGAGTCGGCGCCAAACAAACCATTATCGAAGATCATTATATTACTTTGGAAAAGTAATCAAAACGCCGATGTGCAACTCGCTGCCATCATTTTACCCTTTACCTAATTCAATTGCTAGTTTGTTTGGCGCCGACTCAAAATTAGTTACTCACATTAGGTTGGGAGCTCAATTATCATTAAGACTAAAAAGGTTTATTGAAATTTTTGCTTTTCAGTTGATTTTTCGTCGGTTTAATTTTTTGTTAAAAAGTTTTTATTTTTCAATTTTTTTATGCTGAAATATACTAATTACTACCTCCTTAATTTTTGATTACTTCAAAAATACTTACTTACCCATAGCTTACTGTTAATATGATCATCTACTTCAACTATTTATTGTTATACCGGGTGTTTCCTAACTACGATACGAAACTTCAGGGGGTGTTTCGTTAGGTCATTTGACAAAAAAAAGTTCCTATGAACATATGTCCGGAGTTGCTTCGTTTCTGAGAAACAGGGCATTGAAGTATAAAAAAAAGGTATTTATAAAATATCCTGAATATCCTGAAAACCATGTGGTTGAAATGTGGTACAGCTATTTGAAGTAATAAGGCAATTATTTGGCCCTAAGTAGGTCCAGTGGCGTCTCAGTGGGCACCACAGCCAACAATACTGAGAAAAAAATCATTTTCTCCTTTTCAGTGCATTTGAATATAAGCGTGGGTTCTAAAAAGTTTTTTATAAGCGTGGTAAAATACAACTTTTTGGCCTCCTGTGTTTTTTTTCATATTTAGCTTAGTTTTCGAGAACAAAAAAAATTAAGGCACTCTACAATCATGATTACCTGCTATGGAAACCAGCTGACAGTGATAGTATTGTCATATCGGTAGAAGTCAGAGTTGTCAATTAGCAGTGATTCCATCATGAATACTTTTACTAACGCTGAAATGGCTGACATGCACTTTATTTATGGATTTTCAAATGGAAATGCGGAAGAAGCACGGAGAATCTACCAGAATAGATATCTTAACAGAGTAATTCCATGTGCTAAAACATTCAGAACGCTACATGCAAGATTATGTGAAACTGGAAGTTTTAATAAAAATGTAAGTGGTGGAAGACCAGAAACTGAAACAACGCCTGAACTAGAAGAAGCTATACTTGATGTGATAGAAGAAGATCATTCAAATAGTACCAGGAAGATTGTACTGCAGTTTGAAGTAAGCCCAAAAACAATTTGGGAAGTTCTAAAAAGAAACCTCCTATACCCATATCACATACAGCGGGTCCAAGCTCTACTGCCCCACCCAAGATTAATGTTTTGCAGGTGGTTGATTCATACGATGGCACACAATAATAATTTTTTACCAAATATTTTATTTACGGACGAGGCACATTTTTCACGAGATTCTATTATGAACTTTCACAATAACCATTTCTGGGCGGACGAAAATCCCCACATTAATAGAGAATGTCATTTTCAGCAACGATTTTCGCTGAACGTTTGGGTAGGAATTATTGGTGACTACCTAATTGGACCCTTTTTTTACCAGCGAGATTATCAGGTTCATCCTACACGGCTTTTTTGCGAAATCATTTACCCATTTTGTTGGACGAAGTACCCGTACTTGTAAGAGGCAACATGTGGTTCATGCACGACGGAGCTCCAGCTCATTTTAGTGTTCTTGCTCGTCAGCATCTCAACATCACCTACCCTAATCGCTGGATTGGACGTGCAGGACCTCAACATTGGCCCGCTCGCAGTCCTGATATGAATCCTCTAGATTTCTATTTATGGGGTCATCTGAAGGCTCTCGTTTAAAAACCCCTATACTAGATGTGAATGACTTGAGGAATCGAATAAGTGACAATTGCAATGTCATAAGGAATACTCCAGGTATTTTTGAACGTGTCAGACAATCAATGACACATCGATTGCAGTCGTGTATTTCATCAGAAGGTGGACATTCTGCTCATTTACTTTAAGGTCGAAATTGTTTAGTTGTTACTTTAGGTTTGTGTTTTATGTTGTCCTTGGATAATTTGTAGAATAAGTTAAAGTATTTTTTTCTCGAAAACGAAGCTTGATATGAATGAAACACAGAGGACCAAAGAGTTGTATTTTCAGTTGGTCAATCTGAAAAAACAAAATACTACAAAAAAGTGCTTTTTCTTTCTCAGTATTGTTGGCTGTGGTGCCCACTGAGACGCCCCTGAACCTACTTGGGGCCAAATAATTGCCTTATTACTTCAAATAGCTGTACCACATCTCAACCACATCGGTTTCAGGATATTTTATAAATACCTTTTTTTTTAATACTTCAACGCCCTGTATCTCAGAAACGAAGCAACTTCGGACATATGTTCATAGGAACTTTTTGTTCAAATTCCAATGGGACCAACTTCCAGGTACACCCTATGCAATGAGAAAAAAATCATCGGAATCGAACCGCTCTGTGAAAAGTTATTTGTGATCATACATAAAAAAATATACTAGTCGACTAGAGAACCTCATCCTTTTTGATTTCGTCGATAAAAAAAAAAATATACGCGTCGACTAGAGAACCTCCTCCTTTTTGGTTTCGTCGGTTAATAAAACAAGCGGCGATCCTTTGCTGCTGCTGGATGTACATTCGGTAAAATTTAATATATTCTTTAGTAACTACAAATCTCCTGTTTACATCATTCTTTGTTTGCTCCAGTTTCACAATTAATAACTTTCCCGAATCTTCAATATCATCTAATGTCACCTGGCTGATTTCACAAATTCGACAAGCTCCTGCAATCCCAAATACAACAACAACCTTGGCCATTGAATAAAATCACTAATTTGTGTACTCGTAAAAATCACAGCTTTCTTGGGCATGTAACCTGTTTCAGAAATGTAATTAGTTTGAAATATTTTGAAATGTCTACATTATTATTGGATTGTAACATCCTTTTAATCATTGATTAATTCGACCACACTGTTGATGGATTTTGTTGTTGTGCCAGTTTCGAAAAATAAGCCAATAACACCGTCTCCGAGAAAGAACTTTCATCTTCCATTCCATAAATTCGATTCGTAAATTTTCCGCGGTTTAGCTGGCAATAATTTTTGTAACGCTACTTTCGCTACATCTACTAACTCCGGTGGAGTCAAAATAACTACTAAACAACCACTACATTCGCAATTTTTTAATCAAATCACAGAATTAAATTGACAGGTATTTGATTATTAAAGGTTTCCTTAGCAACGCAGGTCTAATTGTCGCTATAAGTACAACAGCTACCAGTTTAAAAATTCAAATATCACATCGATAATTTTCTGACTTTAATATATTGTAATAATATTTTTTTTTCAATATTAAATCGTCGTGTTTTTCGTCACAGAAAATATAGTGTATTATATATACACGGGAAAAATATAAGATATTAGCTCCGCTTCGCGTCGGGAGACAACACAACTTCGAGCTAAAATCTAATACTTTTTTCACTTGTATAATAAAAAACTATTATTTTCCACTTGCTAGATGAAAGAAGTTGAGAGGTGTCAAGGGACACCCGGATGGAACGAAGTTCCTTTCGATTAATTAGTGAAGGAATTGTGATAAATTTTATTTTAAGTTATAATAATATTTTTTTCATTATTAACAAATATAATGTAATATAAACTCAATCAGTAGGCTCAATTTTAGTACATACGCATTGATATTGTAATATTAAAATATAATTTGCTTTTAAATTTATTAAAGTTATGACGCGTACACTTACTAAACACACAATAATGGAGAGATTATAACGCGTATGACTTGGTTAGCACAATAGTAAAGAGAGGTTATAATGCGTACTTGCTAAAAATACATAAGCATTTATTATTGTCTGTATGAAATCTCTACTTACCTAACTCCATCAGCAATATCCGGAACTTGTGCAGAAACACTGTCAGGATTCATTATTGTAATTATTTTTTATTATTTATTATGTACAAAAAACCTGTATACACTCAACAAAAATAATCGTCGCGACACCACACTGTTCAATGCGCAATAGAAAGACGAAACGAAAATAACTGGCTTGCTTTCTATGAGAGAGAGAGAGAGAGAGAGAGACAGACAGAGAAACACGCGCACGCCGCACGGCTTACAACTACAGCAAAAAGTGTCGTTACAACTTTCGGTCTTAATTGATTCCGTCTAGCCCCCTTTCGCATTGCGCGATAAGGAACTTCGTTCCAAAAATCTATCTCCTGATCTCAAAATCTTCCTAACTAATTAATTCAATGGGAAAAAAGTTTATTGTGAAATTGTGTGCTCTACAATTTTTCTTTTCTTGCCAATTTGGAATTATAATGGAAAAACACTTGTTTTTTACCAGTCCTTGCAAGGGCTGAAAACAATGGAATTGTTGATTAAAAAAAAATGTTTTTGTTACTTTATAGAGGACTGTCAATTATGATTTTGAGAAAAAAAAATTCTTAACTAATTATTCAATCAATTTATATCTTGTATTACAAAAAAACGATAATATGATAATTAAGAAAAAAAAAATTTTTCAACAACATTACTTGGATTTTTTTGTTTTTGTTCAAGTACAAAAATTATTATAAACAAAGTATGCATATTTTTTCAACTTTTATGGCGTGATCTTGTTAAGTATGTATATAAGAAAGGCTCTATGAAGCAAACATTTTTTACGACAATTATTTAAACATTTTTTTTAATTTACAATTAACACAGAAGTTCGAGAAAATTTTGTTAGTTAACAATTGTTTAACTTGTTGAAAAATCAA
Source organism: Gonioctena quinquepunctata (assembly GCA_018342105.1). Lineage (NCBI taxonomy): Eukaryota > Metazoa > Arthropoda > Insecta > Coleoptera > Chrysomelidae > Gonioctena > Gonioctena quinquepunctata. The sequence continues at coordinate 1,241,457 of JAFIRS010000033.1, read as the reverse complement.
CTTTTAGTAAAATTTCCAACAGGAATAAATTATCTATAGTGTTCCGAATACACCATAATTTTTTTCAATTAAAAAAAATATATTTAATACCTTAAATAAATTAATTATTGTGCCGTACTCGCTTTTGACGCCGCGCGCGCAACCTAAAAATGTCGCTCGGAGACCCATTTTCAGCGTTAAATCAAAATTATAAATAATGGAGATAGAGTTCCGGGAGCTGAGAGTTTTTTATTGAAAATTTTCTCCTCTTTCAGATTTTTTTTAAATATTAATAGTTTATGAAATATTGGCCAAAAACGAAATGCAATTTTTTTTCATCTTCAATTGTTTATAACTTTTGCAATTTTTTATGTGCTAATACACGCTTTTGGCACATTTTCCTAGGCGTTATGCCGGATCCAATGAGCTATCACATATAATTTTAAGAGCAGTACCTCTATTTTACACCATTTTCAACTTGTCGAGTAGACTAGCTCATAAAAACAGGGTTCGAAGTCAAAACTCGATCTGAAGTTCATTTTAATTGGACTACATACAGAAGAAACTTTCGTATTCTTCTAGGACCCGTAGCAAATGACGAAATTTTACGAATACCAAAAGAAATCAGGTTCCAACTGTTTCTTGGCACATCGAAATCCGCTGATTTTCAACAAAGACATAACTGTTTAGGAAAATATAAACTGTCATTTACGTGTCAAATTCTGATCAATAGCTCAATATACCCCAATCGTTTGCAAATTTTGCCCAAATTTTGCTATTACCCTGGAGAAATTCAGGGGGAGCATCTGAAAGGAATTCAAAATACACATTTTCAATGGCCACCCTAATGAATTATGATATATACTCCATTTTTATTGTGAAATTCCCTTTTTTTACTTTGTATTTTTAGAATTTTATGACAAAAATAGTTCCAGTATGTATATTTTACAGACATAAATATAATGACCATATTGATCATTTCAATTCTGTAGATAATTAGAATTCTGCGTCCAGAACTCTGTAGTATGCCGGGTGGTTAGCTCTACAAAACATCACCCGAGGGTTTACAGTGGTGACCGTTAACGATGCAATGTAGAACTAAACGACATGGCATCAACCTAGCGTCAAACTAATGGAAGCAGTATATTGGGTGCTATTTATGGAGAAATATTAATTTGTGGATTGGACTTTGTCGTACAATTTCCTGAAACCGCTTCCAATTATTCTTTTGTCAATGCGGCTTTCGGATCCTTAGCATTACCACAAACAGATGATCATCGAAGTCTAATAATATCATGTTTTTCAGTTGGTGGGACACGTCATTCCTGGCCGAGGTATAGCCATCACCGGACAAGAACAAAGTCAGCTTGGAGGTGGTTTTCAAGAAGGCGATGAAGCTCCAAAAGGTAACATCTTTTTCAGCAACCTTTCCTGAAAAATACTCTGAGATCGATTCTACCTCTATTTTTGCAAAATTAGTTTTCCTGGTCGCTATAATCAATCGGCTGGGAAAAATACCGGAGGATGATCAATGTCGGTGTCACCGAAAAAACAAAAAATCGTTACAATGTACTGGCCTTGCAGTTAATGTCTTATAACGCATCTGAAATAACTGTTTTTCGAATATCAAATCGTGGTAATGCTTCACATTCAACTTTTTTCAACATCATACAACATAACTCGTTACTTTTCCCAGTAGTAGAGAAGCGTAGACAAATAAATGATAGTTTAAAACTAAAGAACATGCTTAATAGAAAACTAATAAAAAGTAGAAAATAATTTTAAATGAGTTTGAAATGAGAATACAGTGATTAACAACAAATTTATTTCATCGTAAAAAAGCATGGGGTGCTTGATGTCAATTGTTGTTAATATTTCATGGACAGATATTGGTAAAAGTAAAATCATTATGAAAATATCTTAAAAAGCACCCCACGCTTTTTTACGATGAAATAAATTTGTTGTTAATCACTGTATTCTTATTTCAAACTCATTTAAAATTATTTTCTACTTTTTAGTTTAGTTTTCTATTAAAGCGTGTTCTTTAGTTTTTTAACTATTATTTATTTTCAACTATTTAGTTTTGTTTTCTATTGAAGCGTATTTTTCAGTTTTTCAAACTATTGTTATTATTATTTAATTTTGGATCCGCCATCTTGAATTTTTCAGTTTTGACAAAATAATCATAATCTCTGACCGCGAAAACCCTCAGATACCAATTTTGAAGTGAATCGGACCATAATCACAAAACTCGTATGCCATATTGAAGCCGCCATTTTGTTTTTTTTTCAAAAAAAAAATTCCTAATGCATTGTCACCGGAATTATGTACACCTGCAAACATACAATTGAAGCTGATATAAAGCGTGTGGAAAGTGCGTTATCTCGGAATCGGTCAAAACTACTCCTATTTTGAAAGATAAACGCCATGTGAAGTGGAATAAATAGAAAAATCGAATTAAACGGTTTTCTTCACATAAAAGAATCAATATAAATTGAACCAGAAAATGGTAGATCTCAGGTGAAAAACAACTACTTTCCTGGCAAATACCACGCAGAACGTTGAATGATATTCACCTGAAAATCCATGCATACCTCCATATGAATGGACATTGAATGCAAATGTTTCTTTCTGATAAGCTCGATTATGTTTAATTTATGTCGTCTTCACCTAACAATCCGCATACGGGTTTCAGGCTTTTTTGGCCCTCATAATTTTTTATTGAATCTTTTATGTGAAGAAAACCGTTTAATTCGATTTTTCTATTTATTCCACTTCACATGGCGTTTATCTTTCACTATATGCTAGTCGGGCTTGCCACTCCTACTGAGAAGGAATCTTTTATTTAGAAACCTATCGAGGGGGATTTTAATGTATCTTTTATGTGAAGAAAACCGTTTAATTGGATTTTCTTTTCCGGCGTACCTATAGGTGTTATAGACTCGATGATGGTTTTGGTTATGTTGTGTCTCGCTTCAGCCAGAGCTCTTCGGACCTTTGGCTGGTTGACTACTCCATACTGATGAGGGCCAAAAATGCCTGAAACCGGTATACGGATTGTTAGGTGAACACGACATAAATTAAACATAATCGAGCTTATCAGAAAGAAACATTCGCATTCAATGTCCATTTATATGGAGGTATGCATGGATTTTCAGGTGAATGTCATTCAACGTTCTGCGTGGTATTTGCCAGGAAAAAAGTTGTTTTTCACCTGAGATCTACCATTTTCTGGTTCAATTTATATTGAATCTTTTATGTGAAGAAAACCGTTTAATTCGATTTTCTATATACTCCTATTTTGATGTTTTTTTTCAAATGTCGATAATTGAGAATATTTATCAAAATGACAGACAAAAATAGAAATATTTTTTTCTCTATATTTTAGTAAAAAAAATCACATTGAAAATAATAGTATATTATGCAACGATCATGTAATGCTATTAATACATGAGCACGATGTAAGTAAACCGTGTGTGAGTGTTTTAATAGTCATTGAATGATCGTTGCATACACTATTTTTCCTACGACCAATAAATAATAAAATAAAAACAAGAATTTCTGCAGGTGTACAAGATAAATCTTCCTGCTCGACATACTTATAGGTAACTTTGCGTTGTGATTGAATGCAATAAAATAATGTCAAACAAGTATGTAGAAGAAATTAATATCAAGGCAATTTGGTTTTTCGCATTCCATAGTGTTCTAGGAAAATTTATATTTATTGGCAACGTAAAAATAATAAATTCAATATATTGTAACGAAACTGGGTCCGTGACTATAACAAATACAGTTTAAATGTTCGTTTATTTCACTTTGGGAAAACACAACACAATAATGACTCTGACGTAAAATAATCACAATTCAAAATACCGCGCTGTACTACTTCGAATGAATCACACAAATAACTTCAATGTATAACTGTACGTCTGCCGCAGCGACCCGCTTATATATTCAAAAACATATGTCTAGAAATCCGAGAGGACTTACGAAAATATTCTTGAAAGTATCTCGTTGGTTCTATGACGTCATCGGTGAGGCCCAACGGCCGCATCGCTTGGTACGTGTGAGATAAACAGGGGCGTACTCTACTTACTTTCGTAACAATATGGATGAAATTGATAACAATCAAGATATTTCAGGGAATTTTTCCTGAACAGTTTTATTTTTTCAAATCGAGGAGTTCTCTCTCAGATTATTTCTGATGTTTCATTCGATATAATGGCATTAGGAAAATCAAATTATTTTTTCTCTGAAATTTCAAAGAAAGTTTTTTGAAGCAGAATAACTTTTCATGACTCGAATGAAATATCCATTCTTTGTGTCTCGATTTATTTGGGTATTTGGCTGGAAAGTACGAGAGTTAGTAAACTTTGCTCCCGATCGAATGAAATTTGAAACCACTCAACTCACGTACACTTTGTTGATTGCTGATTTCCAGTGACAAAGTTTCCGAATATTATAAAGTTTTAACTGACAGTTTTACTTCATTCAAGGTGAAACTCAGTATGAGAAATTGAATTACTGAAGTTTGGAAACTTCATAAAATATTTCAACGCCGTTGATTATCTACCTCCTGGGATAGATAAATTATTAGTTTGATAGAAATTCAGAATGATAATACTCCAAACTTTTTGACATCGAACAGTTAGAAATTGTTTCTATTCGATTCAGCAATGGATTCTCAAACAGAATTCGATAAAACTTGGAGATTATACTTCCACTTATTGGCTTGGAGCTATTTCAGATTTAAAAATGGGATCGTTCAACATTTTATCGATTAATAACAGAAATGTGACAACCAACTGTTTTTGAGCTGTAAGACAAAATGTCTCTTTACAATTCAACTATGATTCAGTTGTTTTGATATTCTTACCGTTAAAAATGATTTTCTTGCAAAATCTCAACTTCTGGTTGATAAGATGCATGGTGAGTTGTTTTGTTTGGAGGTATCGTCCAACCACAAATCGAAAATATTACTTTTTCCAGGTGCCTTTCTCTTTCTGATTTTGTTGAATTTGCAAGGCAGCGTTGTTTATTTTTTCATTGAATGATATCCCCGATACTACTTCTTGAAATGAAAGACATTGTGATTTCCCGATAGATGGCGCGGGGGGACACATCAACCTAAAAATTTCAAATAGCACAGGGGGTCAAGTGGCACATCGTTGAAAAGATCACTATTCAAAGCCGCACTCTATGTGGTGCCATCTGTTATTGGTGCGTTTTACAGTTTAGTGAGGTATTGCTGAAAGTAGGATTCTAAAAGTGTGCTTCTTTTAGTTTGGCATTTATGTGGATGGTGCGTTTGTCTTTCTAACAATTGTATAAAAACAAAAATACATTTTCATTTATTTTTATTATGTAAGTAATTCAAAAAAGGAGGGGGATTATGTGGGGTGGGGTGTTATATTTTGCCATTTACGGGGGAAGGGGGGAGGAGTGATGTGGGTGATATATGTATTTGTATAATATTAGATTGAAATAAATTTGGTTCGAATTGGTGATTTCTGATCTATCATTTAGGCAATTTGGTGTGATTTCAATTTGTATCATTTCAAGGATTTCTCTTTTCCTTGTTCTGTTTTCAAATTTTTGTTGTTGTTGTTGTTATCGAAATCGTGGGTGGTAGTGCGTTTTGGTTTGTTCAAAGCTGTTGGTGCATTGTGAGTATATTTATGAGACTTTATTCGGTTCTCTAAGTATTGTTTTGTTTGGCCGATATAGACATTGTTGCAAGTGGTCTCTTTGCACATTATTTGATATACTAGATGGGTTTTTTAATGGTCCGCAATTTTTGTTTTTGATTTAGAAAAATTATATTCTGACGAACCTTTGAAATATGGCATTCATATATTTGGCGTTGTTAGGTGTTTTTCGTTGTTTTTTCCCATTTTCGTCCCAAATCCATGAAAAAGCCAAATCAGCACGCATAAAAAACAACTACCCAAAAAATTTATTAATTGAATTTCTAAAGAACGTATAGATAAATTTCACCAGCAAAACCAACAGAAAAAAATACCTTGCAACGCCAAATATATATCTATGCCTTATATTGAAGGTTTATTAGAACAGCTATCACATGCCATCCAACTTTTCAACTTTTAAATCAGCCACAAATGCTACAAATGCCACAAATACCACAAATGCTACAAATCAAAGCCACAAATGCCACAAATGCCACTGAATATTACAATTTAATTTTTCTAAATAAAAAACAAAAATTCCGGACCATGAAAAAAATCATTTAGTATATCAAAATCCGTGCAGAGAGCCTACTTGCAACAAAGAAAACCGACTGAAGTCCCATAAATATACTAACAAAGCACCAACAGCTTTAAACAAACAAAAACGCACTACCACCCACTAAAAAAAACCCAAAGAAAAAATCCAATTTAAACCAAATTTATTTCAATCTAATATAATAATACAAATTCGCACATATCACTCCACCCCTTGCTCTGTAAATGGCAAAATATAATTCCCCATCCCATATAAAAAATTATAAAAAAATAGGTTTTTCCTCCCCCCCCCTTTTTGAAAATTACTTACGTAATAAAAATTAATAAAAATGTATATCTGGTTTCTGTAAAATTGTTAGGAAGACAAACGCCACCATCCACATAAATACCAAACTAAAAGAAGCACACTTCTAGAATCCTACTTTCAGCAATACCTCCCTGAACTTGTAAAACGCACGAAACAGAGATGGCACCACTTATAGGTAATATACAAAACATCCAAAATACAGTATTCCTTCTTGAAACTGACATTTGACAAAAATGTCTCCCAACATATATGAAAAATTAAACCACACACACTGCCTTGCAAATACAACAAAATCAAATAAAAACAGAAAAGCACCTGGAAAGAATAATATTTTCGATTTGTGATTGGACGATATCTCCAAACAAACCAAGTTACCATGCATCTTATCGACCGAAGTTGAATTTTGCAAGAAAACATGAAGAAAAACTGAAAAACATGTTTGACGGTAAGAATATCAAAACAAATTAAATTGTAAAAAAAATTATTTTGTTTTACAGCTCGAAAACAATTGGTTGTCACATTTCTGTTATTAATTGATGAAGTTTCCCAAAAAAATATTCAACAGAAAAAAACAATTGAATGTAACGAAACCAAACCGAATTTTTTGTGAATTTATAAAAACGAACCTCATCCCCAAGAAATTTTCTACATATTCAATTCAAAGGCTCAAGAAACTAAACCCAACATGTATATTATATCTATATCTAATATATATATATATATATATATATATATATATATATATATATATATATATATATATATATATATATATATATATATATTCCAACTGGTATTTAACTTGTTCTCATCTAATTGGAAAACTATCCTTCTGTTATTATTGAAAAGTTTCTCAACACTGAGAGAGTTGTACTAAGTATTCCTTTTATTGTTGGCGAATATGTGATGGAGTGTCTCCCAAATGGTGACAAGTGCTATAATAATTCTTAGACTTTGTGAATAAACATCCTCAACTCCATTTACAGGAGCGGGTGGCATGCTTGGAGAAATCACAATGGTCCAGTTCTACAGCGTAGCTCTTACCGCTGGGAAAGCACACAAGGATCACAAACATCACCACGCCCACCAATTCGATCACAACGGAAGAGCCATCACAACTCAAGCCCCCACGACTCCCAGAAACAACCCCACTCTGCCATCCCATCCTCTACTCACTGGAGGCCAGATCAACAACAACGTGAAGATTAACCTAGCGGCACAGACCGTAGCCGGACAAGACTACGACGCGCAGTTCCTCAACGGTCAGTTCGTTGGAAACCTGGTGACGCAGCAGTTGACCCAAAGTCAGAGAGTGCAGCAACCTTTTTATGCTGTTCAGGCTCAGGTGCCAGCTACGTCCGGGGAAGGATCATATTCGAACCAGTTCGTCAGCCTAGGACACACTCCACTGGTTGACAGTGGCTTCAGTCAATCTTTCGTCGATGATACCCCGACTCACAGTCTTTACAAGCGCCAGAACGAGGAAGGCTCTGAAGAAACATCTGCTGAGAAACCTGAGTTTGGAGATAAGATTGTCAAGAAGCGCCAAACTGACTCTAAACACGAGAAAAGGCAAATATCCTTGCAGAACGGCGCATTTTTCGAGCAACTGGGTTCTGATGATTCTAACTCTTTCGACCAGAGCCTTCTGTTCGGTTTGGCGGGTATTGGCGAGAACGAGGGTATTTCACAACAACAAAAACAGAAGGAAGATGAAAGAGAGCCTGCTGAGGCTGAAGTCAAGGCAGTGCTCAATGTTTGTAACGGGTGTGACGAAGAACCATTCGACAAGGCACTGATATTTGGGTGGAGGACTGTTCCCAAGAAGTTGTATTCGGGGGCATTCTATACACCTGCTGTACCGGAATGTAAGGTGTTCTAAATGTTGAATATTTGTTCAACCTGATTTCACACGAACAAAAAAATCCTCAAATAAGTAACTCATGAATCATTTTTCATCCAAACCTTTACAGGGTTCGTCATTTTCATTATTCAATTGTCCGTTTAGTTGAACGAATAATATCCCCTTCATTTTCACTGTAAATAAATAAAAATACCACCTACTGCCATTCATATTAATAAAACCTGACCAGTCCGGATTTATACTATGATCTAGTCCATTTAACTTCATCTATTCCATATCCCCTCTCAAATGTTTTTGATGTGGTAATTCACATTTTCCATTATCAATATTGTTGTCATATTTCAGTTGAACTTCTTCCGTTTAACTTGCCTACGTTACTTTTTTTTCATTGATATTCATGTTTTATTTTTAAGTTCGGTTAATTGTTACATATATTTGGACACTGTCTACGGATATTTCTGTAACATAATTTGTTTTGTAATATTTAGTATTTATAACAGGGAACTAGATTGTTATTTTTTTTAATAAACGAATAAGCAAAATTATTGTTAGTGTAGTACTCTTTCCAGGGGCCTCTGTGAGGCCATTCAATCAAGCTTGCGACTAGAGATTTGCGATCGAGCATCAATCAGAGAATTCGGGAATATTACTGAAACAGGAAAGTTACTGCTGAATCTTTTTGTGTTTTCACTAAATGGCTTTCAAGCCACAACTATTTTAAAATGAGATTAAAATTTATAAAAATTGACCTAGCACTTCAACAGTGTGATTCTCATCTGTAGCCGTTTTTTGTTTTTTTTTGCTTCTTTTCATTAAAACATCCACTTTGTGCCAAAGATTTGGCTAAGCTAGTGAATGTTTTGTAATCTTCTGTCGGGATATCGATTAGCGTTTATTCTCACTGCTTCTTTTGCATTCCTTCTTGCTTTGCCATAAATACATATCACAACCAACTTTTCTGCATTTGAAAATTGAACCATTTTTCAATACTACGGAAAACCAACACAAAACTGGATACACTTTCGTAAAATCTGACAGGTTTTCTGACATATCAATGAATACTCGTATTATTGCTTTTATTTTGACGCTTTGATGACCCTCTTTATAATATGCAATACAGTTGCTGTTTTTCATCAGTATTCGAAGGAAAACTATGGGTGTGCTATAAGGCTGAATTCAGAATTTGATGCAGAATCGCAAAAAGCATTTGAAAATCTGGGATTCCATTTGAAAAAATTGGCGTCGGTGTCGCGACGCCCTAACGGATGACGCCTAGTGATGGATCTCTACGTCAATAACAGGACCATTTGACATCAAGATCATTAGTTTTCACGAAATATGGATATCATCTTTCATTTCTCAGATATTTTCCCGCAGAGTTTTATATGGGACACCCTGTATATCAAAAGTTTTGAATGTATTTATTATTATATTTTCATTGGTGGACTTGAGAATAATTCAAGTCCTAATTGTAGTTTTTATATAAATTTTTCTGTATAATGTTTATTTTTAGCGGAGTTAGTAAAATGATAAGAGATGTAAAATTTCACTATTTATTGACTTATTTACTCCCTGACAATATGAACGTAATCAAAGTCATAATAAGGTTGTTAACCTGGACCACAGAGATATTTTTTTTTGTGAACTATGTGAGAGTATATTTGAAGGTAATAACTTGTGATTTTCCGCTCTGAGTTTGGCCAAATAGGTCTATGGATTTTCAAGAGGATTTGTTGGTCGTAACCATGGTTTTTACAGCCTGAATCATGATTTGGAGATATGTGGAATTCAGAGAAAAATTATTTGCCAGAAATGAGTAAATTTATATTTTTTGATGACATTTCGTCTCTCTGCCCGGAAAAATATTTCCCACAATGCTTGTTGGGGAAATATGGAACCTCATGTGAGATCCAATATTTTTTTTACTATCTTTTCAAAATGCAATAACATAAAGGGTGTTCATTAGATAAATCAAACATTTAAGGGTTATTATCGTTTTTTCCCAAGTTTATTATCATTCGTTTGGATATTTTCATTGCTGGTTTGGTATTATGGAGCGTATCAATCAAGAATTATTTTTATTATTGTCAATTCAGAATGTCTCGATATAGATAAATTTAATTCATTTAACAAGCTGATATCCAGAAGACCATTTTGAGCATATCGATGGAAAAAAACTCCAGAAAAAGTAATTTTAATAGTTTTGTTTTGCATAGATATCAGTCGAAAATAGCTAATTCCAAGTTACTGGGTCGAATTAGAAATACTGGATCGAAGATAATTTGGGATTATTAAGTCAGCTGATTCTGAGTCATCGAGTCGGGCTTATCAGACATATGGTCGGAATTAGCAAATTCCGAGTTATTTAGTCGGAATTCGGAATCACAAAGTCTGAATCAGCTATGCTATTAACAAGTTTTTAAGCAGGAAGTTGGAGAGACCGAGTCGGAATCAGCTAATTTCGAGATATTAAGTCGGAATCATTGGACATAAGATCGGAATCAGGTAACTCTGAGTTATTTAGTCGGAATTCAAGAACACCAAGTCGAAATTAGCTAATACCGAGTTTTATTAGACATATGGTCGAAATCAGCTAACTCTGAGTTAAGAACACCAAGTCGGAATTAGCTAATACAAAGTTTTTGAGCCAATTCCTAGAGATTGAATAGGAATCAACTGATCTCGAGTATTTGAGTCTGAATTATCAGACATAATTCTGAATTTCCAGAGGTTGAGTCGGAATCCGAGTTATCAAGTGGGAATTACGAGATATACCTGAAGTAGAAATCAGCTTATTCTGAGTTATTGAGTTGGAACTCAGAAATACCACGCCGAAATCAGCTGATTCTGAGTAACTAGCTCGGAATAGGCGAGATCACGAACGCACAAATTTGTGCCGAGGAGTGCTATGTCATTATTTTTTCGGCCTACTCAAATTGTAAAAAAAGATTATGAATAACGCTTGGCAACTCTGTAACTAACTTACGCTTTGGGTGATCGGCGATAGATCTGAACTTGTTACGTCACATCCTGGTGCGGTTCTTATAAGAACATTTCTTTGGGATTTTTTTTCCAGTGGCCCTTCGGCCATCTTTTGATTTAAAAAAAAATTCTGATAGGCAAATTCAGAAAACGACAAGTTATTGACTAATTGAATCATTTTTCTATAGGAAATATGATTTGGTGAACGCAATAACTTATCGGGGTGAACTAATTAGTTTGCCCTTTCTACACTTGGATAGATTTTCCTGATTATATTTTCATTTTCAGACTATGGAAGGTTACCCACAAAACATGTCAAGAAATGCCCAGTATAGTTTTGGGGATCAGGCAAGTTTAAATATTGAGCTATTTGCATAGGGAATTTAATGAATTTATTTATTCCCATAATCTGTCTAGTACACTTTCCGTTCTGGTAGTTAATAAAGAATCTTGAATTTATTTTGTCCATATCTATTGGACGGAGGTTCATATATTTTGTATTACATATTGTAACTAATAGTATACTGCTGGTATCTTTTACATCACTTACTGTCAAATCTTTTAATTCATGGCAACGACAAGCCCCCAAAATTCCAAAAACTGAGGCTACCTACAAACGTTAATATTAATATAATTAAGAATTTGTCGCAATAATAAACTAATTAACTTACCTTCGTCATTAAGAATTTGGAGTCGGGTGCATTCTTTAAGAAAGTGTGTATCTCATCGGAAGAAATTTTTTTAGACTTTTGTCTTTTAAAACCATCAGATTTTCGTTTCAGAAAAGAACGAAACTTGGGATATTTACTGATATCGATATTATTTTTAATCGATAAAGTGGTTCTCAACATCGAATAAATAGACCATAGCGTCGATGACGATTTTTTTGGCAACTATCCAAAATATGCAAGCAGTACAGTTTCCGAAAATAAATTTACGTGATTATCAACAAACCAATCCATGAATTTTGCATATATTTCTTCATATCTCTTTTTAGATTTTACTGTAATAAATCCAAAGAGGTTTCTCAGCTTGATTTCTATTTCTGGTGGTGTTTTGGAAAATCTAAATCACTTTTCGAATCAGAAATAATGATAACTTAAAAAACTAACAATGCTTTCAGTGCAAACTGTCAAGTCTAAACAATTAACGAGGAACGTCAAACTAATGGAACCAGGCAACTAGATATAAATTGTTTTTAAATCTCACGGTATTTTAACGATTCTATTTTGCTTTTTAATTAAACAAAAGTAAAAAAATGCATTCTAATTATAGAAATGATTTCTGTTTTGTTTATTAATAATTTAAAGTCATCAAAACATTATATACGAGGGCGGGAAATGATTAAAATATAAATTTAAGTTTCGTCACTAGAAACAAAAGTTATTATGAGAATTTCTCGTACTTGCGACGGAAATCACGTTTTCGCTGAAGGTATTCTATTACAAAATATTTCGAAAGGGTTGTAGAAAAAATTAATATTCCTTTTTCTCACTTATATAAATATTGAAATTAAATCTGATTGCCTGCTCTGTAGACTATCAAGGCAATCAAATAGTCAGTGATTTCAGTGACAACTGCTGAGCTCTGGGAAGTTGAGCTTGAAATTATCTTTCCTGTTGATAAAAACAGCCCACCAAAAAAATATTCACTGACCTTGCTTTTATGGATGTGTTGATGTTGATATTCCGAGTCAAACTCCGGTTCAGAGAAGTAACTTGGATCTTCAAAGTGTCCAACGCCTCCCGCTATGCCTATTCCCGCCATCGGAAGTCCACCAGTTACATCGGCTGATTCGAATAACCTCAGGACCGAGCGGTCGCGTATTTCACGAAGGTGTGATCTGGAAAAAAAAAATTGGGGACTTCGGTCAACGGTAATAAAAAAAATTATAGCGAGCAGACTTGGGACTCAAGATATTTTTCCCAGTGTAACATTATTTAGATATTTGGTATTATCTTCGAAGAATTAAATAGTAATCTACGGAAGGAGTGAAATAAAAGTTGTGTACCCGAGTAGTGCTGGACAATGTAAAAATAAAATATGAAATAGCTATTGAAATATGTTTTTAATACAAAACATTGTGTTAACAATTCAATAATGAGGAATTACTGACAAAATAAATCTAAAACCCAAAATATGTTGGGTTAAGTAATAGACTTTCATTTTCATAAGGTACACTGAATGTTTACCTTTCAACGCTTTTTCTCAAGTAGAAGGTTACACTCCTCAAAAAAGTGAAAAATGGTTTTACCAAAAGTTGCCAATGAAAAAACAAATGGGGAAAGCTGTCGCCCATATCTCTCCACAATGTTGTAGTCTAATCGAGAACTGAGTTTCCTGCGAAAAGTAATTAGTTACAAGTCTCCAAGAAATATGAGCAATAGCTCATTCGATTCAGGATGAGGAAGTCTTATTTTTGTTTTTTTTTCTGCTGACAAGAATTGCAATTGTTATTAACAAAAAACAAAAACAAAAACAAAAACAAAAAAAAAGAGTTCAGTTTCATGGGAATAACTCAAAAACTATTAGCGATAGCGGTAATTAAAAAAAAATATTGACGAATAAAAAATGTACAACTCCCGGAATTCTATCTCCATTATTTATAAATTTAACGCTGAAAATAGGGCACCACGCGATCGCTACGGCATGTGCTCGCCGACTCTAAAGAGAGTAGACCACATAAAATATTTTTTTATAGTAATAAATATCGATTTAAAAATTTGAATAACCCATGGTGTGTTTCTAACACTTGAAAGAACAAGGTCCCGTTGGAAAAAATAATTTAAGTATATTTTTCAACAAGCTAGGCATTTGTTAATTAGTCCTTATCATTCGGACCTCGGTTTTCATAAAAAACGGCATAAATGTTTAAATAATCGCTCTGAAAATTGTTCGCGCTTCGGAGCCCTTCTTATATATATATATATATATATATATATATATATATATATATATAATATATATATATATATATATATATATATATATATATATATATATATATATAAATATATATATATATATATATATATGAATATATATATATATATAAATATATAAAATATATATATATATATATAAATATATATATATATATATATTTCACGTTATGGAAGTTTCTAAAAGTTGTTTATTTTGATTTGTTGAAAATATGTACAGGATGTTCATAAAATCAGATGTGGAATAAAAAATAACTTCATTTTTCAATTCACAGAAAAATCTTTCTATCAATATTCAATTGAGAATGTTTCCCTTTTCAAATTGTTTATTTTGTTTATTATAATTTTTGAAAGTTAACAAAAAATTTAAAATAAAAAAAAAAAATTCATATGTTTTGCTGTTGCTGTTTTTGCATCAAATAAAGGCATTTAAAAATATTCGAAAAAATGAATTACGACATTTGTTTATAAATTGTTCATGAACAAATTAATTAGTTTGATATTGAAAAAAATGCCATCTGTTGTCTAGAGGATCTAATAATAATAATAATGAAAAAAAACCCTAAAAAATTCTATTATTGTTTATAATAGTTTTTTTATATTTTCATTATCAAATAATTGATTAGAAATTTAATTTTTCTTCAAAAATCATAATTGGCATTTCTCAATAAATAAAAAAAAAATATTAAAAATATAATTGTTCAAGTTAACAATTTGTTATAGAGGAATTCCAAATCGCATTAAATTTTTTTTTCTGAAACTACTGAAAATTACATAAACAACCATATACAACAAAGTGTCGATTTTTTTAAAAATTTTTCACAGATTTTTCTATAATTTTATTAAACAAAACGCACATTCAACAACTAAATTTTTCCGCGACGTTAATGATATAAATTCGAGAATAATAATGTACGAATGGATTGAGGTAATATTATTTAATAATGAATAATAATATTTTCATAATAGTTATTTATGTAATAAGGATTATAAAAACGTGAGCCATAATGCTTGTTTATGATTTGTATTACAAACAAAATTTTATCTGATGGCATTTATATTAATACATTTTCGAAAAACTAAAAACTGCATTTTTGACATGTCACAATTACAACTATTTTTAAAGTAGTGAGTATATATATGTGCAGTTTCAAAGATTAGTAGGTTAGTGAGCTGTGCTTTGCCATTTCCTTGACAACGTCAGGTTGTAACGGCAATATTTATTTATCTGCTGTCAAACACAATTGTCACGTAGAATTGAATATAATTTAAATAATAATGAGTGATTCTGAAGGTTACATCGAAAATTCGAGAGCAACAGAAGCAACAGAAAAAAATATCAGAAGCAATTTTTGGTGCCAACAACCAAACAGGATTACAAGTTTACCAAAAAGCATTAACTACTGATGTAGAAACTCTAAAATCCATTGGAATTAATATTGCAAATTGTAGTAATTGCTCTTTCACCATTTATAATAAATAGTTTTGTACATAGTTATGCATTTTCAATAGACTTTTTTGATCTCACCATCACATGTTTTTCATATAAAATTCCATTATGGTACTTAGTACCATAATGAATTCATTATGAGACTGAGTACCATAATGAGCTCCCTTATGTCATCAGAATTGAGTGACATAACGTTGTCATTATGACATGCCATCAGATGAAGAGTTTTATTGATTACAGAATAAAATTAATGGATGTTTTTACATTTTAGATTTTCTTCAAAAGTTTATTTGCTCTTTCTGCGTTTTCTTGAAGGCTGGCAGTCCGATGTCGATGGTTGTTGATCTGTCGGTATTTCTTCCGATTGTTCGTCAGCGTCACGAACAGTTTCAGTATCGTGATCTCCAAGATAATCATCACTACCATCACCGAAAATACATCGGATCACTTGAAGATATCCAAGCTTAACCAAGTATATTGTCGGGACTTTTTCCAAGCCCACAACACATTTTCTAATATCGAGAATAGCCATGATCATTATTGGCTACTCGAACCCCATTTAACTTTAACAACCCTGAATTGTTCCCCTTGCAGTGCGGCTGCAAGAATAGAGGTGAAGTCAATTAGGTAAGAGACACATTTATAAAAATATAGATTTATTAAAATGAATGAACAATAGGAAAAACAGAGTACTTACATTATAATATCCATTTCTGGTGCCATTGGGGAAGTGTCATCCGCCGATTATTTTCTGATCAGCATTATTTGCTGATCGAGTTCAATTAATGTAATTCAATACCTCAGTTCCTGCTATTTCTCTCTGCACTGTTCTATACAGGGTATTGATTTAATTATGAGATACAAACGAGTGCAGAACAGGAACTGAAATGCCCTTGTGGCCTTTAGGAGAGGAAACATTTAAATTTTGGATTTATTAAACTTATGCTTCATGACAATATATTCACTTTCAACCGTCTCCTCATCAGCATGTTCCAAATCTACTAGATTATCATCATCTTCTTCGTTATTTTTCTCCACAATGTCAGCTGCATTGAAACAAGTCTACCCTAGACAATTTTTGCAGCTTCTTGTACATCATAGCTCAGCCTTTTTACATCCGCATTTTTGCCGCAATTTGTGGTTGTACAAATGCAGTAGATCTTCGTAAGAAGCTCTTGTGGTGCTAAAGGATCAGTGGTGCGTATGGAAAGATACATTGTTTCGGTCTTTTTTCAGCTCCAGTCCCCCGGATTCAAAGTATTCCCAAGCTTCGTGGGATGTACATGAAATTACTAAAACAATTGGAGTTATCGAGCATATGCATCAACCAAAGACGGCGTTGATTTAATAATGGAAGTAACTTTTGCTCCTAGTTCATCATGACGTTCCGCAGCATTTTTGAAAATTTTATCCTTCATAATGTCTGCTGAAATGACATATTCCGCTGTAGAAGATTTCATCCAATTCTTTTGACAAAATAAGCATAGAGATTCGAAATCAAATACTTCAGTGGAGCTAGCTCGAAAGAAGCGACAAGGAGCTGGCGAATCAACGACTCCGGGAATCTTGAAGGATCTAGTAGAATAGTATAAATTGCATCGTTTGTAGACAAAGATTTCAGATTTTTCCTCGAGCAATTTCCACTTGTTATCGTTATGGATAACGAATTATTGTTTGAATACCGGCTTTCTTTAGTTTTCTCACACACAAAATATAACCTCGTAATTTCCATGGTTACGATGAAATATAAGAGAACCAATTGTACAGAAATAATGTCTCCAGAACAAGTCAATCCAAATACCTAATAAATAAATGATAAATAATTTTACGGGAAAAGTTAAAGTCAAATACAACCGCACATACACAAGGTTTACTACGAAAGACTAGCTTCCTTGATAGAAGGGACTGTGAGACACTAAACATGACAGATACAGACTTGATTGAAAGTTCATTTGAGAGAGCAACTAATGCTATATAAAATCATCTAAATGTTGATAACTGTATCTTTGATGGTTCAAAAGTTAAAGCGGTTTGTTACTTAAAAAGTCAAGTAGCCGCTGAAAATGTATAAAAAATGTAAAATATTGTTTTTTACAGTTTGTTGCATATCGTTGTTTCTGTCATTTTTAGTAGGTTCAGAAAAAAATAATAATGAGATTTGGAATTTGTTTATAACAAATTGTTAACTTATAAATAATTAAATTTTCAATAATCTATTTTTCATTTTGCGTTAATCTATTGAGGAATGCCAACCATGAATTTTCAAGTTTTTTTTTTTTAATAATTAATTAAATAATGGAAATATGAAAAAAACTAATTAAACAAATTAAAAAAATTGAAGAATTTTTGTTTTTGAATCCTTATATTCTCTAAACAACGAAATGGCATGAATATTTTTTTTATATATTAAACTAATGATTTGGTTATAAACAATTTATAAACAAATGTCTTTTTTTTTGAATTTATTAAATGCCTTCATTTGATGCAAAAACAGCAATGGCAAAACATATGGGTAAGAAATAATTTTTAACATCTTTTTATTTTTAATTTTTTGTTAACTTTCATAAAATCATAAAAAACAAAATTAACAACTTTTAAAAACTTTCATAACGTGACCTTCTCAAGTATATATATATATATATATATATATATATATATATATATATATATATATATAATATATATATATATATATATAAGAAGGGCTCCAAGGCGCGATCAATTTTCAGAGATATAATTCAAACATTTATGCCGTTTTTTATGAAAATCGTGGTTCGAATAATGAGGACTAATCAACGGATGCCTAACTTGTTGAAAACTATACTATTTTTTTTGCCAACGGGACCTTGTTTTTTCAAGTGTCAGAAACACACCTTGGTTTATTCAAATTTTCAAATCGATATTCATAACTATAAAAAAATATTTTCAGCGTTAAATTAAAATTATAAATAATGGAGATAGAGTTCCGGGAGTGAGAACTTTTTTATTGGAAATTTTCTATCGCTTATGGTTTTTGAGTTATTTCCAAAAAACTAAACCTTTTTTTGTTGGTTTTATTTTTTGTTGATAACAATTGTAATTTTTGTCAACAGAAAACAGAAAAACATCTTCCTCAGAATTGCATCCCGATTCGAATGAGCTGTTGCTCATATTTTTTGGAGACTTGTAACTATTTTTCGCAGGAAACTCACTTCTCGACTAGACTATTGCCGATAATATAATCGATATAATCCTCTTAAGGCATTCCATCAAGATTGAAGAAAAAGCTGTTCGGATTTCGGAAAGGTCATTCTTCGATTCGTGGTCCGATTCGTTGAAGGGGTGAAGGAATCCTTTCATGGTTTTCTTAGATACCCAAAAAGCAATCGACAACAGGGTCTGGTTAGTAGGGTTATACGTGAAAATGCAGGAGGCGGTAAAGCCTTTATACATAGAAGTTATTAGACTTCTATTCGTCTCGAGGGATTTTTTGGGTTCGAATAAACAACACCAGTTGGATATTTTCCAATATACTCGTGGCCACTGTGGCCCTATACCTTAACGTTACTACGATATATACGTAATATTTTGCGAGAAGTTGCCGTAAGGCAGGTACAAATTGACTCAGCATGGATGATCGTATATTAAAAATAAAATAGTCTTTTCGTCTTCTATATGGGAAAGCATCTGAAAAAAAAGTTACTTTTATTTTGATATTTAATAAATCTTCAGTTTTCCCTGAACGTTTTGGTAGGGATAATCAATCCACTGATTTCAGATGAATATTTTTTCACGATATGCCAAAAGAAACGGGCTCATCAACTCAAGAAAATGCAGAATCCTGATGATTTTTGGGAAGTTGAAGCTAAAAAGTTTTACGGTTCGGCGTCTGTGAAGTATCTGGGGGTACAACTGGGCAAGCAAGTTATGGGAAGAGCCGTTATACAGGATCCCACGATTCCAGCAGGAGTCAGCAGGAATTAGACACCTCACCGACTTCAATAAAACCAAGAGGAAGGCATTCTCTCGAGCTTTTTGCTACTAGATTTTGAGCAGTTAACTTGTATTTCATGTACTTAAAGTTCCTTCTGAAATAAAATTGTTTTTTTAAAAAGTCATTTTCCGAAATCGAACTTATTTTTGGCGCAGTCGTTGTAGGATTTCGTCTAACGGTTTTGACGACAAAAATCGCGTTGAACCGGTCTGTTTCTACAGTTTGTGGACGAAAACGGACATTTCGTGAAAGTGACCAGAGAAGACAATTCAGAAGTATTCTGCGACCGAGGACAACATCGCCCAAGTTCCAGAAACCTGGTAGAGGACCAAATCGCCAAAACCAGCCATAATTTTAAGAATTCCAAGGACCAGGGACGGACTCGCCCAAATCCCATTGGAGTAGGATAAGTAAAAGCAACTAAATTTATCATATTACTGTGAGTTATTTTTGCTCTCCTTTAGTGCATTTTTCCTATTTTTATTTGTAGTCGTATATTTGCTATTTCCACATTCATTTTATTTTTTACGAATTCCACGAATTTTGTTTTGAATTTATTTTTATGTCAGAAACCGATATAAATAATTTAGTCGATTTATTTCAAAACTCGCTAACTACCGGAAATTCAGTTGAACCTATCAATATGGCACGCCCAGTAGATTATCAACTTTTTGAAATTGTATGTTGACGTGATTCCAAGTTATGAAGGAAACCCAAATACATTAGGTATTTTTTTTGGACAGTTGCGAAAATTTGATAAGAACTTTTTATGATCAAGCTCATCCTCAAATCAATACATACATTTTGCGAGCTATCATTGGCAAGCTAACTGGTAGGGCTCTCAGCCTCATTGGTTCACGAATAGAATTAAAAACTTGGGAAGAAATTAAAAATGCTATTGAACTCAGTTTCGGAGATCAGAGAAATATTGATTGTTTGATACAAGATTTGATTGCTTTATTTCCATTAAAAAATGAAGCTCCTTATAATTTTGGTATGCGCTGCCAGGACGCAAGAAGCCTCATTATATCAAAATTAAATTCATCAGGTTTGAACGCAGCTGAAGTAAACATTAGGCTCAAAAATTACAGTGATTTAGCTCTGAAAACATTTATTAGAGGTTTAAGTGGTCAACTCCAAAATAATGTGCGACTAAGAAATCCCGATAGTTTAGAAAAAGCCATGTCTCTTGTAATAGAGGAAGAAAATTTTCTTTATAGTCAACATAGAGGAAATTCCTTGAAATCACAAAACTCATTCAAACCATTGCAAAGAGTGACACCAGTCAATCCAAAAACCAATAATCAGATACAACCATTCAATACACCCAGATTCACTTTCACATATCAAAATAATCAGCCCAATTTTCAAAACAACTTCCAACAATCAAATTTTCAGAGACCACCATTTCAGAATAATTATCAAAGGCCATCCTTCCAAAATAATCCCCAGAGACCACCCTTTCAAAATAATTTTCAGAAGTCACATTTTCAAAACAACTTTCAAAGGCCAACAATGCTCCATCAGACACAATTCAGACCAAATAATTTCTCGACCCAAAAACATCCTTACTTTCTATCAAGACCTAATCAATACCAAAACCAACCACAATCAATAAATCAAAATAAGCCAGAACCCATGGACACTTCGTCCGGTAACACCCGAATGCAACCCCGAAAAACATGGACTTCAACCGAATTATTTTTCCAAGATGTTAATCGACCCGAAAATCAATTTGATCCAAACAATTTCGAATATTCAGAAAATTCCACGAACACTGAATATCTAACAAATGAAGAAACAGCTCATTTCCAAGAAAACAATTATCAGCCTTATAATGTAAATAATGAACTCGAACAATATCCTGACCTACCGTACTCGCAACAAGACTATGAACACGATCCGCAGATATCAAATTCCGCTCATACAAATTTTCACTTGGCAGAGACTTCACACGATCCCAACATAATCAACTTAAATCTTATGAATATAAAAGCAAATTTACCACACATTTTTATTCCTGAACTGAATGCAATTTTTTAATTGATACAGGGAGTACCAGAAGTCTGATGAATCCAAACTTAGCTAGGAAATTTTATACCCAATTTATTCTCAATGAAGATTTCAATATACAAACTGTCCATGGCATGAGCTATCACAATGAAGTTATAAATATCCCAATTTTCAAAATTTTTAGAGTTAATGGCGTACATAAATTTCGTTTATTTAAGTTCAGTGAAAAATACGATGGACTGATTGGTATTGATCTGCTTTATCAGCTCAATGCTTCGCTAAATATGGGTACCGAATCTGTTATCACTCCATTTGTCGAAATTCCTATTATTTATGAATGCGAGAAGGCAGAAAAAGCAAACAATTGTTTCGAAATTGCAAACTACAATTTGTTGGTTTCCCCAAGAACATCAGAAGTAGTCAAACTACCCGTGAATCGAAAGAAAGAAAAATCAAATACAAACGTGGATGCCCTGTCTCGAATTACCATAAATGCCTTAGAAACTGAATCAGTCATTAACAACCCCGGAGATATCGTCCTAGAAACCCTAGATTACCTCCGACTGCTTGCTGAACACCCAGTTCAAGACAAACATCCCACGACATCAAGAGAAATCGATAAACCCATAGAAATTACTATTCCATGCGACAGACCAACAACGTCACAAAACATAAACAAACCTGAAAAAACGATTAAGATCATTTCAGATGTACAAATCAAACCTCGGAACAATATCGAAAATAATGACACTAGGTCATCGACCCAACATTCCACTATCAACGAAACGACGAATAACGAAATAAAAATTTTAGATAAAATCAACAATAATAAGGTCAATCAAATGTTGGTTTTTCCTCAACCTTATCATAGATTGAAAATTAACTCTGAAAACTACTTACACCATAAAATAATCACCCTCGAAATTCCGAAAAATAATAACGAAGATCTAATAATTGAATTTCTGAAAGACTACACCACTTCTGATAAAACGTATTGTATGTATTTTCACACTGATCATCTTTACAATAGCTTCTTCAATAGAACATACATTCAACATTTTCCGCAAAACGGACCAAAATTGATAAAATGTACAGAACGAGTAAATACCATGACCGATAGAGACGAACAAATTCTCCTTATGAAAAACCATCACGAAAGTAAGACAAATCATCGTGTTATCAGTGAAACTTTAGAAATACTTGAACGCAACTATTATTGTATAGGTATAAAAAAATCCATCACGGAGTATATCAATTCGTGTGAAATCTGTCAGCGTACTAAGTACGCTTCAAAAGCGTTTCAAATCATTCACGTAGATCTTTTCTTTTATGACAAGCCTACCAAATACAAGGAAAAACAGCCATTCATATAAGTCAGAGTCTCATTAAGTATTTTTCAGCTTTCGGAATCCCAAAAAAAAATTTGTTATTGATCACGAAACAGAAATACCCAAAACTGTAATAAGAAAAATAATAAATTTCTTAGCCCATACGAAATCACAATAATTTCAGACATGAATCGTGTCGAAATCACTAGTAAACTAAAAAAAATAGAAAAGAAATAGTGCACATCAAAGAGTTGAGAAAACCCCCTCTTGTTACAGGTGCTTCTTCTATGCAAGTAGTCAACTGACCTACCCTAAATTCCATGACCTTTCCAAAAACCCTGGTTTACTTACTCTCAAACTTGGCAATGCCCAAAATAAAATTGATTATTGGTCTTTTGTTCAAATATTCGATATTACCAATATTGTCGAAGAATTTCAATCCCTCCGAATAAAATTTCATAATTTAATAACTCTACTGGAGAACAATGTTCAGAACAAAACTGAACACCTCCTTAGAATGGAGTATTATAATTCATATCATTTAGCAACGAATCTTGAAAACAAAATATCACTTCAAATAAATCAGCTGAACCCTGCAAATAATCAGCCCCGACCGAAACGTGGCCTCATAAATGGTTTTGGATCTATCATTAAAACAATCACTGGAAATCTTGATGAGGAAGATGCTGAGAAGTATAATGAAGCAATCAATGACTCTCAAATAATCAATTCAAAATTAAAAATATAGTAAATGAGCAAATAACGCTTCTTCAGAATTCTATGGATATTTTCAATAAAACCACTCAAACTCTTGCTCACAACCAATTAGCTCTCCAACTCAGATATTACAGCTTGAAGAAATACTGAAATCAAAAGAACTCCAAAATATGGAAACATATCACTACTTTCTGATACATATTTTGATAAATCAAATAATTGTAGCCTTTCAAACGATGTCCGATATACTTGAAAAAATTGAAATTGCCATCACTTTTTCCAAACTCAACATACTTCACAATTTTATAGTTGAACCAAATGAACTGCTCAAAGAAGTCAAATCAGTAAGTTACTGCTTATCGGAAAACAAACTACCTTTTGAACCAAAATTGAAAAACATACTCAATTTCGAGAAAATTATAGAAATAAAAAGTTTTTCGAAAGGAAATCAAACAATATTTGTCATTGAAGTACCAATTGTGGAAAAAGAAAACTACGACTATTTCCACCTTTATCCCTTACCAATCCTGCGAGAAAAAACATTCCGAACTATTTTACCACAATCAGAATTCCTCATCCTCAATGAGCAAAATTACATGCCACTCCACTCTGAATGCCAAGAAATCCAACCCGAAGAATTTCTTTGCCATGAAACTACCCCGATCCAATTGAAGGAAGATGCCCCCTGCGAAGTACAATTATTGAGATTCTCCAACAGTGTTTCCAACTGCAAGCCTATTCCAACCGAAATTAGCCAATTGAAAATACAGAAGATCGAACGAAGCAAATGGATCATCATTTCACCAGAACTGATAATAGCCAAACAAAAGTGCGGACTCAATAAAAACAATGTACCTCTGCAAGGAACTCACGTGCTAGAACTTCAACCCCAATGTGTAGTGCAGATGAAAGACTTTCGAATACGCAGTTACCAAAATACGCGGAGTGACTTTAAAGACATTGAACTGCCAAAACTGAACATTGACATACACAAAAATGAAAATTCTCAAATCGACTTCAAACCTCTGCAATTGAACGGAATCAACCTAGATGAAGTGAAACACATCAAAACCTCTTTAGAAGTGCAACATAAAAAACTTGACGGACTTTTAGAGGACCCGGTTCACTTCAACAACATTAGTGTCTGGACTATTATTATCTATATTTTCATTTTTATTGTAATGGTGTACGTTCCAGCCCACTTTTATCTAAAAAGGATCAAGAAAAGAAGACAGCCACAAAACGGCACAGAACTTCGAAAGATCCCCAGAAGCACATCTCCAAATCCTGTTGCAACCCCCAGGATTTCACTCTAAGGGCGGAGGAGTTATGGGAAGAGCCGTTATACAGGATCCCACGATTCCAGCAGGAGTCAGCAGGAATTAGACACCTCACCGACTTCAATAAAACCAAGAGGAAGGCATTCTCTCGAGCTTTTTGCTACTAGATTTTGAGCAGTTAACTTGTATTTCATGTACTTAAAGTTCCTTCTGAAATAAAATTGTTTTTTTAAAAAGTCATTTTCCGAAATCGAACTTATTTTTAGCAACTTAACCCATATAATCACGTGAATGGAGCAATTCAAACATGCTTCTGCTGTTGTCAAAAAAATATTACCACTGATAGCTCGTAATTCTCTACGTTTATCGTAGAAGATTATCTGCAGAAAAAGATATTCAATGTTATTCGACTGTAAGTGATCTGCAGCCTGTCCGAAACCCAGTTACTGAAATTGGTAAGGATATCAATCAATCAATCAATCAAAAATGAGCTTTATTTTTTAAAAAAAGATAATAAGAATACACTTACAAGAATATAAAAACAATACAAAATAAAAGTAAGAGTATGCCACAAAACAATAATAACATGTATATCACATTTAACACCAACTAGATATCTGACATATGCGTTGAAAGCCTAGAGCTAAAAGATACATGGCTTCAGAACTTTTCATTGTAGTATTCCTGCAGGTCATACTAAGCTTTTGGGATGAGGAGTTTTTCAACTTCCTTTCTGAATTTTTCATACTACCAGTTACTTCAAAATGTTCTTGCAAATGATTGTACATTTTTTTGCTTTTATGTATGATTGAATGTTTAGTTTTAGTCGACTTGGGTATTGGCAGAGAAAGGTTTTTATTAGATGAATGATGTCTGGTGTGAATCAAACAGACTGTTTCTAAGATAAAGAGGCTAGTGAGAGTTAGAATTTGTTGACTGATATACAGTGATCCACAATGGTCCCTTGCTTTAGCCTTACATAAATAGCCAATTGCACTCTTCTGTAGAATAAATATCGAATTTAGCAGATGTTGGCTACAAAAACCCCAGAAGGCTATGCCGTACCTGATAAGAGACTCTATGAGAAAAAAATATGAGTTTCTAGCGCCAGCAGAACCAAGCTCGTTTGAAACTACTCTGATGGCATAGCAACCCGATGCTCGTTTCTTTTTTAAAGTCGTTATATGCTCTTCAAACCCTAATTTTCTGTCAATATGAATACCCAGGAATTTAGTACTTGTTCTGTTATCAACTTAATGGGTACCCAAGGTCAGATTCTCAAACTCAAATCTGAATCTGAATTATACTTGTTTTCTGAACATTGAAACAAAGCGAATTTTAATTACACCAAGATTTGACAACCAAGATTCGACAACATCAAACATCACCCTGGGATGCAACTGTTTTTAGAGTATCTAAATTATTTCCATGCCATAAGAGGGTGGCATCGTCCGCAAATAACGTGAATTTTCCTGTAATTTGTAAGTGTGTTAGATCATTCAGGTATATATATAAAAAAAACCACTTGCAGGTTTTTCTAGACAGAAAAAGGTACCCCCATCCATATCCTATGCGAAGGAATAGTAAGGACAGAAGGGCACGGAATACTCAGAGGCAGAAAGCTACGTTGAAGAGCCACTGTCAGGGATCCTGAACATACTCAAAAGGACGAAGCTCGTGCAAGTCATCTGATTATCAAGAGAACCACAATGGATCTGCAAAAATAGCAGTGGAAACAAGCCACAGGGCCACTCTCTTTTACATATCTATCTATATATCTAGTATTAGTTCCTTCATTTTTAGCTCTCTTTAGAATATAGAACTCTTTGAACTCTTTTATAGCAATACTGAGAATGTAATACGAAAACATTTTTCAAAATGAATGATTTAACGAATTGACGCTCATTTGGGTAATCCACTAAAAATTATATTTTAAAAATAATTCCTGATGCTATCTATGGAAATGTTGAAGAAAAAAACCTAGATATGATCCCTGTGGTGTCCTTGTAAGCTCTGGTAGAAATTTTGGCTCGGATATTGTTTGATTCAATTGAATGAAAGTACAGAAAGGAACATATTTTTTCCTACAACTGCTATGCTCATAGCATACTTGATTTCGAAACCATGTATTGCTCATACTGTGAGAAATATTTTTTTTCACGGCACTTTGCTCACACTACATACATTTATATGGAGAATCAACAAAAATCGACAAAATCTTAGTTGGCTGCTGTTCAGCTTTAAATAGTTATCACAACTGTCAGATTATAGAAGTTTTTCAAATTCTTAAGGAAGTTTTCATTCGTGCTTTGATAAAATCGCAATTTCTATTGAATATTATTTCAATAAGACATATACCTATTTATAATAAATAATATGGATACTGACAGTGGTGACGATTTTGATAATACTCCGCCAGAGATATTGCAAAAAGCTGCAAAAGTTACGTTAGATTTGTTGCCGGAAATTTCAAGAAAAAAGTATGAATTGGCATACAAAAAATTTATGGAATGGAGAAGAAATACAAAAATAAAATCTTTTTCAGAAAGTGTACTGTTGGTATACTTTGAAGAGATGTCGAAAACTTTAAAGGCATCTACACTTTGGTCACAATATTCAATGTTGCGAAGTACTATCAGTAGAAGTACTATCAGTATAAAAAATAACATTGATATATCCACGTATCAAAAAGTTTAACTTTCCCCACTTGTTGCACAATATACTATTGTATATAGCGACATCGTGTTCTCAAAAAAAAAATGTCTGTACCCACATTACAAACTCAATGGAAAAATCCATCCAGTTACACTGGGTTTAAAATAAAAGAAATAAAATATTTCTCATTTCAATCCACTCAATGCAACTTACCTCAAATCTTCTAGTTCGTAGAACATATCCTTGGAAGAATCATGGATGTAGATTTTGACATTCGGCGAGTCCAAGTACTCCATAGTTAGTTGTTTCGGGAATGATCTGACGAATAGGGCCTTGACGGTGTCGATTGATGTGATTTCGTTAGGAAGGAGTGCTCGTTTGGTTTCGTTACGGTATTGAAGAAATACTAATCCTGGAAAAAACGTAATATTCCTGCTGAAAGTGATTTTGTGTGGGAATTGTTTATAGTACGAAACGTAGTTCTGTAACATAAAAAGTTGTTACATTGAATCGAGTTCTGTTCTGATGAAATGGTGGAAACATTTCTACAGATACATAAATTTATGATTTTTGAATGTTCCGAAACGTAAATTATTTGGTGTTATCAAATGAGGGTTAACTACCTTGTTATAACGTGGATTAGCGATTGAGTAATTTTCATGGAATATCAATTTGGCTTGCTATATTCTGAAATTTTGAAATCGATTCCGACTGGAATTTCCCTTGGTGAATATTCATCCTAATTTAGGAAAGTGTTTTGCAGGTGTTATAGTAATTAAGTATTTTCCGACGTCAAAAGTGCACTAGTAGCTAACTTCGTTATTATTAGGAGCACAGCTTCGTGCGGATACTCTAACAAAACAACTTTCACTGCAGAACGTGAATATGAAAAGTCTACAGGCTCGAACCAGGGACCGCCAGATCTTCACTCTGATAAGGTGGAAATTTCAGTGTCAATGAATTCGTTAAGAAACATAATTAAGTATTTTCCGATGTCAAAAGGGAACTAGTAGCTAACTTCGTTATTATTAGGAGCACAGCTTCGTGCGGCTAATCTAACCAGACAACGTTTACTGCAGAACGTGAATATGGTAAGTCTACATGCATATCATGCTCGGTTAATAAAAAAACTGGGAAATATCGAAATCAGGGTTTGCACCAGGGACCTTTAAATTATGAATATAACGGTCTTCCAACTGAGCTATTTCGACTGATGAAATTTTAACATACATATTGTTTTCTAAACACACCCTACAAAAGAAGACATGATTTTTTTCATACATTTTATTTAGGTTATTTATCATATATCCATTCATACAAAATATCAACCGAAGGCTACAAGAACGCCTCATCTGTTGGTGATGCATACAGGATGCTGTGTTGTCAAATGAGGCAAACATCCACCAGGTGTCGTTCAACTCTTTCAAATTTATTATTTCTGCAGCAATATTCAATTGTTGAAGTTTCTGGAGCAAAAACTATTTCTTCTGGTGTCCTCATACATATTGACGTCACAGAGGTTCTGCTTGAGCTATCGAGTCAATTGAATATTCTTCACAGCATTATGGTTCAAAAAACTAATCACATTGAGTCAATTCAATAACATAACGAAAATTGCGGTTAGATGCACAGTTCGACGATGTAAATATACACATTAAAATTGCGGTTAGATAAGGCGCTCGACGCCAGGGACGTCACTTGTTTAGATAAGCCTGAATTTCTCTGAAAATGAATTATCCGAGGAATATACGAGGTTTACGTACTCGGATGAGTTAACAAAGATACCACATGGTAGCTATCGAAATCATTGTTGAAACATTCAGTCTCATATTCCAACAAACTAACCTATGTAGAAGAATGGTCAAAGACAAAATGACCACTCCTCAATGTGAAATAGGGTGAATAATCATAACAAAATGTAGAAATCCATCGATCCTAAAAAACCAGTATGTCTGAAGATAAATCCATGCAAAAAAACAGCTCAAACACCTAACCTTACATCCACCCATATGAAAAATCCCTGGATCTAAGGAAAAAATCAAATTCTATAACGAGAAACCCATCAAACTAACCCAAGTCGACAGAAAAAATCCCCAGAAAATATAATCATACATGAGAAACAATTTCCACCAACCAAAAAACATCGAAACAACAAAAACCAACCAATAAACATCCCAAGCAGTATATCTGAAGACAAATACATGTGAAAATACATAACTCAAACATCTGAAACAACTAACCAACCCATATGAAAAAATCTTTAAAGTGAAAAAAAATATAATTCCTAGAGGTTTCCAGGGGTTAAACATATATGAAATTCAGAGTTCATCTCATATTCAAACAACTATAAATCCAATAATCTGTTGGTAATTTCACAATAAACAGATTATTAATGCCATTTTAATATACGAGTTGATTACAAAATGTTTTCGTCGACCTGCGTCGTTCCTGCGGTCAACGTGGAATTTTTTATATCCATTTGCTCCAACTGGGAAAACTTACAATTTTTTTTTTAAATACATACATACTTACAAATATATTTGACAGCGCGAAGGTAATATGAATTGAAATTTGAATAGTATTTGAATTCGTGTATGTTTAGTTGCCTATATCACAATGATGCATTAATAGAAAAATCGACCATTAATAGGTTGTTAATGGTCGATTTCGGCTGCATATATCACAATTATGCATTGATAGAGAAATTGAACGATTATAGGGGTCAATAACGATCGATTTCGTGCAGATTAAACACACTCGTTAATATGAGGTCGCCGGAAAACAAACATAATATAGTTGTCATTTTCATAGCTTACTTCGAAAATGATAACTTTCATAGGATATGCATTTACAGTAACAACTAGTCTAACTTAGTTATTCGACGTTTTATAACTCAAAAACGGTTTAAGATAGGGGTAGCATATGGTATATTTTTGAAATCAAGAAAAAAGATCATTCCAAAAATTCAATAATATACAGGGTATCCCATTGAAAAAAATATATCCTGAAAAATATTGTGAACCACATAACTTTTCTACAGGCAATAATAACGATGTGAAAAGCATCAAATTATAGATAGGGACACCTATAATCTGTGCGGTGAAGCATAGACCTAATATCGTGGAATTTTAATGGCACGAAATTTCGTGCACATTAATAGGTCACTAACAGATGTCAGCATAGGCCAACCCACGACACCAACAGTCGTAATCCTAGTGCGTTCAGATTAACGTAAAACAATATTGGTGTCGTGGGTTGGCCTATGCTGACATCTGTTGGTGATCTACTAATGTGCACGAAATTTCGTACCATTAAAATTCCACGATATTAGGTCTAAGTTTCTTTAAATTATTTAATATTTTATTTTAGCTTGAGCTATCACCGCACAGATTATAGGTGTCACTATCTATAATTTGATGCTTTTCACATTTTCGTACTTGCCGGTAGGTATTAGCACTGCGAGATATTTGATATGAATTTAAAAGAGACAACAAGCCGTCCTGATGATTGGGAAACCATGAAACAGCTGTTGGCGGATGGTGGACTCTCTTGGATCCGTAACAAATTTCTCTTTATCTAATAATAACGATGATTAGAGGTGGGTAATCTATAGTGAATAGTTTGGTACCATGCCAGTATGCTCTTGTGTTAACTGAAAGATGCGAATTCTTCTTGAAAATAGAGATCTCAGTAATCATAAACATTCCTCGAAATTTGATAGAAAACTGGAAAAAAACAACACCGTTTAACATGTTTTTGAGAAAATCTTATATATCTGTCTCATCCTCAGTTATAACATGGCAGCATAGTTGTAAAACACCCTCTTTGGCATGATTTTCTTCTGAATTCATTCATTTTTCTTTCAAAAACATTATTTGGTCTCACCTAATGGTCGTTCGAGAGTCTTGCTGGGAGTTCTAACGACCGGAAGCGAACTCCTCTGTTTGCCGCCTCTTCGGAATCCGGTGGAACTGGTCTCCACCTCTGACATGATGCCGGGATCGTCGTCGAAGAGCATTGCGTTCGATGGTAGCGGATACCCTCTCGGCTGCCCCTGAAAACAAATTATTGAGCTATGGAGTCATCTCGCAATTCGTAAAGATGCTATACATGGCAAGTTTGACTATTTGCATAGTTTTGAAAACGTTACCCCGCTCAATAATAATAATAATAATAATAAATGCTTTTATTGAAAGGTTACATACTCTGTACAGAGAACCTAACAAAAGGCAGGATTCAATATCTGCGCATGAAACATCATTGCAGAGCTTGAGTTTTACCGGACCATGCCAGCTAACACAAATTATGTATTCCATATTATCCCATGAAAAAAAATATAGAACTAATAAAAATTGAGGATTTCAAGGGAAATAACTCATATAAATGTTGCAAAATAGCGGAATTATCACTGATTGAAAAATCCAGAAATTTCGAGTTCAGTTCTATCAATTCACTGCGTCAATCAATGCCATATCCATAAGACAGGTTCTGGTGTTTGAACTTGAAGCGTATTGTTTTTCTGATTGGCCAATAATAATAATTTCTGCCTCTTAAAAAGTACATTTTATGGCAAGAGTGCGAGTTATCATTGAACAGGATAAATGAGTAGATGTGTGTTGAACCTGATAGATGACAATAATGATAATAATAATATTTTTATTGCCATGGGTTTCATGTGAAACATCGAAAACGTCAGATTTAGGATTAAGAGTACACATATACAGTGCTTCTCAAAAGTCCCCTCCCCCCTCTCATTTTTGGAACGATTATACATAAACAAGTGAAATTTGGAAACTGTCAATTAAAGGTTGTAAACTTCCCTACTAGTGATGATAGATGACGAAATCGTCAAGGATGACGTCACAAGGCAATTATGACCAATACTTTTAAACATTGTACCTATAATTTCCATTTTCATAACAGATTAATCTTTTTGAATAATGGTAGACATCTCAGGTTGGATGTCGTCGAACAAAAATGCATTTTCATCAAAAATCGTTGCTCCGATCGATTTTCCACACGAGTACTTTTATTCAGGAAATTGTCCAGGTAACCTCATTCTGTCAAAACATATTGACAAATCCAAGTCATTTCAAAGTTTTGGGGTGTGGACCATCGAGGGTAGTAGTCCGTTCCTGACTTTGTAGCAAAACAACTGACTCCTGCATGAAAGCTCATCGAAGGAATTAATTTTTTTAGTCAATCACCAAAATTTAGATGATTTTGAATATTCACTTTGAAAGTTATCAAAAAAAAGCATTTTTCATTTTGTAACTTTGAGTGCCCGTAACTTGGTAACGAGGCTTTTAGGAACAAAAGTTATATGAAGTACTGATGATATTTTGACCCCATCTATACATTCCCGAGAGAAAGAGGGGAAGTCCAGAGAGTATATGGACCTTTTTGGAAATTCAGAACTGATGCTGTCTATTTCCGTGAATCGATTGGACAGACCTTCTTTGCCTCGTTTCGGAAGACGGAGTGTGCATGATCTGCCTCAGAACCATCTACTGGCTCCCACCTTGTCTGTAAGCAGTTCGAATGACTTCGTGTTCATTGACAATGCATCATGGAAATTGTTATTCCCAAAATAGTCAGCCGTTGTCCTTATCCAGTTCATTTCTGGTTTTTCTCAAAGCGACGTCCACTATCCGATGGACCTGAACATCAATGCTGTGCAAAGGATGGTTTCCGAAGGCTCTTCTGTGCGGTTTGCAATGTGCTCATTGCAGGTTAGCTTGAAGTCCATGATGACTCCCAGATATTTGGTTGACTATTTATATGGGAGGCATTTCCTCGAGGACAGAATTTTGGGATAGCTTCTATCCTGCGTTTCTTGGTGGACCTCATTGTTCTGATCTGTCAGGTGCTTTCATGATAAATTTTTCCATCAGATTTACCTGGGGGTCTTGAGCCAGGATGACTATGTCATATGGTACACATACAGGGTGTTATCTTACCTCTTGCACACCCGTGAACGACGAGTATATAACGCCATTTTATAACGAATTGAAGTGGTTGAAAATCTGAAAAAAAAATTTAAACATGTTTTGTTCCTTTGTAGAATTTGACGAAATTTAGAGTGACCTCCTCAGAGAAAAACTCTGGCAATAATAAACTCGACATTTGTATAATGTAGAATGTTGAACTGGTTGTGTGGTACAGGACCCGCAAAATCCTTTTGGAAAATGGCTCTCGGCTAAATTCGCTGAAACTCTGCAAAATTTGTATACATATATATAATAAAAGCTTCAAAAGATTGAAATGAAACAATTAAAAAAAATCTTCAACCTTGAAATTGTGTAATGGGGCGCTAATAATGAAGGGTTGGGGAGGGGGGGGGGGAGGGGGGTGGGGGAAGAGAAAGTGGATTTGGTTTGAGAAAGGGCTGGGCAGTTAAAGGAAACGCTTTGAAGATGAATTCAAACAGTTATGCATTAACACACCGGAAAGTGTACTTCGGGGGTTGTAGGGGGTCTGGGGTAGAAAATGGAGGGTTGTGCCCATCAAGACTTTTGATCAGCATACCGAATACTATCTTTCTGCAGAGTTTCAGCGAATTTAGCCGAGAGCCATTTTCCATAAGGATTTTGCGGGATCCTTTATACATCGCAAGGTGCCTGGAACAGATATTAAATTTCAGAGTGAAGAAAACAACTAAGTGCCACTTGTATAGGTTACGTTTATAGTATAGTTTAAACTGGGGTTCAAACTGTTATTTAACCCCAATTTCAAACCGATGAAAATTAAAAATATGTCTCGTTTATCTTCCAGTTACAAAATTTGTAGCAAACTTCAAATCACACTGGTGTATTCAAATTATCTCAGTTTTGAAGACAAATTGACAGTCAAGTCAAGTTCCACTCAAGACTAGTTGTTTGTGCTTCCCACATTCCTCAGGCCGTGAATTTTCGTTATTGTTTATGTTTATTGTACTTGTAACAACAGGAAGTCATAAAATTTTCCAATTTTCATCCAATCCTGAACCTATTGATAAATACCTGGTCTATTCAAATGTCCATAGTGTTGATTCGGGAAAGAAAAATGCGCGGTCTTCTTTGGCTTTCCATAATATTTAGAATATCTATATCTTCTTCACCGTCAAATAATAAATCTTCAAATATTTCCAATATGTCCATTTTGAAAACAAAAACTATTGTCAAAAAAATTACAAATGTGTATAAGTTACAGTATTTCAATCAGCGCACGTGTTTAACCGAAACTTGAAGTTTAACTGGCCCTCCATCCATCAGTTGACAGTTAAACTCCGAATGGCAGTCACAGACACCTATACAACGAACTTCATCCATTAAATCAAAGTTTAACTGACATTCGAAGTTTGAGGTAGTTCCGCCAGGAGACAGTTAAATTGGGAAATTATGAAAATTTGGTATACATATTGTTTAACATGTGAACAACACCTCTATAAAATTCTAACAATTTCACCATCCCGAACCCGAGATATATATAATTGAAGTTGACTCAATTAACACGTAACATATGGACCATGCATAGGCAAACAGCACATTATTAATTATTCTACCGTTAGTACTAAAATTAAGAAGTTTATGAAAAACGAGAAGGAGCTAGAGCAGGATATCACAGATATTGTAAAAAAAATCTAAGTGATTGACCATCTAGTTTGACAGATATATAATCAAAACTACTCTCGTTAGTCAAAACTACTCTCGTTAGTCAAAATAGTCCACGGGAAAGCGCACATTATTAATTCTACCTTAGTACTAAAATCAAGAAGTTTATGAAAAACGAGGAGGAGCAGGATATCACAGATATTGTGAAAAAAAAAACAAAGTGATTGACCATCTAGTTTGACAGATATAATCAAAACTACTCTCGTTATTCAAAATAGTCCACGGGAAAGCGCACAGCCTAAAGGGGGGGTCGTAGAGAAATGCGGATTGTGCCAGGGGACTTTTTAAAGAAGGACGGGGGACCATTTGAGGGTCCGAACGCGAAAAAAAACTCCTTCTCCTAGTTGACCCCATCGATTTTAACGATACCTTCGCCCCTTCTCCCCCAAAAAAAAAAAGTTCAAAAAGAGTACAACAAAAAAGTCCATTGAAGTTTTATCGAAAAACGATAATTTTTTCCCATGACGTATGATTTCTAGTGAGAAAGGGGGGCCCGAGTCTGAAAATTTTTTTTTTGCTGTGCTTTTCGGGGACCAATTTTTTGAGTCGCCAACTTTCTATAACGAAGAAATTTTCTAGAGTCGATCAAGGGGACAAGTGCCCCCCTTCAAAAACATTTTTTTTTCGCGTTTCAAATGGAAAAGTCCATTGAAATTTTTCGATTCCGTCAAAAATAAATTCCTAATTCAACTGTCTCGTGGCGGAACTATTTTAAACTGAACCTATACAAGTGGGCCTAACCTTCTTATATCCAAACTGGTGATAAAGTCAGAACTACCGTCCTTCTTGAGGACTCTAAAATCACGGACAGAGTTTGTTTACAAATATTTCCCGTGCTTTTGGATGAGCCATAATTTGCTATTAATTGAGGATCTGACTTCATTCTGCCAATTAACGTCGAATATTTCCATACTCTTGGATTTTTACTTCCTGTACGTGAGTTTTTTCTGGTGATAGTCTCTGCCGAACATGGGGAAATACAACTGATGATGTTCAGTCTTTCATTTCTTTCAGGGGCACAGCTTTATTTTTCTCTCTTGCAGAATGTCTCTGGGTATCTCAAACACACTTAACGTCAGTTTGAGAAATCAGGCGATCGAAGAAATCCATGAAACCAAGTTTCATCTTAAAAATAACCTCGAATTTTAACAAACAACAAGCATTAAAAACTAATTGGAGATAAATTACCTTCAAATCACTTTACCAGAACGTTCTTTCAAGTCTTTAAATTGAAACAGAATCACTTTTCACTGGAAGAAACAACTAGTTTTGACAAATAGTTCGAAAATAGCGGTAACCAAAACTCCATATAAACCCGTGAAATCTCGAAAACTCTTATCCGTGATTCTTAGTTCCTCGTCTTCCGATAGTTGGCGCTGATATCTTATTTTCTATCGCCAATTGTGATAAGTGCCTGAAAGTCAACTAGTTCTGAATTCATCACCAGTTTTGATATAACAAAGTTGGTTGTTTTCTTCAGTTTGAAATTTAATATCTATATCAGTCAGCCTGCAATGTGTACATTCACCACACAATCGGTTCAACATTCTACCCCATTTAAATGTCGAGTTAAATGTTTATTGCATGCCGCAATTGCCGAAGTTTTTCACTGAGCAGGTCACCCGAAATTAGGCGGGAGGCGATACTTAATATTTTGTCCAATTTTATGAAGAACAAAACATGTTTTCAAATTTTTTTTTCAGATTTTATTTGATTTGATTACACCCTGTATAGCTGACCTGTTCAACTCCGTGAGAAACTTACCAACACTACTTTTTCATACTTTGGTAGCCATAGATCCTCCGTTTTCTTCTTCTCTCAATACTCGCTGCGATAGTATAGCACTGATCCACACAATCAAGTTTGGATCATACATTCATACAAATCCATCCATTTCATTATTTGAAGGCACAAGACTATTCGAAGGTATAACAACGACTATTCAAAAAATACACAAGGAATGAAGCACATGAATTAGAAGTGGAAATTCGCCCTGCTGTTCGACGTATACAGTATCGGAAAACATTTATCTGAGGGTACGGATTAGAAATCTACATGAGCAACAAGGATCGCAATGATATGATAATACCACATAAACAAGAGAGACGCACTGCTGTGCGCCCCTCCTGTTACCCCACCCGACATATTAACTGACCACGTGGCAATGCTACACAGCGCACAGCAAATCGACTCATTTCTTGCCGAGCCTTGGTTGCGAAAACAAAAGACCGTGACAATTTATTACCTTTTGAAACATGCCGACTATTTACACAACCGCAGAGAAAGTACAGATCGTTTAGTGGTACTTATGGGGTAATTCTGTTCAAGATACTAGCAATCTATTCATAGTGGCTTTTGCAAATAGACCTGTACCTACGGAAGCGACTGTCCTTTCAATTATCAATAAATTTCAGAATTTTGGGTGTGTGGCAGCACATTGCAAAAAATGTTGTCCCACAAATCCACCACCGCATCCTAGACAAATACCCGAGGAACGGGAAATAAGAGAAACACAAAAAAAAAAAAAAAAAAAAAAAAAAAAAAAAAAAAAAAAAAAAAAAAAAAAAAAAAAAAAAGTTGTCCACAAATCCACCATGATCCTAGACAAATACCTGAGGAACGGTAAATAAGAGACCACATAGTGGTGCATTGGCAGAAACGACACCTTATTGCAGTAGACAGATCGTCGACGAAGTGAATTTGAATGAAAGAACTGTAAGGAATATTCTGAAGAGAAAGGGTTATCATTGTTTCAAAGTCAAGACCACACAAGAACTTTTGCCTGGAGACCATTTCAGACGTATGGAGTTTTGTGAAACGATGGTCAAAAAATGCAATAGGAGCATTTCGTGTAAATGATGACTTTCTAAAAAAGGTGTTATTTACCGATGATTCGTCCTTCTCAATTCATCGAAAACACAACCCATCCGTAGTACGTTATTGGTCTCGTAAAAATAAACATTTGAGTATTGCTGTGCGGACACAGTACCCAAGAAAATTAAATGTGTGGACGGGACTTCTAGGCGATCACGTCATAGGCCCATTTTTTATTGAAGGGAATTTAAATGCACCAAAATATTTGCAACTTTTGCAAAATCAAATTATTCCTGCAGTTCGCGCTCTTCCGATTGACTTCAACGACAAGTGGTTCCAACAAGATGGTTGTCCCGCCCAAAATGCAGGCACGGTGGTTACATTTTTGAATCAATTATTTCCCGATCGGTTTATTTGTACGCGAGGTACAATCAACTGGCCACCGCGATCACCAGATATAGCACCTCTCGATTTTTATTTCTGGGGCATGCTGAAATCGGAGGTATATCGGCATGAGTTCGAACGTGCCACCAAGATGAACTGAGGGCAAAAATTATTCAGTTGTGTGCTCAGGTAACACCAGTTACCCTTGACGGCTACCAGAACAGAATTGTACAATAGATTCGGCTATTGTTTGGCCCAAAATGGTGGTTTTTCCGAACATTTAATAAAATAATTCCGTACACAAAATATTTAATTTGGTTTGTCTTTTCTTGTAAATATTTTTTTTCTTTCCATTCAAGAAATAATTGTTTTTTTGTTAGAAATGAGTTTTTCGTTTTTATTCTTACAGAAATATCGTTTGCTTTTGTTTATGTTTAAGAATTTTCTTTTGTTTTCGCGGCCACCACGGCACCAAAGATATTCTGATCTACCTGTCGTCCGACAGATTAAATTGAATCAATGATTCAGTTCAATTTGTTCAAATTATCTGATGTGAAATTATCGTAAAAAAATCCTCTTCATTGCAGCGCATACATACTCTCGACTGCTGCTGGTATGATACTGACGTCCTGAGCTAACCGCTCTGACTC
This sequence comes from Gonioctena quinquepunctata, assembly GCA_018342105.1. Taxonomy (NCBI): domain Eukaryota; kingdom Metazoa; phylum Arthropoda; class Insecta; order Coleoptera; family Chrysomelidae; genus Gonioctena; species Gonioctena quinquepunctata. Next base: position 1,202,225 of record JAFIRS010000033.1, on the reverse strand, counting down.
TCCTATCTCTGTGTCGTGACGGACTATAAGCATAACCAATTTCTCGTTATATTGCAACTTTTATATAAGTGATTACTTCATGGAATCATATATTTTTATGAATTCTACATCCTGTGAAGAAAGGCCCCAACTTTCAATATTCTACAACGCAAGATATTCAAGGAGCATATATCCAACCATAAGATAATGGTAAAAAAGTATGGGTTTGCCATTCGGATCAAAGCTGAACCATCGAAATATTAGAATAGAGGGATATCATTCTTTATATTAAAGTCATATGCATATTCTACTCATTTTTTAAACTAGATTTTGAGAGGCAAACATTTTGGCACTCACGTGTATGTATATGAACTTCACTATATGCATTCAATTATTAACTAACAATATTGATAACACCTCATAGGGTGCGAAATGAACTATAGAAAATTAGTGTACCTCATACCAGATGTCAAAGAATCTATTAGACAAGTCATGTCATCTAGAATAGTATCAAAATGAGATTTGGTATAGGTAAATGGTATGTGAAGAGGAGAGTTTCCGGTCGCTTCCGGTTTCACCGGAAATAGCTCCGGTTTTGAATTTTTAAATGGAACACCCTGTATATTGTAACATTTTTTATTTCTGAGACAATTTTGGATCAGATTGTGACATTTTAAAAAGTTTCTACGCCTACTTAATTTTTTTAGAGTTACTGTTAATATTGCATGGCCACGATCGGACGTAAATTAATCTTAGTACCTCAGGTGATGTCAGAAAATTACAATCGCAAAGTTTCAGTAACTAGTATGATATATAGAAACAAGACAAGTTGGCAAAATTAGATTTTCGTTTCTAATTATTATTTTTCAAATGGCGACCATTTTTTGACAAGCAGTTTCCGAAAGGATTTTTTGGCGAATCTATATTGTAGAAGTTATGACTTGTCCACTAGATTCGTTGACACCCGATATATCTGACTAATTTTTCCCCCAAATTGCTATAAGGTTTAAGCAGTATCACCACCGGTCGAACCTGAAGTTCATTTTTATGGAATATTGCATTAAGATTCTATCCCTCATGACAATGAATTGTCAGAATAAACATGGTGTAATCAAACATCCTGCAAACTCGTGAATGAAGAGTGTATAATGCCATTTCAAAACGAATTACACTGGTTAAAGATTCGAAACAAAAAATTGACAAATTTATCTAAATTTTGGGAACTGTGGATAGCGAAGTTTTGGTAGGTAATACATTTTTCTGTATATCTTTGTTTTCTGCTTTATTGAGGACTAGAAGTAAGAATTTCAAAGGAAAAATCTGGACTATCAATTGTTAGCGGTTGTGCAAGAAGTTTGATTACACCCTGTATATCGTATCAAATAAAAGAAATCATCCGCAAAATACTGCTGCAAAAAAAATAATGAATATACAGAGTATTCCAGCAACCCCACATGAAAAACAAGTTGTAATACATGGACGAGTATTGTTTCATTTAGCGAATCACAATCAAATATCGAATTCAGACCCCAAAAATTGTGAAATGAATATTGAAATTTTCAGGAGAATTCATGATGTTTAGAATATTTCTCTCAATAATGGGCATATGACATTAAAAGTGATTGGAAAATGAAGTATTGAAAAAATCGATATTTTAGACTCATTAATGCGAAAACATGCTTGAATCATTATCAGTGTGGAATATGAAATAGTTTGTTTTTCCGGACATGACCAAATAAATATTCCAGCAACTGCAAGAATTGTTTTTTTGTGATTTCTACATACGAATAAGTTTTTTCGAATTTCAAAACATTTTCCAGTTCATAAGGAAAAAAGCCAAAAATTCAAAAACATATTTTGAAAATATTTCAAACAATGTTCCTTTGTTCCAATTTCAGTGATGTTAGAGATCCAATATGAACATATAATATTCAGAAGTTCGGTTGGGATTTGTATCAGTTCCCTGTCAACGTTTCAAATTTTATTCAACTAATTGAATTGAAACTCAAACGACAACACCGTTAGTTGGTTAGCGAGTTTTTTTCACGACTACCATGTGACTGCGATGAAATCTCTTCTATAAAATCAACTGTACAATTGTACAGAATGCTACGTTGGTCAAACAGGCCGATATTGAAAAAATGCATATCTGAACACGATGGGACAAAAAACTTAATCCCACAATCCCACTATTCTAGTAGTCCTTGATAAAAAAATTCTCCACCAAGACAGCGTCAATACTTTTT